>OY744532.1:89793577-89801077 GCA_963556195.1 Sepiola atlantica
AGAGAGAAAGAAAGAGAAAGAGAGGGAAGGGGAGAGAGGGGAAAGCTTGTTGCTCTTTTTGTAGTGAAGCGAGTTCTTGCTGTGTATATTTTACAGGACCAGGGATTAAAGCTATGTCGAACACCTACCATAAACATAACGATAAAGTAGAGAGAAGCTAGCAAGATTTCTACTGTGCGAAAGAGACTGTAGGGACGAGAAGAGATCATCGCCCACTAGATTTGAAGTCGGTTTTGTACTTTGTCAAGATAAGAGTGAGTGCTCCGAGCGGCACCTATCTAGATATGACAGCAGTACTCCATTTTATTACGTATTTGGCTTGATGTTGGCCTGACTTAACAGAGCTCCTAACAAATTAGGCCATCTAACTAAATACATCCCACAAGCATGTATGAGTATCTTACTTATGCGGTACCTTATGAGAAGGCACTGAAAATTTTAAACAAGATTTTCATAAAACTAAAGAAAGAGATATTAGCTAGACATATTCTTGCTACAACGCGTTTTCAACACTGCTACAATTAGCATATTGTAGAACTACGTGTTTGAAATAGATTTATAGAACCTTAGTTCAATAAAGCAGATATTGCAAGCGAATATTGTGTAAAATATAAACTTTTCAATTAATAAGTATTTGAATATAAAATTTTTATTTCAGCCAATCAGAAGTATGAACATTTTATGCCTCCTCAATATTTCAATAGAGAGACGTTTCAATATTTCGCACCTATCGCCGAGGGACGGAAAATTGATATTAAAACGAAAGGTCCCGGCATCACAATCAGTCTTTCATTTTCTTTGAAACCTGCCACGAGGAAACACGCAACTAAACTCTCACCGGCAACCAGCGGGAGGGGCACGAGTCAAGAAACTACAACAAACCTTGTTGACACACATATTTACACTGACTTCTACAAAACCAGACAAGCAACTTATCAGTCTGCCTAAAAATGTTTTCCATGTGACACATCGACTCGTTTCTCTATAGCAACTGACTTTAACTGACACACTTACTACTACCTCGACACACGAGGCTAATCAAGTCTTAAAAAACAAGAGAAAGGACATCTTGCCACCGAACTTTACTTTTGGTTATTTTCAAGTTGGTATTAGCTTGTCATTATAGCTGAATGGGTATTCATTTACTCATCTCCAGGAGTTAGGCACAAGGCCAGTTTTTATCTTACTCCCACAAGTAAGATGTGACCCAAGGTCGGGTCGGGAAAGTGGGGTTTAAAAATTGCCTGGGCAGCCCTGTCGGCATTCCCCGTAGGGGCGCCCTAGACAGTAAACAATAAACTTACTCCTCCCCAAAGAGGGGAGGCGAAGCCTGGGAGGGTGGACCTCCTAGAACTGCACAGGACAGACCCATAGACCGGCGTAAATCAAGCCCCGAAGGCCAAGACAATACCAGTCTATGGGGTGCAGTATCCATCGGAACAGATACTACACTTTGATCTTAGCCAAAAGGCCAAGAACGATTATAGCTGAATGGGTAGTCTTGTCATTTATTTGGTATTCGTCTATCCCTCTACAAATTGGTCACCTCCGACTCAAAATCTAAGCCTCTTTCTGACAACTGTGCGATCCTCATACACATCGATGATCTCCAACTTTAACAGAATACAAAATTCACACGACAAACTGGTATTCTCGTCGTTCCAACACGCGACGTTTGAACACACGACTGCAACAACAAAAATTGACGCTACAAATGGAAAACAAATTGGTGTTCCCGCACATTACAATTGGCAAGGGTTGACTTCAAAGACTACATTTCGGATACCGTTTGGAAACAAATGTCGTACACTCGACTCAATTACGTGTAGCGCACGTGCCAAAAAAATATCTTTTTGCACGAGAATTTTGAGCCCCAAATAAAATGGATCAAAACAACAATGAACATAGCAAAATTGAAACTCTGACGAAAATGAATGCTCTCAAATCGTCATCAACAGTCAAACTGAGACACGTATCTCGTGCTTCAAACAATCACTACAAAAATTGGGCTATGCTGCATTATAGTTAACAAGAAAAAGGGTGAATAAACAACTATTGAACAGATAACTATTACCAAATGCAATAAAATTTACATTTTTATTTACCTGCATACATTTTTTTGTGTTTTAAAGTGTTTGAAAAAGCTTTTGTTTAAATTTCGTTGAAGTCAGAATTCAAAATGGCAGACAGAGAGCTTTCCGGAAATCATCGAAGTTTGATTGATGGGTTTTTCGTTTTTGGGGGTGAAAAACACAAACAGATTTAAAACAAATAACCGTTTCAAACGAAATAAAATTTACTTTTCTGCCTAATTGAAAGGAGAAAATGACAAAAATAAGTAATCAGACTTCAGTGATTCCCGGAAAGCCTGCCTCCGCCATTTTGAATTCTGACTGTAACGACAGCGTATTTCAACGGAATCTTATATTGAAATAAAAATGTTTTCAAACACTTTAAAAACAGAAACATAATTATGCAGGTAGGTAGAAAAGTAAGTTTTCTTGCATTTAGTAACAGTTATTTGTTCAGTAGTTGTTTTTGTCACTACTTTTTTTCTTGTTAACTATACTGCATTCTCGTTCAAAATTGCCGGTTTTAAAACCACAAAAATGAGTATCCCTGGCGTTTTGATAAACATTTAATTTCTGGAAACAGCAATTTGAATTATCTGCCAGCAAAACAGAAGAATAAAGACCTACACTACAACTACACTGGATGTATATAAATAATTATTCAACTACAAACATAGGTTTAAAATCCTGTCACTATACCCTACTAAGTGATGCAATAATTATTCACCAGCAACAAAAAGAGTATGTAGCGTCACAACGACCCTTAATTAGAAACAAAATAATTCAGACAAAAATTTGAATTTACAAAATATTGTCGACCAGACATTTACAAAAAAATTGTCAACTCGACGAATGACAATAACAATATCAAATTCGTCAACTTGACGAATGACAAACGAAAAATATATTCGAATTAAAAATATTGTCAACTAGACATATCACAAAAAAATCGAATTTCAAATATCGTCAAACCAACAAAATCTAAAAATAAATAAATAAACGAAAGAAATGATATACACACTTTTTATTTTCAATCATTTGAATTTTACCATAAAAATCAACCCAGATGCGAGTATTATAGAACCTTGGTTTAATAGGAAGAAAAAGCAGGTGAACATTGTGTAAAAATATCGACTCTAATATGAATTATAATATAAAGAATTTATTTCAGCCAATCAGAATCACGTAAATCATACCATACCACAATATTTTCAATAAGAGACGTTTCAATATTTCACGCCTCTCAAAATCATGTTTAAACCAAAAGCTCTAGTCTTTTATTTTCTTTTAGATCTGCAACAGAGAAGCATCCAATTAATATCTCCCCGGAACAAGAAACAAGAAACTGCCACAAAACTTGTTATATTTAGTCACACTGACTTCTAAAAAACCTAGAAAAACATATTTTGATTAAGTCATATTTTGATTAAGTCACATTTTGATTAAGTCACATTTTGATTAAGTCATATTTTGATTAAGTCATATTTTGATTAAGTCACGTTTTGATTAAGTCATATTTTGATTAAGTCATATTTTGATTAAGTCATATTTTGATTAAGTCACATTTTGATTAAGTCATATTTTGATTTAGTCACATTTTGATTAAGTCATATTTTGATTAAGGCATATTTTGATTATGTCACATTTTGATTAAGTAACATTTGGTTAAGTCACATTTCGATTATGTCATATTTTGATTAAGTCATATTTTGATTAAGTCATATTTTGATTAAGTTATATCAAAGAGAAAAAGATGTTTACTTACCCTGTTTCCCTGAAAAACCTTTTTGAAACTCACATTAGAAAAAGAAATGAACAATTATTCATTCATTCGGTAACTCTTTTTATTAAATATTTAAAACAAAATTAATATTCACCCAAAATAAGGCACTTTGCCTCTGAGATAAAGGTCCAGATTTACAGGGGCACTCTAAGTGATGAGTTGTGTTGTGAGATATTTGTTCACATTACATTTAAATTTCTGCATGTTGTTACAGACGGGGAAACAAGGAATAGCGAGGGAATTCCAAAGGCAAGCAGTCCAAGGAAATAAGTTATTAGAGTATAACGCTTTCCAGTGGTGTGATTTTGCTGATTGTCAGATTGATCGGAGGTATTTACGTTGAGGGAGCACAAATGCAGCAAGTTCATTGGAACACATTCCATTGAAGTACTTGTAAAACAAGTGCAGGGATGCCACATTGCAGCGATGGGACAGGGACTAGAGCTGGGTAGACAGTGAGAGACCTAATAGGCTAGAGGCTTTTTTGCGGACTTTGTCTAAAAGGGAGAGGTTAGGGGTTGGTGCCCTTAGTTTTCACGATTTAACTACCTTTTATTAAAGCCATCAGAAAATCTGAGTAAAACATTTAACGAAAACGGGTGAAATGAACTAAGCCAAGGACTGAAGGACGTCATTTGAACGTCATTTGAACGTCATTTGAACGGCTAAGATACTGGCATGTGTTAGGATGTAAAAAAGTTGTATGCGTGGTCAACAGGTGAGAGGGTAGAAGGTTGCATTATCAACAGCACTTGCAAGCAAGAATGAAGGTGTTACTAGTTGGAATAGGAAGATATACGAGGAGACAGCTGAAGCTAGCTTGTGAGAATAGCAACTAAACATTCAGCAAGACAGCTCTGATTCTCCGATTCACCTCCTTCGCAATATCACCTCCCCCCCCCCCCCCGCCTGCGCTCCAGTATTTTTTTTTGTTCTCACCCCTTAACCCTACACCCGTCTTCAAAATATTTCGGTTTGGGAAATGCCTCGGTTCTTGGATCAGATCCAAAGTAAGCCTGTCGGACAAATTAACATCTCCTTTCTGTGAGATCAGTTTCACCACTTCGCTTCGTCCATGATATATGTGTACTTCTGTAACATTTGCACCATTTATAGTCGTTCTTTTTTTCATATAGACGTTTTAGTTTTTATTTTGCACTTCTCAGCGTTGATGTATATCTAGAGTTATTAAATATATTTAATATTAGTATAACATGTATTCTCATTGAGTAAAGATTTACATGTGTTGCTTCAAATTTATTTTGTATAAATATATATATATATATATATATATATATATATATATATATATATATATATATATATATGTATAGTAATCCTGGTAAAGTAGACATCCACAGGATAAAAATCCACAGAATTTTAACCGGGCCTATAAAAAGTGCTCAATAGTAAATAAAGCTATATATATATATATATATATATATATATATATATATATATATATATATAAATTCTTTGTAGAATGGTAGGAAAAATCCCAGCAGAGTGCTCGATTAATTAAGAATCAAAGTTAAAAATTAAGAGCATAATATTTATTTATTCTGGTACTAATTTTTCTGTACCAGAATAAATAAATATATATATATATATATATATATATTATTTATCCCAATATGAACATCTGAGTAAAGGATCATACTTTTTTCGCCTGATGAGATCTTAGTTTTTAATAACTATTGATTGATAACATCGAGACGCCAGTGTAGCGGCTTTTTCTACATGTCTGTATAATAAACAAAAAAACGATATATATATAATATATATATATATATATATATATATATATATATATATATATATATATATTCTTGAATATAAGAGACAACTCATGTCTAGATATCCTTTGGTAGATCTGTTCAATAGTCCGAATCAAGATCTTAGTTTCGGAGGGGAATTGGCTGATGAATTTGCAATAGTTTGGATTTGTCACCAAGTACTTTCTAACCCACTCAGTTCCATCTTCAGGGGAATGAGGTTAATCAGGTACAGACCATATGTAAGTATTATAGAAGGTTTTGGCGGGAATTCTATAATACTATAATACTATAATTCTATAAAACTAACACATAGTCTTTACCTGATTAACCTCATTCCCCTGAAGATGGACCTAGATGAGTCTGAAAGTACTTGGGAGACAAATACTGATTCGGACTATTGAAAAGAATCTACCAAAGGATATCTAGACATGAGTTATCTCTTATATTCAAGAATACTTGCCTGCAAGAGAAGATGCTGGCTAGATATACATAAATACATATATATATATATATATATATATATATACAAAAACCTAGAAATCTTAATGCATGTTCCTTCAGTAGTTGAACACACTTGACGGCAGCTACCTATAACATGTTTAAACTCTCGTTGACTTATCAGATTTTTCATAGTGGCCGAGTGGGTTAAGGCATCGGAATTTGGATTATAACATGACTCGTGTTCCAAAGTTTCGACCAGTATTAATAATTATCTCTACATCGATGATTCCCAAAAGGATGAAACGTATATGTATGTAGATAAAAACATATATACATACATATATATATATATATATATATATATATATATATATAAGTATAAATATTTGTTTTTATCTACATACGTATACGTTTCATCCTTTTGGGTATATATATATATATATATATATATATATATATATATATATATATATATATCTTCTATATAAAACTGAATGTCTGTATGTTTGTGTATCTGTATGTGTATTCCGATGTAAACTCCACAGAGTAAGATGATGGGCGTATTGCCGAATCTCTAAACCCACACCTTAGGGGTCTAGGGGCAGATTTCATCAGGAGGGGGTCGTTTTCAGTTATTTTTCATTCTATTTTACAGTAATTAAAAAAATGCTGAGTCATATTTTGCTTTAATTACGTAATACTTTGAGATAACTTTTAATTTTATTTAACGTTTCTTAGCATTTATTCTATTTACATGGAGGAGTGTAAGAAACTATTCGAAGGTTCGCCACTAGCCACCACTGCCCGCCACTCTGTACGTACACAAATACATGTACATGTACATTTTATAATATCTTATGTAATAAAAGTATTCGGCGTTGTCTGGCAAATCATATCTCAAGTACACACAACAATTTATGGTGTTTAATGAAATGTATTTGTTAGAGAATAGCTAAGGAAGAACGATAAATCACGTTTAAAAACACAATTTAGGTTTGTTTAAAACATGTTAGAGATATAGATAACCTATAAAAGTGTATTCTTATGTAAAAGTTTTTATATAAAGATGTTGCACACACTCTTTAATTTCTACTACTTTGTTTTTTTTATTGCCCTGGGCAACACCGAGTAGCCATGCTAGTATATATATATATATATATATATATATATATATATATATATATATATATATATATATATAAAATGAAAATGGAAAAACATCAATTATTCATACATTCAGCAACGTTTCGGCTTTATTTCACGACTTTCTCAAAATGATTGATTTGAAGAATAGATGTAAAATATTGGAAAATATTTGGTGTGTTTGTGTGTATGTATATATATATATATATATATATATATATATATATTAATGCATGTGTTGTTGAAAACGAGAGAACTCTTCTGTTTAGTGATTCCTTTTTTT
>OY744532.1:89803577-89818577 GCA_963556195.1 Sepiola atlantica
ATTTAAGTTTACTGTTGGACGATTCCGTATATATTGTTCTACTATGTCATTGACAATATAATAACATACGTTGCAGACCATCTATATCATTAAATATTTGAGACATAGAAATCGCCGATAAAGCTACATCAGCATAATTTAAAGAAGAACATCAACAGAGTGGCATATAAATGAAAGGACCGACCTTAAATTGGATTCACTTAATATTTTATTTCAACTCTAATGAGCACACAGGGGAAATTATAGCATCTTCAGACATTTGAAAGAAACATTGGAATGAATCCACACTAGACTACGAGGTATGATTCGAAATAGTTAAAAGAAATGTGAGGAAGATAGGAATTAATTTGAAAAAATGTTTCTGAAACTAATGTTACCATCAGAAAGCGAGGTGAAGTGATAGGGTGCAGGAGGAAGGAAAAAAGTAATGGGAAGGGGAAGAAGCAAGAAGGGTTGATATAAAACAGGGGTGGGCAAACTTTTCAGAGCAAGGGCCACATTAAAAAAAAATTTTTTTTTACTGGGCCGCATAGTATATTTTCCAATATAAATGATATCTGAAATAACCGAAATATATGGATTGCAAAGCGAAAATGCAATCATTTTTCATTTACTAGCATTTTGAAGGGCCGCATGAATTACATTGCCGGGCCTCATGCGGCTCGCGGGCCGTAGTTTGCCCACCCCTGATATAAAATATAACTTGACATATTCACGAGGACAGATTCACCAAGAAATTAAATGCACACAGTGTCTAATACGGAAATTAATTTTCAATGTCAGGAGGAGTGAGGTGGGGGAAGGTAATATAAAAAGTAAATCTTTGGTAATTAACTTAGGGTGAAATGACAAATATTTTAATAGAAGCTAGACATATGAAAATAAAAATATATAGTGTACACTCTCTGTAACAAAAATGGCGGACGAATTCTGCTTCGCCGGTGTTCACAGTCGCTTTTTATCTCGAGATATTACTAAAATATTCCTATGAAATCATAGAATTACGTCAGTAATTAAATTGTTCATATATAAATTATTATTATCATTTCTGTGACGTAAGACAGCCACTGTTGCTTTTTTATTATAGAGTGAACGATTTCTTTAAGAAAGCATTTCAGGCGGCGGGGTAAGTCTGTGTTGATTGTCTGACTTGCTATTTGCTTTTTTGCTTCCTCTCACTACTTGAAATGGTTTTGTCCGGAACTAGAAAAAGGCACGTGTTTTACTCGCTAACTTATGGATGACGAGATTGCTTTAGATTAATTTATATACAAATAAAGACACATTGGTCTTAATTATAGAATGAATCGAGAAAGAAAGAGAAAAAAAGAGAGATAGAGAAAGAGAGATAGAGAGTGAGAGAGAGAGAGAGAGAGAGAGAGAGAGAGAAGTGGCATGGTGTAGTGGTTACGGGTGTGGGCTGTGGGATCTGTGTGCCGTTTTCAAGCTACTGCATCACATTCACTAACACCCCTGGGAAAGGTATGAACCAATATATCCTCACTCCAGCTATGGATTAAATAGTAGGGTAAACACGGCTCTCAAGCCTTGGTGGTGAAACTAGTGTAGGAGAACGAAAACTCCGAAATAACACTAGTCTTTCTCTGCTTATCTCGGCATTGTTTCCAGTCGTCCTGCATATCTTGCAACTGGACTAAAGCAATGCCGTTTTAGAAGAGGTGCATTTGCTGATTGCGGCACACTTGCTTCACTATAGACTCCTAGCAAACACCGCTATATAGGTGTCCATTGTCTCTCGAGGCTGAAGGAAGGACTTATAAATATACACACGCATACATACTAGAGAGTTTGAATTACCTACTGGATAGTTTGAATCACCAACTAGACACTATACTCGAGTGTCTTCAGTCTCTCTGTACAAGGGGTTGTCAGGAAAACATGGCATAATGATACTTTACTCTACAGGTAAACCCTGACCAAATATTCAAAATAACATAGTATTCAAAGCCAAAATAAGATTCCCTCAACACGGCTATACACTGGCTAATCCGAGTAATGATGCACATTCTCCTAGTGATGTTATCTCAAGTAACAACACTTAGCTGGATACGCCACCAGACCAAATGAATTCTGAGTAACATGGGCACAATATCTTCATGTAAATTTTAACATTTAGGGGATGTATATGTATATATATATATATATATATATATATATATATATATATATATATACAGGTCTTTTTATGAACCGATCATTATAAATCTTGGAATATATATACTCGGCAACTTGGTGAGTAACATGGGTATATCATTTTTTTGTAAACTTTATAATTTAGAGGGCACGCTCTTCCAAACTCGTACCTGCCCCCCCCCAAAAAAAACTATTTAAATAAGTTAAATGCAAAATATTTAATAGAGAATAAATTGCTCTAAATCAAATGTGGAGTTATATTAAGTAATATATTTTAAAAAGGATCGGTGCACCTTTCTTAACAGAAGAAGCGAAATTGCTACAAACTGGAGACAACAAATAAACTTTACTTTGGGGTAGCTACTGTAGCATAAACGGAGGAAATACTTTCCTATGCACACTCTATGTAAACCTTTAGCATAGAAATACAAGAGATTATTACCTCAGCACTTCTTTCCCATGCGGACTTAACAGATACACCAAAATACACAACTGTTTCTGTATATAAGTGTTAATAAATAACTTATTAATATTACATCGCTTTCTTTATAATTAACTTACAACAGCACCACACAGGTCTACATGGTGGCAATGGAAAACACTCTAAATTATAAGCAAAACACTAGTAAACAAATACAATGTCGACTTAAAAATAAGTGTCCGGTGACAAAATAAGCAACTATTAACGGTTCATTATATTATCAAATAAATAAATAAATGTCGCACTGAAAGCGACAACTGGGAAAACAATTAATTCTCCGGAATATATTGAACCTTCTATCAATTAAATGCTTTCATAGTCTTAAGAAAAAAAAACATTTTTACAAGAGCATTTTATTGTATCGTCGAACCCATTGTTTCCCAAAGTAGCGTTAGACCCCTGGGGGAGGGTTTTTTTTTATATCAGTGGCTGTTACGTCAAAGGGGGCAGGGGGGGGCGTGTTGATGTTGCATTAAGTGCATTCAAACAATAAATACTTGTTTTTTCTTTGTTTTTATAAAATCTGAGTGACAAAATTTATGTCATCAACTCAGCCACTAAAGTAGAAGAACTCATTATCAATTTATGGATAATAAAAGTGACATTATAATTAAAAACAAATGTTATGCAGTCATGTGTTCTTCAGAATTATGTAATCTATTCCCCGTTTGACTCGTTGGTCTAGTGGTCTCCATCAATTCACTGTTTTGATACCCCATTGTAATACAGCTTCCTATTCCAGTAGCTTTTTTACCAAGAACCGCAGGCTTGTGGAACTCTCTTCCTGCTGACTGTTTTCCTCCTACCTATAATCTTGGTCTTTTCAAGACTGAGGTCAATAGGCTTCTCCTGGGTTTGCGATAATCATATTTGTTCTTGTTAGCTTCTTACATCAAGTGACTTCATGCCTTGTCTGGAGCGATTTCCATAAAAATAAAGTCTAAATCCGAAGTTCAAACATTTGCTTGACGCCAATACACAATACGTAGTATTGTCGTAGACAGAACCTGCAGTTATCATACGTAGCCACCACCTTATCGCCCAGCCAGATTAGTCAACAACAAGGCTAGATGGTCTCAAGCTTGACTCAGGTTTGTAAATACTACACTTTACATTCAATCTCATAAAGTTCAGAATTAATTAATATACTAATTAATTAATATACTAATTAATTAATATACTAAAAATGTGACAGAATCGGAGTCTATTAATATAATAAAACCTAAAGGTTAATAAGAGCTTTTGGCTTTTAGTACGTACCTCAACGTGCTAATGGTATGATTTAGAAACTTTCAATCTTGTTGCAATAAGTGGAGAAGAACGTATGTATTGATCATAATTTATTATTTTTGTATCCTCGATTTTTCTATCGGAAACTGGGTTAAAAAAAGAAATAGACATGATATGAACAATTACCCTTTTAACACTTTGGCTTTTCGAGCTAGACCCCCACAATAATGAACATTCCTTATTAAATATTCCTTAAATCTCAGTTTCTTTTGAGTATTTTAAACGGTTTTAGGAGACAGAATATGAGCACAAATTCCCATTAGTAAATACAAATATTTCAGATTTGCATTAAATTTGATCCATTATCATTCGACACAAATTAAGCAAGATTCCCTGAATTTCAATTTCTTTTTAAGACCCCTTAAGTGTAAGCCTGAAATTTGAGACATTTTCACTGTGTGTGTGTGTGTGTGTCTGTGTATTTTGGCAGCAAATCATTATCCAGTCAAATTTGAATTACAAACTTTTTTTTTCGTATCTTTTGAATTATTTTCTCGACTTTATGCTTTAGATGACGCTTGTTTTTATGACGCTTGTTTTTAAATAAGTTCATTTCATTCGCCCTTTGCAGTGTCTTGTTTTTATCCTACTGGGTGACTAACCACCCTCCTCGCTTGTAAGGTCGATAACCCGATTCTGCAGCAGGAAGTACTGGATCACATAGCACCAGTAGTACTTACCAAATGACCCGCCACACACACTCACGCACAGATGTTATGGCCACTATAAGATATGCTTATTCCTTTACTTGGGTAGGTCAATGTAAAAATGACATTGCGTGTTTGGTTCCGTCACTCAAACTCAAAACCATATGTTTGGTAATTTTTGCAATTAACTCTTTCCTACTCTTCCGAATGTATATTTTAACCTGAAGTCAAAGACTTGACGAATCATATGACACTTGCTTTTCATTCCAGGCGGGGGTAATACGCTGTCAGGAATTGAAAGGAGAGCAGTAGGATAAGCAACAGCCATAGCTATTGATTTATGCCACTTTCCTAATTTTTTGAACGCAATTAAGTTATGCTAAAATCCACCACAAATAAGCAAAACGGAAAGGCAGATGTAAAGATCTAAAAACATGGCAATCTATTTTGCTGCAAATGGGTTGTACATTAAAATCGTATGTGAGTATTTACTTTCAGACAATCTTGAATTAGTTCAATCAATCCAAAACACATGCAATTTCCTACAGTTTATAAATATTATCAAAAAGAAAAAAAATAATATTTCGACGGTTACACACTCTTTTAATGTTTAATTATATTCCACCTGTCGGTCAATGAGATAATCTTCAGGGCACAAAGTGTTTAGTTGTACCAGCCAAATCAATGAATAGTTAAAAATATAACAGTAATTTTTGAAACTATCGGGACCCGTGGAAATTCCACAGTTGTGTCCTTCATCTGTTGTATATTGGTGACGTACTTAAAAGGAGTCTGTGACATATTTACATTCTATTGACGTCCAGTGTAAATGCAGACCCCATGACGTTATTATACCACCTTTGTTCAACCTGAAACAAACTTATCGAACTACTTTGAATGATGCAGTTTCAGAATATATTTAGTCATGCGGGTCTATTTCTGAAACCCTTCAAGAGTTTGCGACATATTTCCATTGTACGAAATGCAGACACCATCTTTGGGCGGAACAGATACTACACTTTGATATTTGTCCGAAGGACAAAAACGTGCATTCTTGAAAGTAGATTTTAGTTCGAGTTTCACGTTCGACACAGCAAGGACATGAGATACAAATTTAAAAATTACTTTTTTTTTGCATTGCATCTTTTAAAAAGGGGTGTACGGTGATAACGTACGTATGAACGTGAATATTTCTTAGCGTATTATAAAATAGATAATTTAAAAAGCTATTATTTAAAAAATAATATTTATATGTTGTCACACCATTTAATACACTGAGTCTAATGGTAGTCCTCGTTGACCAAAAGATAGACAATATGGGTCAAAATAAAATGTAACAATTGAAATATTCTGGATTTATTTTTAATAATAATAATAATAATAATAATAATAATAATAATAATAATAATAATAATAATAGCATAATAATATTAATAATAATAATAATAATAATAATAATAATACTATTAGCATAATAATAATAATATATATATATATATATATATTAATATTAATAATAATACATAATTTTAATCTTTTCCTGTGTCTATTACTTGCCCAACACGAAAATATATATGCATTTGTTACTTTATTTTTTCTCTTGTTCTTTTTTTTTATTCCCAAGGCTGACTTAAATAAAATCATGAAACGGCTTAATTTAAATTTATATTTACCAATTACCTAAGCTAAATGTAGGCTACATTGCTCTCCAAAATAGCACTTAGCTACTATTATTGGTGGCATGTAGCACAAGTCCTGTCTACCTCCACCAGTTTAGTAAGAAATGAAAATGGCCTGATTGAATTGAAACGGTAAAAACGTGCTTCTACTCTTTTCCTCTGTCTATTTTTTACCCAACACGAAAAAATATATGCATTTATTGCTTTATTTATTTTCTCTTTTTTTTGTTTTCGATTTATTCCCAAGCCTGTCTACCCTCAGACTTGTCAAAAAGAAAAAGAAGAGAAAAAAATTTGTATGTTCATCGTGCTTTTAACATTCCCCCATTTTTACGTATTGTTAGAGGGAAACATATCTTCACTTTTCTTTCTGCAATATACATCGATACCTATTCTAATTAGAAACTTAATGTTTTTTAAACTGTCTTGTCTGTTGTAATTGTCCCTTGATGTGTGTGTGATAGTGCACTTTGTCTCTCATGAAAATGAGAGATAAGCACTTTCCCTGTGACAGGATCACAGGTAAAATAATCCTGGGCCTGGTGTTGCTACAAGCACCACACCATGAAAAATGTCTATGAACACAAATAAACGCTGTGGGACTCAGAAAAAAAATCTGAGTGTCATGATCGGCAGCTGTTCTTTCGTTGGCTCACATAAGGGGCCCGGTCGGCATCCTGCGATGGTTGGCTCCTCTAATTTCAGGAGAAAGATCACAGACAAAAACAGGTAAGTAAATTCTATAATTCCAGGTACAACACTGACACAGACCAAATACAAAAAAGCAGGAATGAATAAAACGAACCAAAATGTCATATAAAGAAATGAACCACAAAATGGAATAGACTGGTAATAGGATGCTACTACAGAACTACGGAAACAAATGAAAAATCTATGAGACATGTCTACTGACTACTCTGGAACTGAACAAATGATTACAGACCAAGCGAGACAGATCCTCAAGATAGAGTGGTTGTCAGAGCTGGAACTAATAGAAATCAAACAAAAGATGGATAGTGTAACAGATCAAGAGAAAACCCTTAGTGAAAACCCACAGGTAGAAGACTGGAAAAACATAAACACTAGAAACCGATGAGACTGAAGACGACGAAATCACAGAACTCACTGAAGAAGTAAGAGAAGTTGAAAACATCAAAAAATTTATGTACGAAACAAAACTACCATCTCTAAGGAACGAAGAGTGAGAGAAATTAAAATCAGAAACAGAAAATTCAAACAGGCTCCTTTCATATATCTCAACGGATACTATCACAGGCATAAATAATTTAATATATACAGGGGCAAAATCAGTAATCATGAAACTAAAAATAGAAACAGAAACTGACCAAAAGAATGGACCGACAAAGCCTGGATGGGAAATCAGACTGGAAACCCAGATCAACAGACTTCGAAAAGAAGCAAAGACCGTAAATAGGATGAAAGAGAACAGGAATGGTAGAAAAGAGGAACTCTGACTTACAAGGAAATACTAAATAAGAAATATGAAGAACTAAAACAAAAGATAGCAGAAATAGAAGGAAGACTGAAACGGTACAGATACAAATCTCAACGGTACAAATAAAAAAGGATCTTTGAAAACAATGAAAAACAGTTTTATCAAAATGTTAACTGATGAATAACAAGAACAAAATAACAAAACACTTCTGGAGCCAGATATGGGGACAACCTCAAGACCACAATAGAAATGTCAAATAGCTGAAAAACATGAAAAAATAACTTATGGAAATTGAAGAAGGACGGAAAAAGAAGTTGTTGACGACCGTAAGGAAAATGGCAAACTGGAAAGCGCCAGGCCACACTGAAATACATGCATACAGGTTTCAAATATTCACGACCCTACATGAAAGACTAAAACAAAAACTGAGAGAATGTATTTGCAAAAAGATGTAGCATAATGGATGCTCAAAGGAAGCACTACGTTAATAAAGAAAGACGACGAAAAGGGAACGACCTCAAGCAACCACAGACCAATAACCTGTTTACCAACCATGTTGAACATCCTAACAGAACAACTGAGAAAACAGATTTACCACTTCCTAAACAATGGTGGACTACTGCTCGATGAAAAAAGGATGCTCTATTTAGAGGGAAGCACGACCATACATAGATCAAAAGATCCTGAAAGAGGTAAAATCAGGAAAAAGAATATAGTCACGGTATGGATTGACTACAATAATGTCTATGATAGAATCCCTCAATTGAATGCTTAAAAATATACAAGATATCCGACAAGATTATTAATATTATTAAGAAAGCAATGGAAACATGGAGATTAGAACTGACAGCTGTAGGACAACACCTGACTGAGATAAAATACAGAGAGGCATCTTCAAAGGAGACTCTCTATCACCACTTCTGTTTATCATAACCATGACGCCATTCAACTACATACTTAGGAAGTGTTATTCCAGATTCAAGTTTGCAGACACAGAACCAATAATAAACCACTTCATGTATATGGATAACCTGGAGCTATTTGCAAAAAGCAAAACGTAACTGGAAAAGCTGATAAACACGACCAGAATCTTCAAGCAGGACATTCATCTTTTATATTACTGTTTAACATACTTGGTTACAAAGAAGAAAAAAAGCATACTTCAAAAATGAAAAACAAAAAATGAAGATTTTTGGATGTATTCTTTCCGACGACTCACGCACCTATTTATATTTAGTTACTTGCAAGAACGAAAAAACGTTCATAATAAAACAATGAAACAGTTTTTAGAACAATTCATCAATCGAACAATGAAACTGAAAATTATGTTTTTAATTATTAAAGATAAAGATACGGTTTAAAAACAATAACGTATTTCTAAATATACTGTAATAAAAATTGTTTCATTGTTCAAGAATACTTCTATATTTACGAATAGCATTACATCATACTTCAAGTATAGTATTTCGTATTCATTTATTTTATTAACATTGCCGTCTAATAAGTCTAGACATTCGACCGCAACCGTCTATTATGAAGAAATTTTCTATGCCTCAATTCTAAGTGGTGTTGGGATTATCTTCCCTTCTTGGAAGAATGGAAAGAGGGGAAATCAACACACGTGAATCACGTTAGCAGAGAGATGGAGAAGAGGTTAGGTATTTGATAGTCCAGTTGGGGCCCGGTGGTACTGGTTGACGCGTCTGTATTCCATACTGATAGACACATGTTACGGTATCTTTTTTATTTATAGGCTCGGTTGGGACCCAGTTAGGGCTGATTTACGCGTGTCTGTATTCCTTGCTGGTGGACACATGTTACGTTTTTTATTTGTTTAATGGCTCAGTTGGGACCCGGTGGAGCTGGTTGACTCGTGTCTATGTTCCATATAGGTTGACACATATTACGTTTTATTTAATGACTCAGTTGGGACCCGGTGGGGTTGGTTTACGCGTGTCTGTATTCTATACTGCTGGACACATGTTACGTTTTTATGTATTTTAATGGCTCGGTTGGGACCCAGTTGGGGCTGGTTGACGCGTGTCTGTATTCCATACTGGTGGACACATGTTACGGTATTTTTCTATTTAATTGCTTGGTTGGGACCTAGCTGATGCTGGTTTACGCGTATTTGTATTCCATACTGGTGAACACATGTTACGGTATTTTTTTTTGATGGCTCAGTTGAGACCCAGTTGTCGGTGGTTTACGATTGTCTGTATTCCATACTGATGGACATATATTACGTTTTACTTAATGGCTCAGTTAAGACCCAGTTGGGGCTGGTTTACACGTGTCTGTATTCAATACTGGTGAACACAAATTACGCTTTTTAAATTTTTTAATGGCTCGGTTGGGACTCAGTTGGGCTGGTTTACGCGTGTCTGTATTCCATACTGGTGGACACAAATTACGTTTTTTTATATACTTATCTCTTCTCTGTTTACCTCAGGCCAATCTAATAAGTTACAAACTATTTTTTCAAACTGGACTAACGTTGAAATAAATTTTTAGGAAGGCCAGAGAAACTAATTTCTCGTATTATTTACTAGTGAATCTCGGCCGAAATGTGTTTTGTCTTTTGGAGTTATTTACTTTTAGCTGGACATTCTGTCCAGGTAAGTCAGTGTGTTTTTTCTTCTTCTTCTTCTCCCACCGATAGGTTATTTCCCCAACAATTTTATTTTAGGAGAACACTACTTATTCCGTTAGGCCTATGAAAGTGTCTCGTTTTCCTATTATGTTAGATGTTACCAGGCAGAACGAGCCGCGACGCTAAAAGAGCAACGTCGCAACTTTGAAAAGACGGTAAGCACGCGCTAGCGTTCATTTAGTTTATTTGTTTTCCTGTTTTGTTGCTTTGTTGACTGTTGGCGTTTGCAACGGTTCAGTTTTCGTGCCTGTTGTGGGAATTCGAGCCCTTGCTGTCTTCAATTTCCAACATTTTGCGACGCTCTTTCTAACATTTTTCGACGCGTTTCCTATCATTTTGCGACGCGTTTCCTATCATTTTACGACGCGTTTCCCATCATTTTGCGACACGTTTTCCTAACAAATAAGTTGCGTACGTTTTCACCGTCTCAAATTGCCTCTTCAATATCTGCTTATTAGCTTAGTAAAACGTAGTTACCTTTCTTGCATTTGACACGCTATCGACACAAGCGCCAAGTTTTTAAAAGAAAAGCGCTACGTGCACATTTCTATACACACCCTTTTTCTATTCTAGGACCTCGGGCAACGACATGGCCCTCTATGGCGAGGTAAAAATTTTCCAATCTGCTCACCAGTCATTGCCTGATGAGGGTTCTCGCCTTTTTTCCGCTCTATACTGAATTATACTGCTCAAGATAAATCGTCGTACTAATGCTTCGTTTTGGAAGCTGAGGCCATGTACATTGACCCTCTTGCTGACTTCTTTCCCGACAGCCATACCCAGCAGGGGCTCGAACTGGTTCAGCATAGTATTTTCAGGGCTTCCCGAGCAAAAGGAGTTCTTCGATTATGACCAGGAGAAGCTAAATCAAATCTAGGAGATTATAATCCTGAGGGGCAGAAAGTATTACGTACAGTTGGCTTGGCATGCGGATACGTTGACTATGGTGCCATCAAACCATGCAGTATCCCTATGTATTTTTGACAGTGTAGTTCGACACTTGGAGATGAGGGGAATCTATCAAGAATATTTGGATGTGTTTCGTCATCAGGAACGAGATAGCATTATCGTTTTAGGAATTATACTTGGATCCCACTTCGGCCTATTTTTAAAACAGATCCCAAATCTACGACCAAATTACGTCCCGTTTTCAACTGCAGTCTAAAGACTGATTACTCTGTTTCTTTGAATGAAGCAGCCTGCCCAGGCCTGAATTTGACTGGCGATATGCTCAACTTGTTGCTGTCTTTCCCGATGGATGGATACGTTCTCTTATGCTATCAGAAACGCCTTTTTGATGGTTAGCCTGGAATTAGACGGTGATAGAAACAGATTCTGCTTCTTGCTCAAGGACGGGGATCGGCTGTATTGTTTCAGCTATACCACAATCATTTTGGGATTCGTTTCTAGCTATTTTGATCCTGTGCTGTATATAAAAATTCTATGAATGCCAGTTTCCATTGGATCTATGTAGAACCAGGATGCAGGATCGTTTCGACATTGTTAATGTACTTAGTAGTAACTGAGTCGAATCCCGGAGAGGTGGCAGATTTATATTTTATATCCAAAGAATAATTGCAGAAAGGTAGATCTGAGCTACAGTCATGTAACTCTAACTGACTTTCTCTTAGAGACCGGACGGACCACGACGGTATCTTGAGTACCGACGGCAGTGAGTGGGAAAAAGTTTTGGGCTATCCTGCCTGCATCAAGGTATATGATGTAATTTTCGATCAAACATGGTCTTCTTAAGTCGAAGCCTAGGAACAATCCTGCTATGTTTTTATATATTCTACCAAAAGAGAGTAGTTTGCATATTATTTAAGAGCATTTCTTTCTTCTGGGTGTATTGTCATTTGGAAAGTTCTGGTGACTGTTACATTTCGTGTCAGTTCTATTGATTGTTACATTTTAAAGAGTTCTTTCGATCAAGCTCATCATCTTTTTGGGTATTTGACTTCGGACAGAGTTGGGGGTCGCGATTTAGCGATATTTCGCCACTTCTTACACCTGACAAAACTCTGATCTACAACTACCCAT
Organism: Sepiola atlantica; assembly: GCA_963556195.1. Classification (NCBI taxonomy): domain Eukaryota; kingdom Metazoa; phylum Mollusca; class Cephalopoda; order Sepiida; family Sepiolidae; genus Sepiola; species Sepiola atlantica. The sequence continues at coordinate 89,815,978 of OY744532.1, forward strand.
TGGCGTCGAAGGAATTTCGACTATTTTAAGTGTATACTATTTTACCTAAAAGCAAAAGTTATTTAATTTTAAAAAGTGTTTTTGGTTCAATTATGATTTGATCAACGATCTTTTTAGCTTAGTCATTCTTTCTGTTAACTTAGGTTAGAAGAATATCTGGAAATGTCAGCTAGTCTAGCCAGTACACACACATTATATATATATATATATATATATATATATATATATATATATATATATATATATATATATATATATATCATCCGGTAATTTGAAAACTAGATATTATGACCACAAAAGCACATTTAAATACAGAGAACGCCGAATTAAAGCAGCACTAGCAAGCCACTATTGGGAGCTCAAAGATAATGGACGCTCACCAATAATTGAATGAAAAATAATACGACAGGCCAGTACATGTATAAATTTAGACGACCCGTGTAGATTATGCCTAAATGAAAAATTTGAAATCCTAAACTTTAAAGACCCTAGAACTCTATTAAACTGTAGAAGTGAGATAGCAAACAGCTGCTTACACAGAAATAGATTTACATTAGGCTAACAATAAATAAATAAATAAACAAAACCTAAACATTTTAAAATTGTTAAGTTTTTTAAACTTAACAATTTTAAAATAAAAACCTAAAATCGAAATACAAAGTAACCACGTGTTAAAATAAATTCACCCATTATATTGATACAACAAAGGAAACCGGATATAGGCAAATCTATAGAAAACAGAATAATAGAGAAGGATATAGGAAGGAGTAACACTAACTACACCTTTGTTCGTGGGCAGCCCAACGATTGGCTGAGAGAAAAACAAAGAATCAGATTGGTTAACTAACTAGCCGTGCATATAAAAACACTCGGCAAAAATAACTCCATGCATTTTAGCCTGAAGATTCCCCCCGAGGATGAAATGAGTGAGCCTCTGTGTAGCTTAATTGCCATTAATATATTTTCATAGATTACTACCTAGCTCTACTTACGTATCGAACACTGTTGAAGTAAAGACTGAAAATTGATACAAAAAAAATATATCTCCTTATCAAATTTTATGTGGATACATAAAATACTAATATCATATATATATATATATAGTATTAAAATATATTTATGGCAAGCTAGCTACACAGAAATATCTATGTTTTTAATTTCTGAAGGAAATCATCAGGATATATATATATATATATATATATATATATATATATATAAGAGTTAGTAGAATAAGTTCTCTATCGTAAGTTATACAAGAGCTAATATTAATTATGTTAATCAAACACTATACATTACCTTACCCTCTTACGCACGTAATTAAACACAGTATTATATTATATATATTGGACATATTGAACAGATTTTTGAACACCGCTGCTAAGCGAAAGTGTAGGTAATGTTGACTATATTTAGTTAAAGTCTCATGCAAAGGAGGCAAATAGCAGTTGGAAACACTTCGTGATAGTTCAGATACATCAGCATTTTGTAAAAATTAAAATAAATATAGGTATTAATTAAAAATGATATCAAATCATATCAATCATATAAGTATCTTAATAATTTATATCCCCCAAATTTCAGTTCCCGTGGAAAATGTTAAAGGGTTTTAGAAGGCATATTAGTGTCACAACCTCCCATTTTGAATTTCAAATATTTCAGATTTGCATTAAATTAGATCCATAATTATTAGATAGCAATTTAGCAAGATTCCCTGCATTTCAATTTGGGGATTTATTTTACCTGTCCTAGAACGGGTATTCTTCTACTATATATATATATATATATATATATATATATATATATATATATATATATATATATATATATATATATATATATATATATATATATATATTATTAAATGTTAATAATCGTTTCGGGCTTTGTGCCCGTATCAGCGCAGGAGTGGTGGTTGCAGACCACACGGCTACCGTCAATCAGAAGAGTCAGTGATTTGAAATTGAGATACACTTATCCGGGGAGGAAGGGCAAAGCGTTATTATTGTCAAACAATATTCGACGCTTGAAAACCAACTTTTAAAGGGTATTTTAATTATAAATATTTTTTTGATCAAATATTAAAGTGTTTAATACCTACGGACGATAGCGTTCCATGCTTGTTGCCCTCATCAGCGCAGGAGTGGGTTCGAACGCTCTTCGTAAATTCAGGCTAGAATTACGAGACAAACGCTCGAGACCACACGGCTACCGTCAATCAGCACATACAGTGATTTGAAATTGAGATACACTTATATATATATATATATATGCGAATTTTTTCTGATGATTTTGTAATGTTGCAGAGACGATATTGACATAAAAACGTTGTTTGGCACAAGACAAATGAAACGGACCGTAAAAAATATATCTCACAGAAATGTTGTGTTTTTTGGAAATGTGAAAAAATAAAAATAATAAAATAAAACCATAGTTATTGGAATATAATATGAACTGACTTATATATATATATATATATATATATATATATATATATATATATATATATATATATATATATATATATATGTAAACATATTAAAATATAATTTAATATTATAAGAAGCCCCTTTAAATAAATTAAAGTCGAGCACTCTAGAGAG
>OY744532.1:89823577-89956077 GCA_963556195.1 Sepiola atlantica
GTGTGACGTTTGTGCACGAAATCTGGTCCCTTAATCATATAGACCATGTTACCTATTTGTTTATCCACAGTGCCGGACTCCCAGAAAGTCCTATTGTTTCTGTAGATCTTATAAAAAAAACTTTTTCGCCAACTTTATACCGTTTTTTTGTTATCGTTCTTTTTATATTTGCCCTATCCTGGTTTGGTAACAACTTGTGGAAAATCGATCTAACCTTGCGTCCGAGCAGGTGTCTTCGACGTTTTGATGTTTGCATTTGGAGTGACTCTGTAAACCTGCAGAAACTGTTGGATTGACTTATCCGTTGGTGATCCATTAGCTTTTTTCAGAGCTCTCTTGAATGTGTCAACGAATCTCTCCACCTGTCCATTGCTTCTTGGATGGTATGGAGGGATTGTTATATGCTCGATGAGATAATCCTCGCAAACGTGTTTAAATTCAATAGACGTGAATTGAGTACCATTGTCGGTGACAATGCAGTCTACTACTCCAAACCTAGCGAATAGTTCGTATAGGAAGTTGATAGCTGCCTCGGATGTGGGGTTCTTGCATTTTAGTACTTCCGGCCAGTTAGCTAGGCTGTCTACAACAATGAGATAGTAGAACCCATCCAGTGGTCCCGCAAAATCTAAGTGAATTCTAGACCAAGGTCGATCCGGTTTAGTCCACGATCCGAATTGAGTTGGAGGAGCTTTCGTAGCTAAGGCGCATCCTCTACACTCCCTAACTCTTTCTTCGATATGCTTATCCATGTTTGGCCAGTAAACGAAAGAGCGCATAAGGCTTTTCATTCTCGATATGCCTGGATGTCCTACATGGAATTCCTTGAGCATTCTTTTCTGTAATGTCATAAGAATTACAACCCAGTCGCTATATAACAGGACGTTGTCGCAAATTGAATAAATTCCATCATCTAGTTGGCTATTGTTGATTTTTTCTTTCGTGCTTATGATAAATTCATCCACCTCTGCCTTACTCTTAATCTCATCAAGCGTTACTGGAAGTTCTCTTATTGTGTCACATAACGTATTTTTTACTTCAGCTTCCGCTTGAATGGCTGCTATCACCATATCCTCCAATGGTTCTGTCTGCTTAGGTATCAACCTTGATAACCCGTCTGCATGACCAAATTTCTTAGATGGTACATACTCCATTTGAAAATTGTAGTTAAGAAGAATGGTACCCTATTTTTGGAGTCTATTCGCAGTGTGTTGTGGTAGTCCCTTTTTCGATCCGAAAATCGTTTATAAGGGGTTGTGGTCTGTTTGTAACAGAAATTGTCTACCGTGCAGGAAACGATGAAATTTCTTTACCGCGAATATAATGCTTAGTGCCTCTTTCTCAATTTGAGAGTAGTTTTTTCGACTGGTCGAAGTGTTCTGGATGCACGGCTATGGGTTTTAATTTTCCATCATCCATTTTGTGCAATATGCATGTTCCTATACCATAGTTGCTGGCATCGCTTGCAACTACAATATCGCGCTTGGGATTATAATGTGCCAGAAACAAGTCAGACGTTAAGATATCTTTAATTTTCTGAAACGCTTCTTCGCACTCTTGCGTCCAGACCCATTTTTGGTCCTTCTTTAACAGTTCATTTAAGGGTGATCTTAGTTTATGCATGTTTGGTACGAACACATTGTAGTAATTCGCCAACCCTAAAAAACTTTGTAGAGATGCAATATTTTCTGGAGCAGGCATGTTCCGTATCGCCATTGCCCTATCTGGGTCTGGCCTTCTTACTTGCTCATCGATGATTTGTCCTAAGTGTTTTATTTTTCCCATGAAAAAAGTACATTTCTCATCTTTGATTTTAAACCCATAATCCTGGATTTTTTTGAATACTTGGTTTACATGAGTCTTGTGTTGTTCTTTGCTAACGCTGTTTATTAACACATCGTCCAGGTATCCTACTGCGAAATCCATTCAATTTAACATCATGTCCATAATTTGTTGAAAAATCGCAGGGGCGACCTTTACTCCAAAAGGAAGCTGGTTAAATTTGTATAATCCCTTATGGGTATTGATACATAGCAATTTTGAACACTCTTCATCGACAGGGATTTGAAGATAAGCGTCGCTGAGGTCGATTTTAGAAAAATATTTTCCTCCACTCAGTTTCGCAAATATTTCTTCAGGGCTTGGAAGAGGGTAATGGTGATCTTTTAATGCCTTGTTCAAGCCTGTGGAAATGTCGGTAAAAACCCGAATCTTGTTCTTTTTCTTAACATAAACTGTAGGTGAAGCCCACTCACTGTGATCAATTTTTGAAATGACAGCCATGTTCTCGAGTCTTTCTAATTCACCGTCTATTTGCTCTATAGCAGCGTATGGAACATTTCTTTTCTTTCTGTGTTGTATATTTGAATGACAAACGTACGACTTACCTCGTGTGGGGATCCGGGCACAAAGAGGGAAAAGAAAGAGAGGGAGCAGTGCATTTTATGGGAAGGAAGTACTTCCGGCGAAAACGGAAGTTTATCCGTCAGAAACGGAAGTGCTTCCGGGGGAGACGGATTGTGGGAAGGTGGGCGAAAATTGGAAGAGACTTGCCGTTGATGTCACCCACTATCGAAGGGCTCAATATCTAACCATGATTGACTGCGGACCAAGTAGGTTCGCGATTTGGAGGGAGTTGATGAGAGAGACGGCTAGTGAGGTGGCAAGCACAATGAATACAGTGTTTCTGGAACGTGGACCCGTAGACGAAGTCTTGATGGACAATGGGGCGGCTTTCCGATCAGGAACAGTCAGAGAGATGCTGGAGAGATGGAACATCAGACCATACTTCAGAGCTGCGTATAGGCCGGAAGGAAACGGCATAGTGGAAAGGAACCACAGGACCATCAAAGCGTTGGCTGAGATAGGGGGAACCGCACCAGGAGAGGCCCTGTTCTGGTACAACATGACTCCCAGATCAGGGCAGGTGAGGGAGACGGTGCCACAAGAACAGATATATCGATATGTCTGGCGGCATCCAAGCGTTCAGCCACCGTAACAGAGTCAAGAAACCAGGAGCACAGTGCGACTAGAAGATGAAGTGTGGGTAAAGCCGCCTGGTGCGCGATGTACGACACAATGGGCGCGAGGAACAGTTACAGCCAGGAATTCGGACAGTAATGTGTCTGTCGATGGCATGCCGAGACACGTTCTGGACCTCAGACCTGTGGAGAGGCATGAGACGGAGTTGCGAGAGAGGTCAACAGCGACCCATCTGAATGGAGGTATGCGTGAAGGGTCACCACGGAGATCACAGCGATGCCGGCGATCTCCAGTGTGGACTTCAGACTATGAAATGTAATCAGAGATCAGGGGGTGATGTTGTATATTTGAATGACAAACGTACGACTTACCTCGTGTGGGGATCCGGGCACAAAGAGGGAAAAGAAAGAGAGGGAGCAATGCATTTTATGGGAAGGAAGTACTTCCGGCGAAAACGGAAGTACTTCCGTCAGAAACGGAAGTGCTTCCGGGGGAGACGGATTGTGGGAAGGAGGCTGCATGATAAGAGCAGTGAATGTTTGGGAAGTCGTCGAGTGTGCCAGAGCAACAGGTTGTCCAAAGTGATAGAAGGAAGCAGAGAGGAGTTTATTTTTATTTTTATTTCGGGTTGCTACCTACTGCCCGAAACTTAACAACAAGCTATATCCCCGCTCTTTCTTTTACTCCTTCATCACGGAAAAATGACAGACGCGGGTGTAACCACGATGGTGAAGTCATTCGACGGAAGTACCGACGTTTGTCAGTGGATAAGGAACGTTGAGCTGGTCGCGAAACTGAAAAACGTTACGGACCTAGCATCTTTCTTGCCGTTATTTTTGGAAGGAGACGCCCTTGCCCTAGATCTCGAGCTTAGCGAAGACAAACAGCAGAATGTGGAAATTATAAAAATCCGTTTGAAAAGAGCGTTCGCAGAAAGCCCATGTGAAGCGACAGAGATGCTGAAGAATCTACGGTGGGCAGGTGGGTCCGTCAATGTTTACGCCAATAAGGTGAAGCGATTGGCCGGACTGGCAGGATATGTGGGGCGAGGGTTTGAGAAAACAGTCAAGCTATTCTTCACCACTGGATTCCTAGAAGATGTTGCAAAGGAATTGCAACAGGTCCCCGTATTTGATAATGCCGATATCCACGCATTAATCCCCAGGGCAAAGGTGCTGACGTGCAGGCGATCCTCGCGGGTGAAGGACGAATCAGCAGTTGCACAGAGCGGTGCACGAGGCCAAGTGAAGGCGGCAATCAAATGTTTTGAATGTGATGGGCCGCACCTCTGGAAAGACCGTCAGAAGTATCTGACGCGGATCAAATATTACCGGTGCCAGCAGAGTGGCCACCTAGCCAAGGACTGTCCGGGAAACGCTCAATGGGGTATCATCACGCCGGCCGATACCCCGGCGCAAAGACGGCAGGGATAGCCCCACGGATCGTGGTCGCAGTGGAGTGGAGAGAGATCGAGGCACTGGTTGACACTGGCTGCTCAACTACCATGGTTCGAAAGGGCCTGGTGAACAGATGGAGTGGGGGTAGCAGCATCAAGGCATTCGACGGCACGGAGGTGAAATGTCGTGGGACCAGCATTGTTCGCATCGACATAAGAGAACGACGACTGACTATAGAAGTAGCGGTAGTCGATCGTCTGGTGCCTGGGGTAGAGGCAATCCTCGGCATGGACGTACTCTGCCGGATGGGGGGCGTCACTGTTGACACAAATGGACGCGTTGAGTTCGGTGACGACCACTGTGCGGCGGGTGCGAACCCGGAAGCCTCGCCATGTGATGGAGGTGGAGTGGCTGAGTGCGAGATCAGCGATCAAGACTTCATCGCAACATTTCGCGATGGTAGGTGGACTGCCAGATGGAAGTGGACGACGGGGCCTCCGTGCCTGCAGAATCGAGTCGGGAGGTATGACACCAAATTAACGGAGTTACAGGAGGCGTCATTTGAGGACGAAGTGGAGAGGTGGATCAAGGAGGGGATTCTCGTGCCATGGAAAGAGGAACTTAAAGGAGGTCTGTTACCTCTCATGGCGGTGATCCAGCCGACCAAGGATAAGGTCCGCCCCGTGTTGGATTACCGGGAACTGAACAAACATGTGTCTTGCCACACAGGGGGTGACGTCATAGACGTTTGTGCAGAAAACATGCGGAGATGGAGACAGAAGGTTGGGGCGTCCACGATTGTTGATCTGAAGTCGGCGTATCTGCAAATCCATGTCGAGCAAGATCTCTGGAAATATCAGCTGGTACAATTCAAGGAGAATACGTACTGCTTGACGCGTTTGGGTTTTGGGTTGAATGTCGCGCCTAAAATCATGACTGCAATATTAAAGCGGGTGTTGAAAGAGGAGGAGGACGTAAATGAAGTAACCGACTCCTATGTAGATGACATACTGCTGGATGAGACAGTGGTGCCAGCACCAAGAGTAGTGGAACAGCTCAGGAGGTTTGGTCTAACAGCAAAGGCCCCATAGCTGTTAAATGGCGGTGCGGCTTTGGGACTCCACTTAGAGGAAGATGCAATGGGATAGCTGCGGTTCACGAGAGGGAACGCTATTCCAGAGGTCACGGACAGAATGAGCAGGCGACAATTGTTCTCAGTTTGCGGGAAGTTGGTGGGCCATTACCCTGTAGCTGGGTGGCTCAGAGAAACCTGCAGTTATGTGAAGAGAAAAGTAGGAGGAGTGAAATGGGAGGACAGCGTTGGCGAAAATGTGGTGGCTGTGATGCGAGATGTCCTAAAGGAGGTGGATAAGGAGGACCCAGTGAGAGGAAGGTGGAGAGTCCCTAAGACAGAAAAAGGGGTCGTATGGTGTGATGCAAGTAGCATTGCCACTGGCGTCGCAGTTGAGATTGGAGGTGAGGTGGTGGAGGACGCGGCCTGGCTTAGGAAAGCAACAGATTTCTCCCACATCAACATAGCCGAGTTGGACGCAACTATCAAGGGCATAAATCTGGCATTAAGGTGGGGACTGAAAGAGGTGGAGCTGCGTACAGATTCAGCGACCGTGTTGAACTGGTGCAGGCGGCTGTGAAAGGTGCTTCAGAAATGATCATCATGCGTAGAGTCGGGATCCTACGAGAGTTAATCGCCGAATTTGGATTGAAAGTCAGTGTTTCGTTCATACCTTCCGCCAAGAATAGGGCAGACAGCCTAACGAGGGTGAGAAGAGGGTGGATGGAAGCCTTGGACGAAACGACAGAGAGTGCTGATGAAACATGCTGCATGACCCATGAGGAAGTCAAGGACCAGCACTCTATGCACCACATGGGAGTTGACAGGACTTTGCATCTAGCCCGCAAGGTAGATCCCAGTGTTGCGAGGAAGGTCGTGCAGAAAGTAGTCCAGCAATGCGTGCGGTGTCAATCAATAGATCCGGCACCGGCGTCACATCATCACGGAGAGCTCCAGGTGGGCGAAAATTGGAAGAGACTTGCCGTTGATGTCACCCACTATCGAAGGGCTCAATATCTAACCATGATTGACTGCGGACCAAGTAGGTTCGCGATTTGGAGGGAGTTGATGAGAGAGACGGCTAGTGAGGTGGCAAGCACAATGAATACAGTGTTTCTGAAACGTGGACCCGTAGACGAAGTCTTGATGGACAATGGGGCGGCTTTCCGATCAGGAACAGTCAGAGAGATGCTGGAGAGATGGAACATCAGACCATACTTCAGAGCTGCGTATAGGCCGGAAGGAAACGGCATAGTGGAAAGGAACCACAGGACCATCAAAGCGTTGGCTGAGATAGGGGGAACCGCACCAGGAGAGGTCCTGTTCTGGTACAACATGACTCCCAGATCAGGGCAGGTGAGGGAGACGGTGCCACAAGAACAGATATATCGATATGTTTGGCGGCATCCAAGCGTTCAGCCACCGTAACAGAGTCAAGAAACCAGGAGCACAGTGCGACTAGAAGATGAAGTGTGGGTAAAGCCGCCTGGTGCGCGATGTACGACACAATGGGCGCGAGGAACAGTTACAGCCAGGAATTCGGACAGTAATGTGTCTGTCGATGGCATGCCGAGACACGTTCTGGACCTCAGACCTGTGGAGAGGCATGAGACGGAGTTGCGAGAGAGGTCAACAGCGACCCATCTGAATGGAGGTATGCGTGAAGGGTCACCACGGAGATCACAGCGAAGCCGGCGACCTCCAGTGTGGACTTCAGACTATGAAATGTAATCAGAGATCAGGGGGTGATGTTGTATATTTGAATGACAAACGTACGACTTACCTCGTGTGGGGATCCGGGCACAAAGAGGGAAAAGAAAGAGAGGGAGCAATGCATTTTATGGGAAGGAAGTACTTCCGGCGAAAACGGAAGTACTTCCGTCAGAAACGGAAGTGCTTCCGGGGGAGACGTATTGTGGGAAGGAGGCTGCATGATAAGAGCAGTGAATGTTTGGGAAGTCGTCGAGTGTGCCAGAGCAACAGGTTGTCCAAAGTGATAGAAGGAAGCAGAGAGGAGTTTATTTTTATTTTTATTTCGGGTTGCTACCTACTGCTCGAAACTTAACAACATTCTGAACACAGGTAGTTCATTTGTTTTAACTTCAAACTTTGCTACCGCTTTTGTACACCTTCCAAGACCGCCTGAAAATACGTCTGGAAAATTTTCTTTTAATTCCCTCTTGAGTTTTTCTGCCTCCACATTCGAATCCTCAACCTTTTGGCAAAAGAAGCTTAAAGGCAGATCCCATAGGCTAAACTTTTTAATCAGATCAGTTCTAAAAAGGTTATTCGTTTTTCGCATAACAAAAAATTTGGCTTTTACGGTCTTATTCTGGAAAGAAATATTCGTCAATAATTCCCCTTCGAAGGTTATTTTTTCACCACTGACGCTTCTCGCCGTTTCTTGTGATTTGATCATAGTGGGTCTCCCAAGCTTCTTCCATGTCTGTACATTAATTATGGAAATGTCAGACCCACTATCAAGCTGTAGTCTTACTTTTTTTTAAGCATTTTTACCTGTACATATTTCCGGATATTTTGTTCTTCAGGTTCAATTTTTGTCAGTTTAATGGCTGTCTTTCTACCAGATTTTTTTCTACAACGTGATGCCTTATGTCCTTTCTGGTGGCAGTTGTCACATTGTTTGAATATGTAGGGACACTCATTGTACCAATGGTTATCTCCACACACCCAACACGGTCCAGGTGGATCTTTTCCATGTTTTTTTCTCTGGTTATTCATTGAAGTCAATTTTTTCTTCTGATGGATTTTTTTAATGTGCGACACTCCGTTTTCCTCTATGTCACGACTGTCCTGTTTCAACGCAACAAAACGTTCACAGTCTTCCGCTAAGTTTTGTATTGTTAGACATGGCTCATTTTTGAGTTTATTTAAAACACGACGCCTGATTTCAGAGTCTTTATTTAAGACCAGACCTTGCAAGAATATTAAACATTTAAAATTATCCGATGATAATTCCTCTAATTTAAAATCGTCGCAAAGTTTATTTACTATACTTGCATACGTAATGTAGTCGTCTTCCTCTCTTCTAGTGACATTCATACACTTATATCTCCTGTGGAAAAGAGAAGTTTTTGTAGAAAACAGTTCTGTTAGTAAAGTAACTGCCTCCTGGAAGTTAAACTCACTAGTCTTTTTTGGAAGGATAAAATTCACGAACTTTGTATGCTCGGCAGCTCCTAATTTTCTTAGCTAAAATCTAACTTTTTTAGAGTCTGTCCATGTACTGCAGTCCGATACAAAAATATCCTCATATCTTCTATAGAAGTGAGCAAAAGTGACATCGTCTTCTGGATTATAATTGAAAATTTCGATAGCGCTCCACACAGCCGTCTGGGAGAATGCATTATGATTCTCGTTTGCTTTCGTTAACTGTGTTGCCTCCAGAAATTTTCTCTGTTACTCCTGTGTTTTTATCAAGAGTTCTTCAAAGTGTTTCTTCTGTTGTAGCAGTCTTTCTTGGAATCTTTCTTCTCGTGTTGTCGCCAGCTCTTTTTGTTCAGCATGCATTTTTCTTTGGGCTTTTTGCTGTTCCAACAACTCTCTTTTAAATTTCTCCTCAATTTCAACTTGCTTTCTTTGAAGTTCCATTTGTTATTCAACTTGCTGTCTTTGTAACGCAACATTTTGATCCGTTTGGAATTTAAGTAATTGAAAAAGAGAATCTTTGAATTCAGTGTCCATCATTCACGAATTCAAGTTATGCACCACACAATTTACACTTGTAAAAATAAATCAGTTTTCCCCACATCGTGCTTAATATAATTAGTTTGCTAAACTAATACACAAAACAAGAAATATATTATTCCTTAATAAAAAAAATTCAATCCCAGTTCTTTTGTTTGAAAAACAAAACTAAGAAAAATTTTTTTTTTTATATATATGTGTACGTAGTTTTACAAAACCAAGACCGTCGCTATAAGCCTAATAAGACTAGTTTTATGGGAAAGCTTTTTAACCCCTTTTCATTTTGCAAAAATAAGCACAAATGACTTACGCGAATATATTTTTTTACTGTCCGTCTTTTGCTCTCGACAATTCTGTGGTAGACCGTTTTAATAAATAGTCAATCCGGATTTTGCTCAAATATCAGATGTTGTCCTAATAATAACGACAAACTTACACAATATCTGTAATAGTTGACGCGGATAACATTTATCTTAACGAGTCAGTGAAACTTAAAGAGAAAAAATAAAGGTATTCAATTATTTCAATAATTGAAAATGTCTTACGCGTTTTTTAGTTTTCGATTTTTGGTAGCAAGTTTTGAATTTGTGTTTTTTTTTTTCGCTTAACTACTCAGTAGTTAATTTGCTGTTAATCCTTGCGAATCCAAATATCTGACTAAGATGGGTTTTTTTCCGTGAAGATCTTGCGAATCACTTTGGGTAGTTTTTTTTTGCAGTGAACTCGTTTCGATTCTTCGTCGCCAATCTGTTGTGAAGTTGTTCCACAGTAAATAATAAATAAAGGAAGTCAAGTCGAGGGTTGGTTTAACAAGTGTATTAACAAAGTAAGAAAGTGACTAGCTCTTGGCTAGACAGTTACAAGACTGTGTTTTGTCTTCTGGTGTCTCGCACTATTTATAGTGACAACCGGTGTTGTTTCTCCTGTGTAAGAACGGCCGGTGTAACAGTCACATAGTTAGAAACATTGTTTTGTATAATATTATTGAAATTATTACTAAATTCTACACTTTAATATTCTCAAATTATTTATTTTATTTTTGTCCACAATATAAAATAAATTGGGACTTTTATTGACAACATTAGTCGGCACTAAATAACCCCTATATGGGTGTTATTCCGTAAACCAAACCAAACATTGATGTTATGTTTCCCCTATTTCCCGCCACTTTTGCAAAACTCAATCATGTTCTGCAAAAACAATAAAAACTTTCCTTTACGAAACAATCAAACCAAACATCTTGAAAACATATTTGAAGATGTAGAGAACTTGAAGCGTGGAGGCTTCTATCAAAATGACCGGCTTTGGCATTAAATAACCCGAAAAGGATTGATATGCTGTAAAACAATCAACCAACCAACCAAATTCTTACTATCATATGTATTGGTTTGGTGTCAATAAGAAAATCTATTTAAATATAAATTTCGTTGTTCAATCTCAAACATATTTCAGTTATTTCAAATCCTTTACTCTTAAGCAGAGTTCTTACTATGGTTCTTGCTTCACATTGTTGTATTTTTGATGGAAACTATGGACAATGTTCTATGGCGGACGTGATGATCGAGAACCTGAATCAAGTGGTAAAAATAGTTGGTACTTATCTTATCACCACCATAAAAGGCTCGTCTCTGTCTGGCATGGAGAACCTGGATATGGGAACGAACAAGGAACAAATGTACGCCGAAAGAAGAGTGTTTATGCTATCGACTACGTGTGACCGCCATGTTTTACTATCTACAAAAGATGAGCCTAACAGAAGTTGTCACTTGCGTTTTGGCATTCGAAGGGCTGAGATCAGTATTGGAAACGGTGTTGTTAAAGACGAGTATATCATATAATGAACTTCCGGTGGCAAGTAGACTGTTTCCGAGTTCAGTATTGAAAACGGTGTCGTTTGAAAACAGTCTGCTATGTGATAAAGATCTGGTGGCAACGGCGTTATTGTATTGAATACAGTGTTACCTGAGAAAAGTATAGCACGTATCAAAGTTTCTATGACGAGCATGTTGTTATCATCAACAGAAACCCTTTTTCCCGCCTGTTTTATTTTTTCAATTTCTTCATGCCAGTGTTTCATGGGCCAAGGGTGATGCTGTTTCTGGGTATTGCTCTTCTCGGGTAGACTTGTGCCTTCATGAAAAGAGATGCGACTATGACGATTTCAAGTTTAACTACATTTTATTTACTAAACGAATACTTAACTAGCAGTTGGATGTTGTTTCATCGCTCCTATCCAGCAGAACCGTACATTTTATGAATATTCATTATTGTATCAGCCGCAACTGAAATCCAAATTTTATTAATTCTTGTCACCTGGTGAACGAAATAATCAGTTATTTACCCTCATATCTGACCTGAAATCATACCTAATAATTCGTTGAATCTGTGTAATCGAATCTACACTTAATTTGAACGGTATACTAGTAGAAAATGTGACCCGTATAGTCATCAATTGAGCTCGAGCTAGATTGTTTGAATCAAGAAAAAGTGAGTTTGCAAAGCCAGTCAAATATAAAAAAAGACATTTTAAAGTAACCTTTTTCTGGTCGTTATATATCTCTATCTCTTTTTATCTCTTCTCCCTTTCTTATTTTCTTTCCAACTACGGCTTACATTGTATTACTGTCCATTCTGATATTCCGTTTTGTTTATAATGGACTATTCCAATCATGTTATTCCTTCTTTTCCTTATTACCTTCTACTATTAATAAGCAGAGAGCGAGGGGAAGGGTGACAACATATAGAATAAGAGCAAGTGTCAAAAAATATACAGTAAGAGAGGGTGAAAAGGATAGATAGAAACTTAATAAAAGACGGGTCACTTGATTAGTTATTTACAAATCTCGGCTAATTAGAACAATTAAAATGGGAGTTTTATTTTCAAACATAACTAAATACCAACACTGAGGTATATAAATAGGTTAGCATGTATTTTATGTGATTAAAATATAGAGAAAAATATGCCTTCGAGAAACAAACGTTGATTAACCAAGCTTTAGTATAATAATAGATTTCTAAGCAAGTAATTTGTATCGGCCCATTTGGCATAATAGGCTGAGAGACCTGAGTTCAATCCTCGGTCGAGTCATACCAAAGACTCTAAAAATGTTACTTGATACCCCTTGCTAAACAATTAGCCTCATAAGGTGAGAGTCAAGGGTAAGTGGAGCAATTTTAGCAAAGGAGTAGCACTCTCCCTTATATCTTGGTGTAGTAGCTAATGAGAAGGAAGCCTTAGGGTCGCCCTCGACTGTGGTCGACCACATTACTGTTTTTTTTTTACTCAACTCATATTCAACACACTTGAAATTTCAGGATTTCCAAAATGTTTGTCCAATGTTACTAGTACACATTTTTGTAGAAAACATGGCAGAAATCTTTCCGCATAAGAGCATGACACTTCAAAGACTAGCAGAGAAAATCTGTTTATGCATGTATGAACTTGAGTTAGCAAGCCACAGACAAATACATCTCCGCCTGTGTCAGTTATATTTCAGGCAATCCAATAATCCAAGAAGGATTTTGTTTCGGAAGTCTTTCTTATCAGGAATCAAGAATGTCGGTAAAAGACGACAGGAAGGAAGGAAAATCTTACAAAGATTATTTTTCTCCAAGAATTCCCGAACATAGCGTTTGCAATCGTGCAAATTTTGCAAGATAATGTAGGCTTCTATATCCAAAATAAAAAAATAAAAGCATTAACCGGTGTATCTGTTTTAAATTTTAAATTTTCTTTTCCGATAAAAAAAAAAGATTAAGGGAAATAATGTATTATGGGGTCGTCTTTTGAAAAGTGATATCTTTTTAGCGAAAGGCAATGTGAGTTTTAGCACAAAAAGGTCAAATATATCTTGAAATAGAAATTAATTTAATCACTTTTTCACGTTACTTATGTAAGTTTGCTTTGATTTTATTCTTGTGCATCAAAATATATGACCTCCACATGCTAAATGACAACAGTATATATAACATGAGTTTATAATAGATCAATTTAGTTTAGAAATATTGACTATTTATCTTCCTCCCACGGCGGGAAGATGCGACTCAAAAGTCAGAAAGTAGAGTTTTAAAGGCTTAAAAAAAAGTAGGATTTAAAAAAAAAAAAGTAGGATTTTAAAGGATTTTAGTGCTTCAGAGGAAGAGAACTCTGGCCGAACAAAAATTGCCTAGAAATCCCTGTCAGCATCCACTGGTAGAGGCGCCTCAGGCGATTATCAATAAACGAACCCCTTCTAAAAAGGCAAGAAAGTAAGTCTGTGAAGATGGACTTCCTAGAACTGCACAGGACCATACCTCACACCGACAGAGAATGCCAAAAACTCTGCCATTCTGATTTTGGTATACAACCACCACCCCGAAGACATACTGATTTTCGTTAAGCGGGCATAAACGTAACTAAAACTGTGTCTGGCCTAAAATGCATAGAGATATAAAGATCTGGACTCAAGTATATTTAAAATGTCAAATAAGCAAAGTGGGCAGACATAACAAATCTCCTCCTTGCCAATTTATCAACCCTGATGGCAGATTCACCAAGTTTCATAAAGACATAGTTGGATCATTACCAGAAGCAAATGACCATGCATATTCATTGACAATTATCGACAGATTTACAAAGTGCCCACTGTAACTCCTTTGCGAGATACATCTGCACAATCAGCCGCGAAAGGAATATTGCAGGATTGGATCGCTATTTTTGGTTGTCCATCAGTAATAACAACAGATTATGGCGCTCAATTTCGGTCAGCACCTTTTGATGGGTTCACAAAAATGTTGGAAGTTACACATATAACCACTACGGATTAAATACTTGTGCTAACGGAATGATTGAACGTTTTCCTAGACGACTAAAGGCAACTCTGACAGCAAATAACTGTTCCAGAACATGGTAGAAAACATTTCCTTTAGTTGTGTTGTCCATCAGATATATAATTAAACAAGATTTAGGGTGCACATCATCCGAAATGGTTTTCGCAACATCACTGGCATTGTCCAGACAGTTTTGCGCTAAAACAAATCACTTTCACCAAACTGCAAACTTTATACAGAATTTTAAACAAAGAATGAATGATTTCATTTTCACCCCTACAAGGACACAATCAAAAGACTTTTATATCCCAAAATACCTTCACGAGAGTAAATACGTTTTAGTATGCATCGATACAGTAACACATCTCTCTGCTACATAGCATGACCTTTTCAGGTAGTTGAGAGGAAGCCTAAATATTTTACGATTATTAAAAATGGAAAACAAGATACATGGATTTATCTACTAAGAACAGGATACACATCTAGATGATACCGAATTGTGCAAACAATTTCCTACACTAACCAGCACACCACCCAAATCTGAACTAACAATAAATTCTGGTAATTTAAAACAATATTCCACATATTGAAATTATTTTTTCAATATTTATCAATCTACCACTCCCGTATATGGTACATAAACATTTTTCAGTAAAAAAACATTAACAGGAAAACACATCTTGAAAAAATTTATTAACCAATTAGAAACACAAGTCACACCAACAAAATAATGTCTTAAAATTGCTATCATATTCTTGCACAATTATCGGCTCCAAATCACCAAAAAATATTGTAAAATTACAGGTCACATGGGTATGTCTACGATTACGTCCGCAGGGCAAATATTAATCAATCCCTCCAAAAATTTAAGTTCACCAGGCGCTGCTCGTAAAATATGAAAGCATCTCACAACGGCTACAAATTCCCTTCATCCAGCGAGTCGGATGAACATGGCCAAAATCAAAAAGCGACGAAAGATATACCAAACTGTCTACTGTATGCTGCTATTTTATGTCAAACTCAAAGATCGCTTCCCCTTTCCTCACTGACGCTAGACACATGTAAGCTTACAGACTTTTCTCTGTTTTCGAAATACAAGTCCATCACACACACATGTTTACGCACCCTGACAAAAAATGATGGATACACACACACAAATGCCTACATAGTCGCAACAGGGTAAAGAGACGGCTCATCAATTCTTAAATTACATGCACACATACGCGCACACATTCGTACACTTCCGCGCTCTAACACAAAGCAACATACACTCACACAGATGCCTACACTGTCGCACGCATATACACACCCATTTATTTCCTAGTCTTTTCACATGAATACTTACAAGAAATCCTCACTGTTAAAAGAGACATTTTATTTTTTTAAATGGAGGACACTGTCATTTAGTAACTGTATACACGATCATTGTGCTGATGATAATTGATAAATTGTTTATTGTTAATACAACTGTTTTAGAGTACTGGATTTTTATTTTCTTATCGTTATTGCATTAGATTCTGACATTTCTTTTATGTCTAACAAGAATACAATTTGTTAGTACTCCCACAAAGTAGTCCGCTTGTTGAAAGAAAAGAACACCTCTAACACAGCTTTATGAAGTACTAACGGCATTCACTCGACGTTTCCTGTGTGGAGATATATTACTGGTCGTAAGTTTTGTTTAGAAAAAAATAATTTCAAATATAGTTATGTTCCAATTTTTGCCCTGGAAGAAAAGTTAAAAATAACATTTGTAATATGAAGTCAACTAATAAAAAAACCTTGGTACGGTAGTGTTCTTAAAAAGATACTACTTAAAATAACATTTGTAATATGAGATCAAGAAATAAAAAATCTTAGCGCCGTGTTGTTATTAAAAAAAACTACTACTTAAAAAATAACATTTGTAACATGAGGTCAAGTAAAAAAAAAACTGTGATCACGGTGTTGTTACTAAAAAAATACGTTTTTCAAAGACAGTTGTAAAACGGTAAATGGATTTAACGAATCGAAACGGATTCGAATTATTAAGAAAAAAGCAAATTATTTTAAATCTTAAAACTACCAATAAAAAAGTATTTAAATGTTTAAACATTTTTTTAAATACATTCTTCACTGGGATAATGTTTGTTTGATTTTCTTTTCTTTTATGAGACGAAGAAAATCTATTTAAAAAAAATCTTTTCCTTTCTTTACGTTCTTATATATTTTGGTTATTTTATGAACCTAACCGATAATTGCGTATAGTGATCCCAGATGGAATCGAAGGAAATTTTCAATGGTGTTCTTTTAATTTCCTGAAAAATGTAACACCTACCGAAACTTATTTGAATGTTTTATAGGGACCTCTAAAGCGAACCATATAATTTATCCCCCCTATATTTGACATGATGTAACTTTAATATAGGTTAAAATTATCATGTGGCAAAGATAGTGACCCCTTCTGTGTGAGCTGCAATCCCCACACTTAGGGCTCTTTTACTAGAGACGAGTACGGTCGTGACAGCGCTGTACTGAAGGGAGGTCAGCTCGCATACCGCAGCCATGCTGTTTATATCAAGGCGATCGGGTCGCCGGCGCGCGTTGAATGACGACTTAACTATAAACAATCAAGCACGGCCGGCGACCGGGTTAAGGGGTTGAATCAGCTGCCATCAAGGATGTGTTAGAGAGTCGGAACAGGTTGCTGAATCATAGCAGGATACTTATGGGCTGAGAATGCTTTGTCTCTGTGTCTTTCTATTTGTGATGTATATTGTCTGTCTCTTTCCCCCTCTCTCTCTCACTTAGTCTACAACAAAGAGATTGAAATCAGTCTGGTGTTTGTTAGCAGCACGACGAGACCTGTGTCGCATGCACGTCGAGCTATTCGAGTTTCTAATCCTGATCTTCGCCCAAAATAAATTATATTTTATATATAGAGTAATGTGTTGTTCGCTCATTACAAAACGTTCAATTTCCAGCCGATGATCCCAGCAGATGATTAATTTTCAGGAGAGAATTAAAGATGCCTAATGAATCCAATGACGCAGACCTGCAAACCGACCAAATACCCAGCCGGGTATAATTAACTCTTTCTTTAAAGAGATGTGCCTATCATTTAGTCCGGAGAGCTAGTGAAGTACTGTGCCAGGATTATAAAGCCCTTCTACAGACGTCTCCACGGCGCGGACACACTAAGATACACTCCCCGGCAAACGATCGTACCACATTTGGTGCGGTAACCAGGATAAGACTCAGAGTTACAATGAACACTAGCTGAAAGAAATCCACTGACACGAATCTAGACGATCACAGCCAAATTTGGTACCAATAAATCATCTACGAAAGAAAAACACTCATCGAAACATCTGGAAAGGCCCAACAAGCATCAACAGAGGAACACACACAGTAAACCTTAGAAGCTAAGGAAGGTGACCGTTTTCTTCTGCTCTAATGTACTCTGTGAATTTGTTGGTAAATCATTTATAAACACCATTCGTGAATAGAGCTTTTTGTTTAACGTCTACTTAATAAAATAAATAGACAAAATGGCTAACACAAACCCAACCCCCTAAATACAGTTCTCACAGGTGGATCGAAGATCCCAATATTTTCTGGGAAACCGTCTGACTTAAGGCCATGGCTAGCTGATCTGCAAAAAAAAGAGCCGGTCTACAGTCTAACAGGCCCAGAGCTAGTAAACCTGTCGTATGGCTTTTCGGGCGGTCTAGCATCAGAATAGATCGGTGAATATCACCAGTAAAGACCTGCTCGATGAATTAACGGCAGACTACGGCGAGGTTATAAATACCGCCGCCGCTAGGGCTTTATTTAAAATGAAGCAAAATCGAGGTGAGGCACTTGCTGACTTGGCAAATAGGATGAACCAACTTGATAAATAGCGTACAGGGGCGCGATGATGAAGGAAAGTTCAGCGGTGCGAGTGCACTTAGCTGATTTTTTCGTAGATGCTTTGATTATCCCCTTCATTAAGATGATGCGGTCAGATCCAATCCGGCAACATTATCGGAGGCTTTGTCTGCTGCGAGACAAAGCGAAAAGCTCTACGAGCGAATCCGAGGTGGCCACTAAAAGGAACACGCGCTCCTAAATGATAGCGCATTAAACAGCGTCTACTGGCAGCAGGGACCTAGGGGAGTCTCTAATAGATTTAGGATACCCAAGACGGAATTCTACAGCGGGGAATGGTCTGAGAACGTCCATGGTTACTACAGCTGTAGCAAAGCCACCAACGCTGCAAGGAGTAAGTTTTGTGAGTACACACTTCGGAAAATATATAGGAGACCGCAAGGAGGGCATTTTACAATATACATCACAAAAAGAAAGACACAGAGACAAGACATTCTTTTGTCAGCGTACGAAAATGATGAAAATAAGAAAGTAAAATCGTGTTTACATTATCGACGCCTCAAAACAGCGTTCCTATATAGTGGCAATTTTAAACGTGCTGACTTACGTGTGTTTAATAAATCTAGTGAAAATCAACTACTGGTCAGATTTTCACGAAATGTTCAATACTTATTCGCTATTGGATACATTAATGTTTAAAATGCTGTTTTCGTAAAATATATGAGGGGAAATATTTTTGTACACGACGCCCCCTCCCCTTATTTAATTTTATGAAATCTGAACAAAATGTCTTGTAATCGATCGAAGTTTTCATATGATATAAAGCAGGGAGTCTGAAAAAAAATCTCACATTTACTTTTTCCGTACCATATTTTGGTAAACTTACCGTTAATTCGTAAATAAAAAGTGGAAATAAATGCAAAATTATTATCTTTTGAAAAAATGTACTTATTTTTCTCATTAATATATACTATAATCTGTTAATTATGAAGAGATTTAAATTATTTAAAACGATTTCATTATTTTCAAATATTTATGTTTATACATAGATTTTTTAAAACAGGGTTCACACTTTTTCAAAATATTTTAACATGATATAAAAATGACAGACATCGACCGCGATTTTATAACTTGTGATAATAAATAGATGTGATTCGTGACTCGCGTTTATTAGCCTTAATTTGACAATGACAAATGTATGGGAGCACGTAACAATAAAATAAATCAAATAATTCACTATTTAAAAATTCAACAACTTAAAAATAATTCAGGAATTTTTTTCAAAAACTCTATCACATTAAAAAAGGAGGAAAAAATATTTAAGAAAATCGTTGAAACCCGATAATTTTGGTAAAGAATAAAGTGTAGTATCTGTTCTGCTGCTTCACTTTTACTATTGTGTCATCGGTCAGTGAAAGAGAAGTCCGTCTAGATTGAGGCTATTTTTAGTTTTGTTCCAGGAGGGAGAGCTGGAATTTCCCCACATTAAAAACTGACCATTATGTCTAACTGTCGTAAGTAAATAGGAACAACAACAACAACATGATAGTCAAGAAAAGTATTTTCTGTAACTTCTGACCATCCATACATATATAAAATATCACATCAGAATGCTCATTATTGTGTATACGTTAAATAACCACCCCCCAGGCGTACAAAAAAAGGATTTTTGTACTCATTTCTCAAGATAAAGATGGGTATTTTTACCAGTTCGATAATTTAATATTTAAATAAACTATTTGTCTTTTTGATTTGCGATTACGGCATCGGTTTTATTTCTTGGGAATTTATTATTAACTATTCATGCAATATTCTTCATTTCTGAAAGTATTTAAGATATTTAAAAATAATACGAATTCCGCAATGTATTTATTATGTTTTAAAAAAGTGTGACTGACAGACGGACAACATCTCTATTTTCATAAGATATTTTAATAGGAAATAAAGAAACTCTTAATAGCGTCCTTATATTTTCCTTGTGTCATTCTCATACAGCAATAGTTTATAAGATATTTTAATAAGAAATAAAGTCTACTCATTATAGACTATTAATTATGTGATCGTTCATTCTTGGAAAACGACTCTCTTATGTAGAATCAACGACATTGTAGCCAGCAGAAAAGCAGTGATGCAAGAGTCCGTTTGATTTCAGAACATGATTTGGATTCTAGCAACAAACAGTGCACTTTTAGGCCGAGATCAGAAGGTATTAAGAGGGTGGGGGCTTGAAACGGATGTGATTATATCTTTTATACTTAAACAGGTAGACATAAACATATCCACTTATAATATAACGAACACCTTCTCTGTCAGGATGTCTGTCTGTCTGTCCGTCCTGGAGAATTTTTGTAAACGTAATTTTAAAGTCAGAAATAAAAAATAAATAATTTCGGCGCCCAGCCTGCGATTCGAACTCGCAATTAAAAAAAAAAAATTAGTCTCCGAATACCATTTTGTTTAAAAAGGGGAAAAATAAAAAATTCCCGCCAATTTTTTTTTTTTTTGGGGGGGGGGGGGGGGGGCGCCAAAAAAAAATTTGGCGGGAATTTTTTATTTTTCCCCTTTTTAAACAAAATGGTATTCGGAGACGAATTTTTTTTTTCTTTTTGTCTCAGCATCCAAGAACGCGGCAGCCTAGCAAAAATTGTCGACCGTTAGGGAGTCTATTTTCGCTAGTCCACTTATAATATAACGAGCAGGTTCTCTGTCTGTCATTCTGTCTGTCTGTCTGTCCGTCGGCGATAATTTTGTAAACGTAAGGGAGGGGGGCGGGGCGGGTAATTACTATTTAATTAATTTCCAAGTCAGAAACATAAGAAATACATTAGGGCACATCTTAACAACTAAATAAACAATAAACAAGTTAGACGCCGAGGTCGTGATTTAAACTCGCAACCTTAACGTCAAAGGGTAATTTGGACGAATCTGTCCGATACGCTACAAACTGCCACGTTAAAAGAACCATTTTGATTTAACAACTTAATGCTAAAGAAATGTTTTTTCACTTCTTTTACTTAGCAAACGAGACTACGTATCAAAACTGTTTCTTCGATATAGTGGGGGTATCTGCGTTCGCGCTCGATTTAAAAAAGATTTCGATCCCCCCCCCCTGAAAAAAACATTTTTTTTCCTTTTCCAAACAAAAATTAGAGGGAAACAATTTTTTTTTTTAAACTAAAAATATTTTTGGTCCAGAACAGAAAATCAATGTCTTACCGCCCAAGAACGTGGCAGCCTAGCAAAAATAGACGACCGTTGGGGAGTCTATTTTCGCTAGTCTTAAAATATAATAGTTCACTGAAGTGAATCAAATATTAAAAAGTAAAACAAAGTTAGCATGATTATACAACCTATTGTGGTATGCAAATAATTGTGAAGATTTAGTGCTCAGTTACTCAAATATAAACTTGTTTTAAAATACCCCCCCAGATCGAGAGTCACTAATAAAAAGTGTTCTTATATTCATTTTTTTTTTTTACTTTTGGTCACTGCAAACATATTACCAGTGAAGCATAATGGGGCTACTGTGATAGGAGACGTATGCCCAGGGAGGAAAACTGAGTGGAGAGCTAGACAGAATGTACATCTTTAAGGACACTATCGGTCTAAAAGTTTTGAGAAACACAAGTCCAATAGAAGAGAATCGGAATGCATGTATGTGATCATTTTTGTAGATTTCCACGGAGAATCAAAAAACGTTGGAAACAAAAGAATGGTTTAAAGTACAATTGATGAAAAATCAATTTTAAAGAAAAATCGGAAGCAGAGAAATCATGTTTCTTTCTAAATAGATATTACCACGTGACACTTTCTTTAATTATGGAGGATATAATGTAGTTAAAATTTGTGATTATCATGGCGGTCACGGAATTCATCTACAAAACATTCTAAGTCAATTATAATGTCAGCTCGTGAATTTGCAATCGATAATATTATTCGGTCTGTAATTGGTCAGCAAATTCTTTCAGAAATGTTTTCACAATTTACATTTTTTTCAGCAGCTTCTCTCACATAAAGTACTGCAAACCAATAGTGTCGCAGCGGTCAACGACAAGTTATGCAAGTAATCAAATGTTGATTTATAAGAATACTAGAAGTATACCCGTCCCAGGAGGAGTAGAATTAATTTCCTGAAAAGAATAGATTTGCATAATTTTGATGTTTCTCTTACAAACATTAAAATCAAGATATAGTGATACTAAACCTTTTGTCTAGAATCCTAATTCGAACTTTAATCAAAATCACTGCATGATTTTGGTTCTTTAAAATGTCTAAAAGTTAACGTTCAAGCTTAAGGGCTCTCTAGAAGAAATTAAAAATTAAGGAAATTTTGCTTAATAATTACCTAGAAAATTCTTATAAAGTCAATTATGTGTATATGTTTATATACTGCTATGTATCGGATTCACTCCTAAAGTAAGCAAATAACTATTATGAATTTTGAAAATCAGCTGCTAGATGGAAGGGTGGGTAATGTGGGCTATGTTTAGTTTAATTTAGTTTCATGCAAATTGGGCAAAGAGGAGTGAAAGCCCTTCGTAAAAATTCAGATACCTGCAATCTGTGTAAAATTTCCATAATAGGTCTTAGACATCAATTAATAAATATTCTCAAATTTTCAGTTTCTTTGAAGTATTTTAAAGGGAATTTAGGGAACATAATATGGGCACAACCTCTAATTTGAAAATTCAAATATTTCAGATTTGCATTATATTTGGTCAATAGACGTCAGACACCAATTACCCAAGTGACCCTAAATTTGAATTTCTTCTTAAGATCCTTCAAGCTTAAGTCTTGCATTTTAGACATTACCTCGAATCAAATAAAAGGCATAAGAGTGTGATCAAAATTATTTAGGGATTCAAGAAATAAGGTTTAATAGCATTATATCTTGATTTTAATCTTCGTAAGGTGACATAAAAGTGGTGCAAAACTGTTCTGTTTGAGGAATTAATGTAACCCGTTCTGAGACGAATATATTTCTAGTTCATTGATAAAACGATGCAGGAACTTGATAAAAAATTGTGATGCGTACATTGTGTTAATCGTCATCAGTTCCCGCTCCTGTCCGAGTATCGGGTTCCATTGTCCATCTGCTATCCTCTTTATTAATGTTTACGAGTTATGTTGCTTCGAAAACCCAGTCTCTGGTGTAACAGTTGCGGACAGTGTTCACAAGGAAGGGTAGGGGGCAGACGAGGTTGTTCATGCCGTTATCTTCTTCTCTTTCATCTTTCATATTCATTTGTCCCCTTCTTCGCATCAAAGTCCACGATGCCTTGACGTGTTGTTCTTCTCCACTTTTCCCGGTCCCTGGCAGTTTGTACTCACGAAGACGGGTCTATGTTGGTGAAGCCATGGTGCGCTTTAGTTTGTCTTCATAGCGTATTTTCGGGGCTCTCGTGGTCTGGTCCCATTGGCAAGCTCGTCTTAGAGCATTTTCTTGAGGAGTCTGGATGGATTAATTCTGTGGACATGGCCTGCACAGCGGATGCGGTGGTGGATGATAATAAGATTCAATGCAAAATTTCTGTGTCAGGTCAAGGGACTTAGAATTTTCCTCAGTTTTTGTTGCTGAAAGCGCTCTAGGTTTGTTATATCACTTTTGTATAAGGTCCACATTTCGCACGCATATAAAAGTGTGGATAGAACTACTGCCATGATTTTGTGTTTGTTTAATATGCAGCAGTTTCCTCGGCCATGTAAGAGTAGATATCAAGATGCTTCCTAGGTATGAAAACTGATCCAATTCTTCTAGTGGTAGGTCATTTACAATGGTGTTAGTGTTTGGGGGCAGAAGACCAGGTAAATGTTGGACGAGTGTCTTGATCTTGTCTGTATTCACTTGCATCCCAAAACGTTCATAGACCGTGTTTTATGTGTTCGCTAGCTTCTGGAGATTCTCTATACTCTGACTTGGGGTGGCATTGTCGTCAGCGTACTGCAGTTCCCACGCCGAACCTATGGATGTCCAAGTCGAGCGAGGTTTAAAACGCAGCCATCCGTGCAGAAATTGAGGGCGATTGAAGGCGTGTCTGGAAGAATTCCATTAATTATTTCTGCTGTGTAGAGAGAGAAATACGTTGGAGCCATAACACACCCCTGTTTCAGGCCACCATTGATAGAGAATGGGTCAGAGAGAGAGAGAGAGAGAGAGAGAGAGAGAGAGAGAGAGAGAGAGAGCGAAAGAGAGAGAGAGAGAGAGTTATCATGACATACTTTCCCACGATTCTGTCATGGAGGGCATGCACAGGGTGTCAAAATCAGGTGGGTAGCCTAACTTGGAGAAAATTGCCCACATGGTTGGTTTGAGTACTTTATCAGAAGGCCGTGTTTAAATCCCAAAAGATAAACATGGCGGGGTGCTTTTGTTTGAGGCCCTTCTCTTGTAATTGCTGTGCATAGAAGATCATGTCTATAATTCCATGGGACGGTTGAAAGCCACATTTGATATCTGCGAGGATGTGGAGGAGTTTAAGGAGAATGTGGGCAAAGATATTACTTGCGATGTTCAGTAGTGATATTCACCAGTATTTATTACAATTCTCCTGGTCCCCCTTTTTGAAAATTGTTACAATAGTTGCATCATATAAATCACTGCAGAAGGTCTTCTTCTCCCAGATTTTCAACATGAGGAGCATAAGACGATACCTGCCGTGAATGAAAAGCTGCTGTGGAATGTTCTCAGGTCCAGGGGATTTGCCGGGTTTCATCCGCTTCAGGGTTTTGTTGAAATTCTGGCTGGAGGGTGGAAGTGCCATCCAGTGACGAACAGGATGCTTAGGGGTCATTCTCAGGAGATCATCTGGAGTGTCAACGTGATCGTTAAGGAAGTTCTCAAAGTGGGACTTCCATCTTGCTAGAATACCCTCGCTGTTGGTAATGGTTGTGGCCCCATCCACATCCTTCAAGCCACCCACAGAACCGAAAATTTCTTTGGTTGCTGGTCAGCATAGTTTTCTATCTCTGCAGCTTATTTTTGCCACCAGTTGTTCTGGGCTTCTCGGATCCCTTCTTTGACAATCTGCTACAGCTTGCTTTTGAGAACTTCTCTAGAGTCAAGTGTGCTTGGCATTTAGCTTCGATGAGAGAGGAGATGGTACCGTCTCTCTCGTCGAACCAGTCCTGTCTTTTCGTAGTTATGTAGCCGATAGTTTCTTCCGCGGCATGGGTCATGGTGTCTCTGAGAGTGGTCCAGTGGTGCTCTAATCTGTCCTGACCTACAGTGTCTTCAAGGTGACGTTCACAAGATTCCTTGAAGTTTTGTGATAGCTGTGGTTTGTGGATCTTGCCACAGTCAGAGCATCGGTGTTTGCCCTTTTAAGTGGTGGAAGAGTTGTCATGGTAAGTTGGGAGATCAAGAGTCTGTGGTCCGTCCAACAGTCATGTGGTGATGCGGACGTTTCATCGGTCTCTAGGTTTGGTTAAGACGTAGTCCAGGACGTGCCAGTGTTAAGATCGGAGGTGTATCCCTGTTGTCTTCTGTCGTTTTGGTAGCCTAAAAGTGATGTTGGTTACCACTTCATGTTCTGCACATAGACCCAGTAGGAGTTGACCATTGTTTTTGCAGATTCTGACACTGTAGCGGTCAATGATCCCCTCCCACAGGCGATGGTCTTTGCCTATTCGGGCATTAACATAACCCATCACAACGAGCTTGTCATTGGCAGGCACTGACTAGATGGTGTGGTCAAGCTGGGTATAGAAAGCAGCTTTGTATTTGTCAGTTGAGGTTAGAGTCGGTGCACACACAGAGATCAGGGTAATGTTTTTGTCCGGTATGATGGGAATGTGATGCTCAATGATGGCCGTGGGAGTGAGGTTGTGGTGTTGCACAAGCTGAGACCGGATAGTGAAGCTGATGCCATGTGTGTATGGCTCCTTGGGAGCCTTCCCTTTCCAGAATATAGTCTGCTCTTTCTAAGAGCTGCAACATCGACGTTGGAGTGGTAAAGCTTCTTGCAACGAGGGCTGTATGCCGTTCAGAGCGGTTTGCATTCGACATATTTTGGAGGGTGCAGATGTTCCACGCACGTATAGTTAAAAGTTTCTTGTTGTTGCGACCATATTGATGGGATGTCCGCCAGCCGTGGTAAGCTGGACAAACAAGTTTGCCATGACCGTGGTTTGCCCCAACTTTTCTAGGGGTTTCCCCATGTGGGTAGGCTGCGGTGGTCCTTAATATGCAAGCCCTGTCACGGGTCCAGCTGCCGAACTCTGGTGTCACAGCACAGTCACCAGAGAGCGACTATTTTAGACCCTCCGCCTGGGTGCAGTTGTGAGCTCAATGCTTACAGCGTTCCAGGCTTGCTCTCACCACTCGCAGCACAGTCGCCACAGAACTTTTGAGTGTGTTGATGATGAGGGTGAAGGATGAAGAGGGTGAAAAAAAACGACAGAATGCTAGTCGCTGGGTATATTGTTTTGGATAGTCATGGTTGCACGACGGCCATGCACACTCACTTGGCCAACATCGTTTCCATTACGGCTACGAATGATGATACAGGCGGCCCCCACGAAGTTGGTTGCATCGTGCTGCCGAGTTCCTGGGTTCTTGAACCCCAAGACCCCCCTTGTGTCTGCACGACAGGCGTTGCTTTCTTCCGGTAACGTTAGGTAGCTCCGCCGTTGGGATCTTGTTTTGTTTGATTTTGTAGTTTTCTTTCTCATAGCCTTTGCCTAAAGAGGCATACCCTACGAGGAAGCAGGAGGTTTGGATTGGTGATGCGTACATAAGTAAAATCAAAACTTAACCTTCGATCAATGGTTTCCACTCGTATGAATTCGTCCAATAGTTTAGGTTTTCCTGTTCGCATTTGTTTGTGAAATGTTACATTTCTCACAGTTCATATTTATCATACCTGAATAATTCCCAAAACAAATTCGTGAAGATTTAGTTGATATGCGAAATTCAAACGAGTTAGCTTTATTCAGATCACCTATACAAATCTGAGAGTTACCTTTGCCATGAATCGTCAATGTAGTTTAATTCATCGATTTCAGGGAGATATTCACAGGCAGATAAAATAAATTCTATATAGATATGTTTGGATGAATTGGTAGATTAAAGCCCCCAATTAAATCCCCCCACCACAAAAATAAGATTCTTTTTTTCTTTTTCTTTAAGGTGATTATGTGTGAACACCCTTCCAAAACCAAGCGGAAAAAATAAAAACAACAAAAAAAATTATTATTTTAGAATTTTGAGTGGGGGATCAGTTTCAGAAATAAATTAGCATATCATGATCTCCTATTCCGGGGCTATTCTAACTTTTTAAGGCTTTTAAGTAAATGTTTTTACCATTAACCCTAAGTATGACTGGTAATGTCATAAAACCACACATAATCGCCTTAAAAAGTAGACCCCCCCCTAAAAACACACCAAATTCATCTCTCATAGCAAAATAAATCGATTAACTGCCCTAAAATGCTAGAATGGCCCGGAAACTGGTGATTATTTTATAAATTTATATGCACAATTCTAAAATAATTGTTTTGTTTTTTCGCCGGTTTTTCAGAATGTTCACACATAATCAACTAAAAAAAGTAAAATCTACTTTATTTTAGTGGTGGGGGTGTACTTGAGGTTGTTAATCTACTATAATACCTATGTTTGTTTATCTTGTAACATCTGTGATATTTTGTTAACTTTTACAGAATATCTGATTAAAAATGTAAAAAGTAAAAAAATCCAAGATGCATGATAGCAGTCTAGGAGCGAGTGCTAGCGTGGGAGAGGGGTTTATGAATAGCCGGGTAATATCTGACTAGTTTATGGCTTCAGTAGTGAGTAATAGGTATGTGTAAGAATAGTTATCCCTACCCCCACTCTTAACTTACTAAAGTATTCTTTCACTGTTCCACATTCCTATCACTTGCTACAGAAGCCATTGCCTCATTAACAATTCCATGAAGAAACAGCCACTGTCATCCTTCTGCCAACACACCTTTCTCCAACCCTTATGTTTTCCTCTATCCTGCTATCTCGTATTTGGGAGTTTCATTCCTACCACTACACTGATGTATATATATATATATATATATATATATATATATATATATATATTTATTCTGTTATTCATCACACATTCTTGATAAAGCCCATACTGCTACAGCAATAAAGCCAATTGTGATACAGCGAAACAATCTATCAATTGATGACTAAAAATATGCTCCCCTTCTTGGGTTGAGCTCTCTGTTAATTGAAATCGCCAACTGAAACCAGTGTATAATGCATTGTTCTTTGTGTAAACAAATGGAGCTCTAAGGCAAGTGACAACGTTTGACATTGAGATTTCACTTACTAGCTAAGCGGTTAGAAATGCCAACTCTTGTCTAAATGGGCGAATTTCGATCCCGGCTTGAGGCAATTGCTTGCCTTGCCACACTGAATAGCTGTGATACAACGAAACAGTCCATATGTATATAACTATATATTTATATATATATATATATATATGATGAACATTATGATGATGGAAATAAAAGAGGACAAAACAAAATTATTTATATATTAATCAACGTTTCGTCTTTACTCAAAGACTTTCTCAAGATGATTAATTGAAAAAAATAACATATAAGTACAATATCTTAAAATATGTGGGTGCGTTTGTGACGTGAATAGAATTTTACATAGTCGTTACAATAAAAAAAAATGTGGTGCGATTATGACGTGTGATGCGTTTATGAAATGGGATGAGTGTTGTTTTTTCAAACTTTTATTATCGATGTTATGTACAAAGTTGACACCACATTCCCAACCAAACTTACTGCATAACAGCTATAATAGAATTAAAAAACAAAACAAAAAAGAAACACTCATTCTATTTCATAAACGCATCACACATTTTGAATTCTAACAGCTATAGTTCGTTCGAAGAAAGAACAAAAACATTCTTTTCACGTGATAATCGCACAGCATTATTTGAATTCTAACGACTATGTTTTGTTTGAAAAAAAACAAAACAACAGAAAAGAAAAATATATTTTCAAATATTGTACTTGTATGTTATTTCTGAAATTAAGACGAAACGCTGATGAAAATATGTATAATTTTGTTTTTTCCTTTTTCATATATATATTTAAATTTAAATATATATATAAAAAATTAGTCTATTAAATTCAAATATATTTATAACATGAACTTAAAATGAATATTCTTTCAAAAGTGCTCAATACGTCAGTAGAGCTTTTATAAATAAATAAAATTATATAAACATTAGAAACAGTCTACACGGATCGAATAACGTTTCCACGTTAACCCGTCTCCTCTGGATCAACCAACGTTTCCACGTTAACCCGTCTCCTCTGGATCAACCGACGTTTCCACGTTAACCCGTCTCCTCTGGATCAACCAACGTTTCCACGTTAACCCGTCTCCTGTGGATCAACCAACGTTTCCACGTTAACCCGTCTCCTGTGGATCAACCAACGTTTCCACGTTAACCCGTTTCCTCTGGATCAACCAACGTTTCCACGTTAACCCGTCTCCTGTGGATCAACCGACGTTTCCACGTTAACCCGTCTCCTCTGGATCAACCAACATTTCCACGTTAACCCGTCTCTTCTGGATCAACCAACGTTTCCACGTTAACCCGTCTCCTCTGGATCAACCAACGTTTCCACGTTAACCCGTCTCCTCTGGATCAACCAACGTTCCCACGTTAACCCGTCTCCTCTGGATCAACCAACGTTTCCACGTTAACCCGTCTCCTGTGGATCAACCAACGTTTCCACGTTAACCCGTCTCCTCTGGACCAACCAACGTTTCCACGTTAACCCGTCTCCTCTGGATCAACCAACGTTTTTACGTTAACCCGTCTCCTCTGGATCAACCAACGTGTCCACGTTAACCCGTCTTCTCTGGATCAACCAACGTTTCCACGTTAACCCGTCTCCTTTGGATCAACCAACGTTTCCACGTTAACCCGTCTCCTCTGGATCAACCAACGTTTCCACGTTAACACGTCTCCTCTGGATCAACCAACGTTTCCACGTTAACCCGTCTCCTCTGGACCAACCAACATTTCCACGTTAACCCGTCTCCTCTGGATCATCCAACGTTTCCACGTTAACCCGTCTCCTCTGGATCAACCAACGTTTCCACGTTAACCCGTCTCCTCTGGACCAACCAACGTTTCCACGTTAACCCGTCTTCTCTGGATCAACCAACGTTTCCACGTTAACACGTCTTCTCTGGATCAACCAACGTTTCCACGT
Organism: Sepiola atlantica; assembly: GCA_963556195.1. Lineage (NCBI taxonomy): Eukaryota > Metazoa > Mollusca > Cephalopoda > Sepiida > Sepiolidae > Sepiola > Sepiola atlantica. The sequence continues at coordinate 89,853,617 of OY744532.1, forward strand.
TAACACGTCTTCTCTGGATCAACCAACGTTTCCACGTTAACACGCACCTCGTTATTCTAAAAGAGTCCTGAGAAGACGTATCAACAGAAAAAAAACGTTAGTTGATCTGGGTTTGCTAGTTGGCTCACTATCGCTCAGTGGCAGAACAATTGAAAGGCGGTCAAAAGACCAGTGGCGGCAAAGTCCCCTCTGGCTGTGACCTTGCCTCCAAAGCGCACACATAATTATAAAAAGCATATTAACTTGGCGCCACACTGGTTTATGTGACATTTAACAAATTGGAATTTAATTAAATGTTTACCGTTAAAAATTCAATTTCTATTGTCTGGCGAGAGGAAGTAAACATCTCAATTGACTTACACAGTCGTCTTAGATGAAATAGAACTTTCAATTATCGACTAAAGAAGCGCTGCCGTTCTGTTCTTCGACATATGTCATTAATCAATTGTTCGTTATTGTTGTTTTAGTTTAATTGTTTTTTTTTTTACTTGCCTTACTTAAGAAGTATTCCAGAATACATAAATATATCAAATATCTGATTGCAAAAAAAAAACAACACAAAAATGTTTAGTGACAATAGTAACGAAATGTAAACAACTGGTAATTATTTCGGTGACTAAATTAGGAAATAACGCTGTCGTTGTATATCTTAGCCGGAATTACTTATTGATTCTGAATCACCAGGGGAAAATCAACTTTACTTTATTATATAGATTTACAATAACACTTTCTGCCTTGTTTTTCCATTTCCTTTAAACAATTACAGATTCACTCTCGGTTGAAAAACAAGTTAAACGTAACATGTGATTGCGTTTTGTTTTTTTTACATACACAATTATTTTAGATTTCAATAAAACCGGGTGGAAACAAAAAACAAAAACAAATCGGATTCCAATTGAAAAGCGGATTAAAAGAAATAATAAGGAAGCTGAAGATGAAATTGATCAAACGCTTCAGCAAGAAGTTAAAAAAACGATCTATACGAATGTCATACGCAGATCGTTACTGAACCGGAAGCAAGATTTGACTCCATTTTTCATTTGCATTCTGTCATCGCTGGATTATCATCGCCAGAAATCCTAGAATACACCGAGGAGGAGGAGGAGTTGCAACACATATTTAATATTCTCGCTGTGAACTTGGATGTTTCTATGATGTCCTTTGAAGTTTTTCGTCCACGGGACTTTTCGGCGTCAGCCTCCGATGAGGAAAGTGGTATAAGCCAAACATTGAATGGCTGAGATGGATCCATCGGTTGCAAGTGTAAGAAAGAATGCAAAATATTTTTTTTTATTGCTCAACGGCTATTTTTGACTCATACAGTTTCTATTGCCACCGCAAAGAGAAGCTAAAGCTTATTAAGATATATAAAATGTTTTATTATCGGTCTATATGTTAATATATAAGATGTGTAAGAAATTGCGAAAATATGGGATTACCTGGAAAACGGTCTCGGTTCGCGCTTTGCAGGGTTGGATAGCACAAAAAATGGCAAGATGGCGTCGGTGGCTTAATATTACCAGGTGATCACGTGAAATCTCGTGTTCTCTCGCGCACACGAGAGTCCGGTTTGAAATAAAAGCGGGTCGCTGGAGGCAAGGCGGGCAGAGGGAAAAACGTAGTCAACGGAAGACGACGGCGACGCTTTTAAAGAAGAAGAAGAAGAAGAAGAAGAAGAAGAAGAAGACGTGGAAGAAGAAGACGTTGGAGAAGAAGGCGGAGTGCACTAATCCAGAGTCCCTTGCGAGTGTTGTTCCGGTGTCTGCTGAAAAGAGTTTCTTGGGCGTTTTCGACCGTCATCGAGATTTTTCTGCCACATAAGACGGTTATGGAATCTTTATGGGATTATTATTTGGAGTTAATTTATAAATGTATGTGACCTACGCCCACATTTTCAAATTACCTTACGTTTATTTTAACTTGTTTACTTAAGAGTTATTTCCAATCTAATAAAATGATATCATCGGATTCTAATGTGGATTTAGCCAATATAGTGGGAACATGCACTTTCTGATTAATCATGTAGAATTGACGAATAATTGATTGTAATTACTTATGTATTTATAAAGAAGCTTTTCCTGATGTTATCTTTATTTGGGTTGGATTGCGAACCATTTAGGGACATGTATCATTCATGAATGTTATTGTTTTGTATTATACTAACGATATTTATAAGTTTTAAAATAGATTGTTTTGTGATGATGATAATGAACGTGCATAACTTAATGAGTAAGTGTATGACTGTAAACAACTCTAATAAATCGAAAGAAAGGCCGATAGAAAATAAGGCATGACGGTGGTATCTTTACAAAAGTGTGTATTTACATAAGTACAGAATAATATATTACAGAAACACTGCTCCGCGATTGCTTCGAGACTTCGTCGTAAGCTCCTCTATACCTAGTGTCTAGAAGAGTCCATATAGTCACAAAATAGGGTAGATCATCATCACTCCCATTTTCTAGTCTTGCTCCGTATTAATTTAATAATTTTTCTTTTAGTGTTTATTACAATGAAATTTTTTATCTTCACTGTTCAGAACATATTTTCGGGATTGGTATCTCAAATGTGTCGAACACGACATCCATTTAATCGTCTTCTGGGGTGTTATTCTCGACAGCATCTGGATATCCTTTTCTCGTCTTGTTCATGTGTCTTTTCTGTGTAAACTTTGGTCCCTTTATTATGTTAATCTTGGTGCTCAATTCGTTTATCCAATATCGTTTCCCAGTATAGATCCTTTTCTCTAACTTTGAAGCCCCCCTTCCTGACATTTCCTATTACGTCCTTGCAAACATTGCTTCTGCTGGCGTCATGGTAAATGGAACATTGTTATTTGGAGTCATCCTACATACCAGAAAAAGTATTGAATAGCTTTTTCAGTCGATGTACTCCTCGATTTCTGAAGCATTTCTTTTTAATAACCCGCGAACCGTACTGCCTGACCATTGCTTCTCGCATGGTACGCTGCGATCATTATATGCTACATCATGAGTTACTTCTTTATGCGGGTAGTAATGTGCAAGACGCGTGGGCAATAGGTTTTAGCCATCCATCTTCCATTTTGTGTTATATGCAAGCTCTAATGTCGTACGAGCTAACATCAGTAGCTACAATAATTTCAAGATCTGGATTCTAGTGCGTCAAAAATAATTCTGATGTGAAGATATGTTTTGTTTTTTAATGTATCCTGGCATGCTGTCGTCGAGAGCCAATATTTTATATTTTTAATAGCTCATTACGAGGCGCTCGCAAATTGTACATGTGTGGAATAAACACATTTTAATATTTTGCGAAACAAAAGAAAACTTTGTAGTTATTATACGGTTTCCCGAGCCGGCATTTTTATCGCACTCGCTCGATCAAGATATTTTGATTTCTTCCATCACAAAATCGCATTTTCGCTTCTCCAAATCTATAGTTATGGATTATTTTAAATACTTCGTGTACATGAAATTTGCGTTGCTTGCTGCTTTTTACTGACCACAAGAATGTCATTTAGGCGGTTGCAAATTTTAGTCTACTAAGAAATGCGTCTACTACTTGTTTTAACATGGTTAGTCCAAATGGTAATCGTTCGAATTTTACAAACCTCTATCTTTAAGCACTCCTCGTCTACAGGTATTTTTAAATAAACATCACTTCAATCAAAATTTGAAATAGTTGAGTTAAGCAAATATCTTTTCTGGATTAGGCAGAGGGTAGTAGTAATTATTTAGTGTATGGTTCAATCCTGTGGAGAACTCTTACAAACACACATCTCTACTTTTTATGTAGACTGTAAGCGAAGCCTACTCGCTGGACTATACTTTCGATAATACTCATATTTTTGTAGTCTATTTAATTCTTCGTAAATTTGCCCAATTTCAAAAGTAAAATAACATTTTAAAAAACACAACTACCACGCTACCAGAAGTAATTATTTATACAAACCTGACCACGTGGAAATTCCACGGTGCTTTCCACATCAATCTGTATAATGTATTGTCGGTAATAATATCGCTATTGAATTAATAAATGCATCTTAGGTTCAATAATATGAAGAAAAATATGACTCTTTTTTTCTTTCTTCTTAAAAAAATCAATATTCTGTCTTCATGTCGTAATAATAATAGTCAGCTAAATTTTCTTTAAATCAATAAAATGAATCGAACTTTCTGAAATGTATTTATTTACAATTGTTCTCTTTTAGTCGACTGAATCCATTCATTTTAAAATGGATGAAGTCGAACTTTTTTGTATAATTTGGTATATTCGGACTACTGTTCTTATCGTGGGTGTTTTCATCACAACGTTTCGGCCGATGTAACCTCCGACCTTCTTCAGGTGTTCCTTGTCGAACTTGGGAATCTGGATAGAATTCTTTTGCCTTAGCGAAATAAGATGAAACACTAATTAATATATTTGCTAATTGGACGATCTTATTGTTTTAATGCGTGTGAAAGGTGATAACGTATGTACGAACATGAAATGCCTTAGTATATAATTATATAGGTATTTTCTGACATAAGGTACACCTTCTATGAGAAATTTCTGTATACGGATTTTTTCACACCTGCTCGAAATCAGCACATATAATCTGCTTTCCAATCAAGGCACAACACGTGAATGCTAGAGATGAGCAAATCAGACCCGTTATTTTATAAACCAAGTTTGGTGCTATGATGTTTTTTTTTGTTTTTTAAGCGAAGAGCTTATTGAATATTTACTTACTTCCCAATCCGGGAAGATGTGGCACAAGAACTGACTGTGAGGAGACTAGGCCCTCAGACCCCTTAAAATTGTCTGAGAAACCCCTCGGCATTTACATCTGAGGGCGCCCGACGTAGTTACCTATCAAGTAACTCCTTCCCAAAAAGAGAAGGCAAGGCCTTAGGGGGGTATCCCCCCTAAAGCTGAGGAGAACTAATGCCACAGATCGACAATAATAAGAGCCACGGCACTGACTCAGTCTCTGGCGGAATGCTTGTTAAAGACGGATCTTCGACTGGTATGATTGGTGATCAGTAGTCCCTTATGTATACAGTGGCGACCTGCCTTGTTTGGGGTGAACTATGTTTACAAAAAGAAAGGCGAATATCTTATTGAGAGACGTCAGCCAGACCCATTGTTATCTCATAATAGCCAACATTTTCCAACGATGCAATTCTTAACACTATCGTTTGCCAAATGATTATTTTTGTAGGTTTTGTTTTGAAAATAAGTCTCCACACGTCTGGCGTTTGACTTTGATTCAGACGTGACGTTACTTATCTTGCATATATCTCGTCTTAGAAACATTGTACATAAATAAAGAAAGCTTTATAAAACAAACAAACAAACAAACAAACAAAAAAAACTGGCGCGTGGGGTGGGTCGAGAAATGATAAGTAAAGGGAAACCCAATCTATGTTGAACAAAGACTGCAAAAGAAGAAGAATTGATTTCGCTGTCAGTGCAAACGTGAGGACAGAAGACTACCACGTGCGGCGAGAAATAATGACTGGGTGCATCAAAGGCAAAAGACGGAAATTATGTTTGGTTTAAACTTCACAAGAAATAGAGGCTTGTCCGTATATTTATTTAACTAACGAAAAAAAATAAATTAAATACATATCACACACATATGTGCGCACAAGTCTTCTACATTCAAGTCAATTAAGCCTGGTGATAGGCGCTGCCAGTGCCCTGAGGTCCAAATGTCTGCGAAACTAGGAGGGGGAAGAGAAGGAGAACAATAAATCGCAGAACGTAGGTAACGAATTACAATGTTCTCATGACGTACATGTATAATGCGCTCTAACCAAGCCCGGTTTATAAATAAATATGTTTGAAATTGACAAATTTATTCCGAGCGGCGAGGTGCAATAAATTGTCTGCGAATGATAAACAAAATGAAGAATTAAACTGAAAATTGAAAGCCGAGTTTATGAAACACACATTATTTACAAACTTGTTATTTTTTCATTAGCCATTTGTTATTGGGATCTCACCACAGTAGGTATATAGTTTTAAAAAAAATATATGATAAGAATAAACGGGTGTTATTTTGGCTTGATATCTACAAGTGGAAAAATAACTACACCGTGCGCCTTTCTACGTTTGCTTGATATCTACAAGGAATACACTACTGAACCTTCAGCGACTTCTCATTCAATAATTGGCTGAATTATCGCACGATCTCTTTTATGCACGTTAGGGTTAGACATAGGGTTACTGTTCCGGGCTCTTGATTCACACATTCTTTTGAAATCAATTAGCAGAAGTGTTTTCCTTGCTCTTGTGCAGTGTTGATTGCAATATGAGGGTATATATCACATTACAAAGTAAATTCATGAGACGTAGATTTTTATTTTTAACGTGATTCACCCCAAACAAGGCAGGCCGTCACTGTAGAAGTAAGGGGCTACTGAGAAAAAAAGAAAAGGGGAGTAGGTTGGGGGGGGTCAGCCTAAATTGGGATCTGCGCAGCGAGATGTCTGTTTACATTAGTTTTAAATTTCTACATGTCAGTACTGTCGGGGAAACAGGGAGCAGGGAGGGAGTTCCAGAGGCCAGCAGCACGAGGAAAGAAGCTACTTGAGTAGAAGACCTCCACAGTGAATAAATGAGATTTAGTTGATTGTCGAGTTAGTTTAGTGAATTTACGTCGCGGGGGCACCAGAGTAGCTAATTCATGGGAGCATAATCCATTGAAGTATTTGTAAAACAAACATAAGGATGCTACATTGCGGCGATGGGACAGGGACTGGAGCTTGGTTTACAGTGAGGGACCTATTAGGTGTGCGACTCTTTTTTGGACCTTGTCAAGGAGGGAGAGACTAGTAGATGATGCACCAGCCCAGATGTGGCAACAATACTCCATGCATGGGCGGATGGTGGCTTTGTAGAGATACAGGATAATGTCAGGTGTGAGGAGTTTACTAGCACGGTAGAGGGAGCCAACCTTCTTTGCGGCAGCCTTGCCAATGTCTTCAATGTAAGTGTAGATATCATATAAAAGTAGGTTTATTGTACCTAGATAACAAACTGAAGCGGCACCGAATAAGCGTCAGGATGACAAGAGACAAAGAATACAAACAGTGTTTGAATTCAAACATTTTGTATATGATATACAAACGAGACAGGAAGGACAGACAGAGAGAAAGATATGTTGCGTTGCAAATAGTTAGTGTTTGCAGGACTTGTACTTTGATACGGATGTTTTATTCAAGTAACAATTCTTAAATTATTTGTATATTTTGTAATGATATATCAGGATAGAAAAATGTTAATTGTTTTTATTTATTGCTGTTTCTGCCCGACAAATTCTCCACCCTTTAGTCTTGCAGTCTTGTCACTCTTCCTTGTAGTCTTGCCACGCTTTGTGGTTGTTTTGTTACTCTTTCTGGTAATCTTGAAACTCTTGCTGGTAGTCTTGCCACTCTTACTCGCAGTCTTGTCACTCTTCCTTGTAGTCTTGTCACGCTTTGTGGTTGTTTTGTTACTCTTTCTGGTAATCTTGAAACTCTTGCTGGTAGTCTTGCCACTCTTACTCGCAGTCTTGTCACTCTTACCTGCAGTCTTGTCACTCTTCCTAAAGGAGTCGAGGCACTGTTGATCGAACATGCTTCTCTGAATTCCAGGAAAAATAGAGGAATAATACTTAAACCCATGCGGACGTTTTACTAAAGTTATATAAACCAATTTTAATAACATTTTCAGTATGTATTAATTAACTATCACGGAATATAATGATGCCATTAATTATTTCAAATCTTAGTGAAAATGTATTATTTTGTGTAAACAAAAAATATCTTTACTAAAGAAATATCTCAAATTACCCCAAAACACATAATTTTTTTTTAATGAAAATAAAGCACCGTATATGTTAACAATTAAAAAAATAAAAATATTCGTTTTTTTTCAATGACTAAATCTTTAGAAAGTGACCACCATTCTGTAGTAGAACGATGGCATAAATGTATGGTAACATTTAATGCTGCTAAGACGAAGCTTCTTTTATTCAACAACTACAAGAAACGTCTGCAACCACTGGTCTTTGGTTCGGATACATGGAGGCGTCATTAGGCGTCATTAATTATCTCCCGCGAATTAATTATCTGGCTGTGACCATCAACTGAAAATTGAAGGGTTGTAATGAGGGAACAGGACATTACTTTATACATCACAAATATATGTTTTATTCATTTAATTTCCGAAGAAACATGATAGAAACTCGAAGTGACTGAGCTCGCGAGTGATAGACGTGCACAACGTCGAAATCCAAACTGATATAAAATCTCTCTAGCTGCAATAAAGTGAGAGATAGAGGGAGGGGAGAAAGGGGGAGAGAGAAAATGAAAGAGTCATAATATGCACGAAGAAGAAAAGAGAAAAAACTAGTCATTGCTGTTCTCAGTTTAAAAGTCTCAGGTGATGGGTTCATTGGGTTCGTTTTTTGATCTTTCAACAGTCCTTCGAGCCCACGATTCCATAAATACCTGTCAAACGCGGACAGGATCACATTTGATTGACGGAAAACTTTTTTCGTAGTAACATTTTGGATGCTAAAACACAATTGCTGTTCTACAACGAAAGCTTGCAACAACAAAAATGAAATAAATGATTTTTTTTCATTTAAATTGCACGATATGTTGATTTTCAAAAGATTTAGCTCAAATACATTTTCATGCGTGCCTCAAAGATGTTGTCAATTTCTATATTAAAAAAAACGTTAATTTGCACATGACATCGACCGGACTATACTTATCCTAACGTCTTCTAGAACTTGACGTGCTCATCTACCTTTACCGTGATTCGACCCCTCGTAGTTAATACCATAAATATGAGAAAGAAGAAGAAAAAACTATAAGACAGTCTCGCTTGACAAAGTTGTTCTACAACGAAAGCTTGCAAAAAAAAATTAATAAATGACTTTTTCATTTAAATTACACGATGTGTTCATTTAAAAAAATATTTCACTTGAATATATATATATATATATATATATATATATATATATATATTTCGAAAGCTTATATTTAGGTGTGTAGATAGGTAGGTCTTCAGAGAAGTTGATTAATGTATGTCTTGTTACGCAGAAACTAATTACTTATCAGCAAATTATTAATATAAAGCATTTAGAATAAATTAAGGCTTCGAAAATATTTCGCCGATACGTGTTTCGAATTATTAATTATTTTCTGCTAATAAAAAAGTAACGATTAAAATTATGTTTCCGTTAATGGTGTTCTACTCGAAGGCAAAATATTCACCGATTATTTTAATGTTTGTCTTTGGTGTAGTTGAACGTAGCCGAATGCCGGAATTTAATTTTAAAAGGGAGCGGTGTCGATTCCGTATCCATTGATCGCACATCTCCTTCCAGATATATCATTGCTTTTCATCTTTAATTGAAATAATTTAAACCTGTCCATTTTAAAAGAAGCTGTGGGCAAGTTTGTTTTCAGATATAGCGATATGCGTGCACTGTTTTCATTTTACCCGATCATTACGGGTCCATTCAATTAACGAGGTCTGCACAAAAATTACGGGTATTGTGTTTGGGGCTAGATTTACGAACATAATTTAAAATAGGTTGGTACTTTTAATATCGACTCTATGTTGTTAGGGACGAGACATGAAAGTGAACGTAATTTGCTGTTTTTTTAATAAAAAAAGGATACTTCGGATTTTAAAAAAGTCACAACAAATCTAAGAAGTATCCGATCTTAATCAAATCTTGAGTATTTGTTAATTAATATATAAATGTTAATATAAAGTACTAGCTCTCCCAACCCGATATTACCCGGTAGTATTTATGGTTTAAGTTTTATATACACTTCAATAATATTGGTGAATTGCTCATAATTACTGATGATTAACGTAGGATTTTATTACTAAAAGCAAAAAGCACAAAAGAGGGGATCAATAATCCATTTCTTCAGATTATATTTTTTATTTTAGCGACCATGTTAAAAGAAAATAAATTCATGAACAGAGAAAAGAAAATGTTATTTCTACCAAGTCAGTTTTCCACAATATAATGGGGTAGTTGTCGACAATATAATAGGGGCCGAAATCACGAATGTAAGCGTGGTCAAAAGACCATAAAGAAAATTAGAGAATAAGGGTTAAATAATATTAGGCAGGGTTAGGGTTAGGGTTAGGGTTAGGGTTATGAGGCAGGTATCTCAACGTACACCCAAAAGTTCTAAATTGTGTGTGTATGTTTCTGTTTGCACAGGGCCGGTTGACACACATAATTGTAACCGCTTAGAGAATCTTGAGATGATTTCTTGAACGAGCCCTGTGCAATACAGAAAACGCCTCATCAGAGTATCTTCTACTTCACAATTGGAACTCACATACATGGTAACTAATGGCCGACTCCTGGGCTTATAAACAGTTGATGTCGGTCACTATCTGTGCTTACATATCGAACTGGGGACATGTTGGAAAATTCTTACCTCTAATCGTTGAATGGTACGTGCCATGTAGTCAGTCTGGCACTGGCTACGAAAATATAAAACAACAAGATTATACAACAAGATTATACAAGATTATACAACAAGATTATACAGAAAAGAGGGGAAAGCACTTCGAGTCCTGAGCACCGATCGCAAATTGGTCGCAAAATAACAACGAGCCACAGCTGAAGCGATTTTATGTGATGACTGCTGACTTGTGCTTCTAATCCATGTCAGTTGCACATAAACAAAGCATTTGTGGAGTCCAAAATATTTTTCACCTTTAAATGAGGCGATTTTTTCTTTAATACATCTTTCAATGGTGTGTAAAGGGCAAGCATTGGAAGAGAGGATTTCTGTTATTCTTTGAAGCTCTGCATCTTGTTTAGATATAGAGCAGACAAACAAATCCCGATGCACTAATATTTCAATCAGATTGACTTTTATGATTTGGAGGTGGAGAATGACTCCGATCTGATATACATTTTGTTTTTTATAATTTAATTTTTGTTTTGCATTGCCCCTGAAAAATCAGTAACACGCCATTATCTTTAATGTAAAATCTGTTGAGCGTCCAGCGAAATATTGAAAGTAAAATCGCATAATTACCTTCGAACGTGTTATGCAATTCTAAACGTTATAATAAACTAAAATACCCGTTCCAGGGTGTGTAAAATCTATTCTTCAAACAGAACAGTTCTGCACCACTTTTATGTCCCCCATACAAAGATTAAAATCAAGATATAATGTGATAAACCTTATGTCTAGAATTCTTATAAAAATTCTGATAAAATCCATTACATGAGTTTCCTACTAGAAAATGTAAAAAATTTAAGGCTTGACATTAAAGGGGTTGTAAGATGAAATTAAAATTCAGAAAATCTTGCATAATTGGTGTTTAATTACGATAGATAAATTTAATGGAAATCTGAAATATTTCAATTTTCAAACGGAAGGTTATGCTCATATTATACCTCCTAAACCCTTTTAAAATACCCCCAAAGAAACTGAAGTTTGGGGAATATGTACTTATCGATGTCCAATACGTAGTGTTAAAATTTCACAAAAATCGGGGGTATCTGAATTTTTATGAAGGGTTCCCTACTCCTTTTTGACCCATTTGCATAACATATACTAGTATATGAATGAGTTTGGCATTTTCGCGGAATATTTACGTACTATGAGTAATCAAAACGGTCAGCATGATTCTGATCTCTCAAGTATACTATATTTAGTTGAAATATCGCTTAAACATTATTTGAAAATGTTGTTTTATTAAATGATTGTTCTGTGTCGTTCGTCTTTAATTTTATCATGTTATTCTTCTTTGTATGAGAAATAATTTTCTATATTATACATTAGGTAAAGAAATGATACATTACTTCAATTTATTAAATTGTCTTTGTTCAATTTAGTGTTAATTTGCAAGGGAGGCAATTAAAACTAAAACATAATTTGCAATTTAAAAAAATCCATTTAATTTTATTGTGTGAAATTTTACAAATAAATATTGATTTGATACCATTCCAAAAGAAGGATGTTGCTGTTCTATGCAGAACGGTGGAAAGATAAGCTGAAATAATGTGCACTGTAAAAGGCACACAATAGAGAGATAACTTATTTTAGTTTTGTAAAATTAAGTAATTTGATGAAAAAAAAACGTGATTTGGTAGTTGTTCAGAAGATCAACTGAAGCTAGATAAATTAAAATATATGTATTGAAAAATAGGGTACAAGTAATGTCTTTGTACAACTCGATGTGTTTTCGGCTTAATTAAAAGACCAACATATTGTGAAAAATGTTCCATTAACGTCTAGACTGGACGGTTCTCTGAATGCGTCAGATACAAGCGAAAGGGTTTTAACTGAACAAATACAACATTCAAGGAGACGGAAGAAGTCTTTTCGTTTTCGTACCACCAAAATTAAGTATATGTTTATTGGTCAAGGAGAATTGCCCTGCCTAATAAGATGGGGGCTATTTTACCAAAATCAAAAGATAATTCATTGACGCAATAGAAAAAATAACAAGCCGCGTGTGTGTGGTCCCCCTCTGTACGTGACTCGATGTGGCGAGTGTAAAATGCAATAAAGTTGGGCAATTTGGGGTATTTTTTACCCCCCTTTGACCCCCTGGGGGACGCGAACCAGACTTTTTCTGAGGTCAAGGATGCTCATTTTATATCCAGAACAATTGCCTCTACATTTTGGCCAAGTTTCAGAAAAATTGATTGGATGGATCAAACGTTATGGGAGAAAAGGGTCATTTTTTGCCATTTGGGGGGCTTTTGAACCCCTGGGGGCGGGAACCAGATTTTTGCCAAGGTCAGCGATACTTATTTTCTATTAGGAACAATTGCCTCCATATTTTGGCCAAGTTTCAGAGAAATTGAATGGATGGATGAAAAGTTATCAGGCAAAAAATGTCATTTTTACCATTTCGGGGCCTTTTGACCCCCTGGAGTGCTAACCAGATTTTTTTTTCCAAAATCAGAGAATGTCACTTTCTAACCTGACCACAGTTACAACTTCATGCAAAATTTCAGAGAAATTTAATGGATGGTTTCGGAGAAAATAAATATACATGCATACACATACAAAGTGTATACAAATTAATAAATAAATATATACAAGTACATACATAGAATATATAACCCCGACTATACAAATATAAAGACTAAACACAAATATATACGCGTACATCACTAGCTGAATATACATACACAATGTATAGATATATAAACATACATAAAGCAGACACATAGGGAAATAAATATGCCCATTACCCACCTATACGTACATAAGGAATGAATATAAAAATAAAATAAAATTTTAAATACAACTTTTTTACCAGTATAAACATACTCGGACAAATAAGATATCAGTTAAAGTATCCATACCCGTACATACACATATATGTATATATTTGTGTTTAGCCTTTATATTTGTATAGTCGGGGTTATATATTCTATGTATGTACTTGTATATATTTATTAATTAATTTGTATACACTTTGTATGTGTATGCATGTATATTTATACACACACACACACATATATATATATATATATATACATATATATATATATATATATATATATATATATATATATATATATATATATATATATATATATATATATATATATATATGAGTGTGTGTTGTCTGGGCGTGTGTATGTGTATTTATATGTATGTATATGTACATATTTTTAGTAACAACAATTTACGCTTGAAAGTGTGTATATATATATATATATATGTATATTCGCATTGTGGATATATGCATGTATGTCTGTACATTGGTGTATTTATGTATATTTATGCGTATGTATATGTATATGTATATATATGTGTATGTGTGTTCATGTATGTATGTGTGTGTGTGTGTTTATGTATTTACTTGTACAGGCGTGTGTATTTCTTGTATTGAAATTAATGTATATATTGAAACTGTTTTATATACTGAAAGTATATTCATGCGCACGTACGTACTTTAAATATAGTTTTGCTTTAACGTGGATCTGTGTGTGTCTCCATGTTTAGATGTGTGGGTATATTTATGTCTGTTTGTTTATATGTACTTGTGTATCTATTAAATCTGTTTATATGTGTGTATTCTAATGATTGATAAAATACTTATACCAAAATGTGTTTGTAAAACTTGAAAAGTTAAACAGAGTTGAAAGGTAACCAAAGCTAAGTAGATAATAAAACAAGGATAAAAGGATAGGCAGGTCATGAAAAGAATATAAAAGATAATAAAGTCAACAAGTAAAACAGGTAATCCGATACTAATTCATAAGAAATAAAAAATAACCAATCCCAAACAAAGATTTATTTGGAGGAGAAAGGTCTACAAATCCATCTCATTTCTCTGGAATCCTTGGTCTGATGAGGTTAACTTTCTGCGACCGAAACATGTATGCACATATGTAACCAATAATGTTTGTATAAATAAAAATTTATACTTATAAACAGCTCTACTTGTTATTGAGCACTTTTTATAAACACTTGAGTTTCAACGGATTTACATCCACAGAAACTAATACAATACATGTACAATATATATATATATATACATATATATATATATGTGTGTGTGTGTGTGTATTTGTGTGTATTTGTGAAGTAGAAAAGTTACTGAGAATTAATTTGTTAAATTTATTAGTTAAATATATTGCTTCATCTGTCATATTTTGCTTTCGACGGAGCGTCCACACGAATGTTGTGTATGCGTGTGTGTCAACTTCACAAACTACCGGATGTTTAAAGCGCGCATTGTTTTTACCCCGATTTTAAAAGTTCGGTCAGAATTCTTTTCTTGATACAAAAAAGTAACTAAATAACTAAATAAATAAATTAATTGATGAACAAATAAAAAAACGTAACGGTTAAGAATATTTAGGTGATCTTAATTGGTCTTTATAAGTTGATGTGTGATTTTTAACGAAATCTGTTCTTATTTAGTTAAATGAAGCTGTTAAGAAGAGTGTTGCCCTTGATGAGGCCCGATTGCCCTATAGTTGGGTTAGTATGTTTTGCAAATGTTTACACGAATAATGTTTGTATGAATAAAAATATCTCCTCTCTCTCTCTTTCTATACATATATATATATAATATATATATATATATATATATATATATATATATATATATATATATATATATATATATATATATATATATATATATGCAAACATTGTTAAAAATAACAGAATTCGTCCGTTTAATTATACCTATTTTATTTTTTCAATTTTTCTGATGGTCTTTTTGCATGAAAATAAAAAATAAATAAATGCTCCATATATATATATATATATATATATATATATATATATATATATATATATATATATATATAGTTTAAGTGAAAAGGAAAAAAAAATGGCGGAATGTATTGCACCGATCTCCGGGGATTTAACTTAGCTGTTTTACCTATTGATTGGCTTCTATTTGCCACATAAATTCAACAGCCATTTAAAATTTTGTTTTTAATAGTGTTGAGACGAGAATCATATAATAAAACTAACTTTGTTGATAGGCAAGAGTTACAATACCCCTCTTCCACCAACAATTTACAAAGTTAGAGTTAATGCAGGTTCATTTTGCCAGTATATATATATATATATATATATATATATATATATATATATATATATATATATATATGTGTGTGTGTGTGTGTGTGTGTGTGTGTGTGTGTGTGTGTGTGTGTACCCTATAGAAAGAAAGACAGGTTAGAGAATATACATAAAATCTAAAAGTGTATTCTTATGTAAAATTAACTAATGAAGACAATGGAAGTGTTCCTGACTATGCAAGTGTACCACGAACGGGTTTATGAAGCAGATTTCGTCAGGGGGCGAGGTTCTCAGTCATTTCCAGCAAATTCCAATGTAATTATGTAATAATTTGGGGAAAAACACTGTAAAACACTGTAATTTCAATATCATTATGTAGTAATTCAAAAGGAAATGCCGAGTCATTACTTCAGAAAATGGCTGTGCATTTGATCTCAAAATTACTTGACGCTAAGCTTTTCTTCGGACTACTTTCATTATCAACACAATTTCTCTTCAAAGAAAGGGGGCAAGTAACTCGGAAAGTGTGATTTTAGTAGTGCGCTGAAGACATTCTTAATTTTATTTGGTGGTTTCAGTATATATATATATATATATATATATATATATATATATATATATATATATATATATATATATATATATGGAGCATTTATTTATTTTTTATTTTCATGCAAAAAGACCATCAGAAAAATAAAAAAAATAAAATAGGTATAATTAAACGGACGAATTCTGTTATTTTTAACAATGTTTGCATATATATATATATATATATATATATATATATATATATATATATTATATATATATGTATAGAAAGAGAGAGAGGAGATATTTTTATTCATACAAACATTATTCGTGTAAACATTTGCAAAACATACTAACCCAACTATAGGGCAATCGGGCCTCATCAAGGGCAATACTCTTCTTAACAGCTTCATTTAACTAAATAAGAACAGATTTCGTTAAAAATCACACATCAACTCATAAAGACCAATTAAGATTACCTAAATATTCTTAACCGTTACGTTTTTTTATTTGTTCATCAATTGTTTTTAAAAAAAAATTATTTATTCATCTTAAAAACATTTTTTTTCTATGAACTTGAGTACTTTCGGTAAATCTACCATCTTCTGAAGAATATTTCTTCTTTTTCTCTTTTTTCTTTTTTTCATCTTGGTTGAGACATTCTCGTGGCCAAGTTGAAAATTCGTCTAGGTGTTTTGACGAAGAGAGAAAAGTGTTGATATGGCTGTGTGTCACGTGGTCGGCGTGGAAGGATACTTTGAAAAGTCACACAATTTGAAGCGCTGAGTGGGTGGCAATAATAACGAAGATATGTTTTCATAAAATATTTAGAAAACCT
Source organism: Sepiola atlantica (assembly GCA_963556195.1). Lineage (NCBI taxonomy): Eukaryota > Metazoa > Mollusca > Cephalopoda > Sepiida > Sepiolidae > Sepiola > Sepiola atlantica. Next base: position 89,870,498 of record OY744532.1, read on the forward strand.
TGCACAACGCAGATTATTTGTTTTTAAAAATAAATTATTTATTCATCTTAAAAACATTTTTTTTCTATGAACTTGAGTACTTTCGGTAAATCTACCATCTTCAGAAGAATATTTCTTCCTTTTCTTTTTTTTTCTTTTTTCCTCTTGATTGAGAAATTCTCGTGGCCAAGTTGAAAATTCGTCTAGGTGTTTTGACGAAGAGAGAAAAGTGTTGATATGGCTGTGTGTCACGTGGTCGGCGTGGAAGGATACTTTGAAAAGTCACACAATTTGAAGAGCTGGGTGGGTGGCAATAATAACGAAGATATTTTTTTTATAAAATATTTAAAAAGTATATATATGTATATGTTTATTGTTACTTCCCTATACAAACGTCTTATACAATAGTATTGTTTCTATTAAGCAAGAGGACTTCTATTTCGATTGAACAAAAAGATTTCCATCTAAGGTGTATGAATATTTCACTCATTTTATGTATCACATGCGTATGAAATAATCAATGCCATCGTTTGCTTCTCCTCATATTTGGCGCATTCTGCGTAATGCTTGTACAAAATCTACCGCTTCACATAAGGGATGAATAATTAATATCCCAGAATGCACCTGTGACTTCGAAGTATATATTACATTCACTGTTTCCTATTTTCCATCTATCCATTTACTATTCAAAAGTTATGTTTTTTTTTTCAGTTTGGCTGATCGTACGCAGATAGAAAAGTGATTAGTTAGCAAAAGAAAGGAACAGGCAGAGTGCGCATTACTAAGGCGACAAGTTTTACGATGTCAGTTCTCGAGTTTTAATCTCACGTAAGTCTAAATGATTTGTTTTTAAGTGTATACGTGTTTGTCAAATTCAGAGACATTAACATAACATAATAATATTGCATACATATTTCATTTTAAAGTAAGTAACCTTTTTTTTTAACAATCCGCAAAAATGTCCACATAAAGGATACTCAACATTAGTTCAACGCGGATTATTTTTCTTTAAAAACATAATTTCTAATGTGTTTTTTTGCCAATAAAAACAATACGTAAATACATTCATCGTAGTTACTTACTCTCTCATGCAGATACTAAGTAGCGTGTTTTCTCCACAAAATTTCACAAACATTTTTTCATGTTAACTATAAAGCAGTAGAAGCTAGGTAAAGATGGAAATTGACATACCCAGCTACTATAATAACAACGCTATAGAGCAGGTCTTTGGTATGACTTGACTGAGGATTGAACCCAAGCCTCTCGGCCCATTAGTGGACACTTTAACCATTATGCTAAATAGGTCACAATAGCGATCGAATATTCATGTGTTAGATGTAATACAAGTAAAGGCATTAATTATAATTCTTTAATAAATACCAAACAACCTTCGATCAAGAGCTATACTAAAGTCGAAGTACATTAACATCAAAACGGTCCAGCCTTATTGCTAAAAAGGTTTCTCATAAATTAGTATTCTGTTTTATTAATTCGTAATTTTTATTATCCTATTTTCTTATATATACGCATAGTTTTGTAATGATTATTATTATTATTATTATTATTATTATTATTATTATTATTATTATTATTATTATTATAATAATCATTATTATTTTTAATTAAAGCGATTTCGGGAAAAAAAGAATAACCTTCTAAAAATGTTCTTAGATTTTCATTAATTTTCAAGGGAGGTAATTGTAGTTTTATTTGTTCTGTTTTTATAGATGCACAATAGTTTCATATATCTTCTTCTTCTTCTTCTTCTTCTTCTTCTTCTTCTTCTTATTATTATTATTATTAGTAGTAGTAGTAGTAGTAGTAGTAGTATTTTTATTTTTATCATTTTTATTATTATTGTAATCCATAACTACGTTTTTTATCCGTATTTTCAGAGGTTGACCGGTATCATCAGACAAAAATGTATGAAACAAATACTTGTAAATATTTTTATGTGTGAATTTCCACTTCTATATGTCTTAAAATTCGCTCTTTACTCTTACAAAAATCGTTACACTATTGAGGTGTTGTCCTTAAGATTTGACATTTATTAATGAATAAATAACAAGCAAAATAATAATTTCACAGACATTTAAAAATGTTTTTCAATATTTCCCAAATCGTTTTCCCTTGATGCTGTTTTATTTCACATTCGTTCATATCGATTTATTAGTTAAACTCGATAGTGGTCTTGATTCCGTCGGGCTGAGGTATGGTTCCGTTCAGTCCTAGGAGTTCCACCCTCCCAGGCTTTACCTTTTCTTTTCTAGAAGGAGTTAGTTTATTGCTAATCGTCAGAGTCACGCGAGGAATGCCGACTGGGCTGTTCATGCATTTTTGAAGGCTAGAATGCACTTTTCATGGCTTGTCAATCGCCATGACCGTGTGTCTAGTCCCCTGGAGAAGAGGAAAATAATACTGGTTAAATTTTAAATTCTAAAATATGCCAACAATTGCTTGAAAAATTAAACGTCTAAAGTATTCATTTTTTTTAAAATCGCATGTTATGAAAGATTTTTCAAATGAGACAATATTGGAACTAATTAGATATAGCTATCGCTCGTTGACAAAACAATCATTTTCTGAACGAAAACACAGGTTGTTTTCCCAAAGAAAAACCAAACAAAACAACACAAAAAGAAAGCAGATGATTGAAAGAAACTAATTTTCATAAAATCATCTTAATTTAATGGCTATTTTATTTTTGCCATAATTTTAATTACAGTATTTAAAAAAATACTAATATTCTATCGTCAACAGCCGACATTTTGTTTTTCAATTCTTATGAAGCTAAAATATTCGTCGTGCTAGGTGCGTGATTATTCTAGGCCCTGCAGGCAGCCCTCCAGCTGCACTCGCAAACAACCCACTCGATGCTTTCTCATGTTGTGTGGTCACTGCACTCGTAACAAATAACTTTCCAATGTTCAAACTCTATTTTACCGAATTTACTGTAACTGAAATCACCTGTGTTGCCTTCCTTTTACCAACACAAACAGGAAACCGACAGAAGACCTGGCTATTGACAACCAAGAGGCAGATTGAAATCAAGAAGTGTTTAATGACCAAAGAAAGCCTTGACCCTGCACGGTCACAGATGGGATGCTTATAATGACTACTTGAAAGAAGCTATCCAGAAATCCGCATTGACAGATGGAATGCTTATAATGACTACTTGAAAGAAGCTATCCAGAAATCCGCATTGACAGATGGAATGCTTATAATGACTACTTGAAAGAAGCTATCCAGAAATCCGCATTGACAGATGGAATGCTTATAATGACTACTTGAAAGAAGCTATCCAGAAATCCGCATTGACAGATGGAATGCTTATAATGACTACTTGAAAGAAGCTATCCAGAAATCCGCATTGACAGATGGAATGCTTATAATGACTACTTGAAAGAAGCTATCCAGAAATCCGCATTGACAGATGGAATGCTAAGAATGACTACTTGAAAGAAGCTATCCAGAAATCCGCATTGACAGATGGAATGCTTATAATGACTACTTGAAAGAAGCTATCCAGAAATCCGCATTGACAGATGGAATGCTTATAATGACTACTTGAAAGAAGCTATCCAGAAATCTGCATTGACAGATGGAATGCTTATAATGACTACTTGAAGGAAGCTATCCAGAAATCCGCATTGACAGATGGAATGTTTATAATGACTACTTGAAAGAAGCTATCCAGAAATCCAGAGAGCATCTTACACATGGAACAGATCTCCAAAGGAAGTACTAGGTGACCCTGCACCGAGCAAGAGCGAAGATTAGAAAGACAGCCAGCAACCTCTAAGGGTGAGGATCAGCAACAACAAGCATCATCACTTGTGGAAATTCCAGACGAACAAGTGAACACATCATTAGTTACTGCAGTGATGGATCAAATTGCATTGTTGTTGTGGGGTAATTCGAAAAGACATTTCTTTGTTGACAACAAAAAAAGAAAAAGAATTATGTTTACATTTTTATTTTTTTAAGGGAGGTATACGAAACTTATTCAAACAACAATTCCTTTGCATTTTAGCTAAGAGCATAGTGTAGTATCTGTTCTGATATTACATCATCTTTTCTGTCTTCGCTTAGACTGAGGCAATTTTTATTTTTGTCCCAATCCAGACTGCCCCTATTTGGGGAGATAAAATAATGTCTGTTTAAAACCATAAAATGTTCAATTAGATCAGCCCGTATTCTGCATCACATCTTTTCCAATCTCACTTTCTTACTGAAATTGGCCATGCCTTCAATAATTCTTATGAACCTTCTCTGACACTCCATTCATTATTCAAAATATTATTCACATTACCATCGTTGTGATCATTTTGTGATCTAACGAGAACCAGTGTCTCAACGTAATTATACGGTGACACACGGGTTCTCGTTATATCAGAAAATGTTAAGCGACGTTGAGCTGGGTCAGTACAAGATGGGTAACGATTTGGGAATATCAGACGCTCTATGAGGGAGGACAGCGATACCCCCTCCTTTGCACAAAGCTGCAAAAACTCACGTCGTCATCTAGCTTGAGCAGGATATGCATGTGTTTGGGGATCGCTTGTAAATTTAATATTCCCTAGAAACTTAACTTTTCGAAGAAAGCCAGCTCAACACGACCAGGTAGATTCCATGGCGAGCCTTTGATGTCCACAATCAACAACAGTATTTAAGATGGTCTCTTATTTATGCTTTATATGACACACGAGTATCTAGATATAATGTTTCGCAACAACGATGTCATAGTTGGCATGATGGAGAATTCAAACAGGCAGACAAATCTCAATTAGGATACAAAACAGCTCCGTAGACCATACTGATTTTTCGAGATCGGGTCAAATACGTCTTAAATGTTCATCTTGACCCCTTTACTTCTGATCAAGAGAAACTATGGATGCATGAAAATATACGACGTATACTTGTCGTCATCGTTCCCTTTAATAGTTGATTGGTACAATGTTGTATTTACGTTATTGAGTTACCAATCTCATCAATTCTTAGAATGGTGAGATTTACGAAGAACACAAAGGGACTGAGAAATATCATAATCTCTGATTGGTTGAGCTGTATCACACTTTAGGGGAGACGGGCATTTATATATACAAAGCAATACTTTTTTAACACTCCTCATGACATGTTAGAATATTGTTGGATATTCTTTTCTCAATGATCGTTTCAATAGTTTAATCTGGTTCTATTTATCTTCCTCCCACAAGGTAAGATGTGACACAAGGTCGAGAAAGTGGGATTTGAAAAACCAGCACTCGAGAATTTTAGCGCTCTGGCCATTTAAAAATTGCCTGGCCAGCCCCGTCGGCATTCACCGGTAGGGGAGCCTCATGCGACTAGCAATAAACTAACCCCTTCTCAAAGGGTGAGAAGGCAAAGCCTGGGGGATGCACCTCCTAGAACTGCACAGGACGGACAACCGATAGATCGGCGTAAATCAAGACTCGAAGGCCCGGACAATACCGATCTATTAGGTGGGGTAAAAACCCCTCTGGTAATTTGAACATCTACGTGGTGTCAGATTCGCCATCTTAGTTTTTTCTCTTTGTAATTAAAATATGGCTTGAGTTGAATAGACAAATTCGGACAACGTTTAATATTTATAATATTAAATTATTAAATTTTTCTAACCACCATTCCCGGCTGGGTTGGTTGCTTACATCATAAATTCATATTAATTTTGTTATATTCTGAAATTTTGTGCAATACTAATGAGGCAGAATCAGAAGAGGGCTGGAATAATCGTATAAAAGAATAACGGACTAAACAAATCATAATCTGTTTTGCACGTTTCTAAAGTAAATTTACTTAGCATAGCTTAATTACGTGATAAGACGTCTTCAATATCAGGTCGGGTAAAGCGAGTTAAGAATAACTTAACGCCATAGGTCGAATGGGGTAGATTGTGAGCAACACTGAATGTTTCATGTTTGTTTTTTTGCGTTTGTGCATTGTCTTGCTTCTGTGCTTTTATTTCTTGTTGTTACAAACAAGACACCGGGCGTTGTCTTCTGATATGTTACTCATCCTAGAATTTATTGGTGACGTCACCTGTTATTTTAGCTAATTCTTGAACTTCTTCTAAAACATCCGCCCTTCGGATCAGCCTAATCTGGGAATTAAAAGTATATGAATCAGAAAGCAAAGTCTTTTGGGACCGGCTTGGTTCTGTTACCGGCATTGGTTTCTCTGATCCCTTTTCAGAATCCGGTACTCACAGAAGGGACCATGTGAAGGTTTTCAACGTACATAAGTGAAATTGATACTATGGCACCGACTGGATTCGAACCCTGAACACCCAGGTCTTCAGTACATGCTGTTACTCCCCTTACCACTGTCACTTCAACATTTTATACATTTCTTTTACTTTTATTCAGCCAAACAAGGTATAATACCACTGACACGTAAGGGACTACTATGATTATGGGGCCAGATTTATAGAACACTTTCTAAGTGGGGAATTGTCCAGCAAGCAGGAAGATGTTTGTTCAAATTGCATTTAAATTTCTGCATGTTCGTACAGTCGAAGAAACAAGGAGCAGGGAAGGAATTCAAAAGGTAAGTGGTCCGAGAAAAGAAGTTATTAGCGTAGAAAAGTTTTCGACATTGGGGAGTCTTACAGTGTAAATGTAGGATTTAACCGCTAATCGCGTTACGTTGAGGAGGTACAAGTGTAGTAAGTTCGTGAGAGCACATTCCGTGCAAGCACTTGTCAAACAAGTATGTGGATGCAACAGGGATGCCATAGACTTGGTAGACTCTCGGGTCTTGTTACGTTAGAGAGTCTTTTTGCACCCTGTTCGAAAAAGATAGACTAGTGGCTGGTGCACTAGCTCAAATATAGCAACAATACTCAATGCATGGGAGAATGGTGACTATATAGAGATATAGGATACTGGCAAGTCTAAGAAGTTTTCTAGATCGGTAGAGGGAGCCTACCTTCTTTCTAGTGTACTTGGCAGTAGTTTCTATGTATTTATTCCATGTATTTACTTGTGAGATAATTGATTAACAATGTTCACTCAACTTTTGTCTTGTCTTCAGAATTTTTTATTCACCGGCCTTAATATTCGGTCATACCTTCAAGGTGCAAAGAAGAAAAGAAGTGTTCAATGCTTTACATGGGTTTCCACTGCTTGACGAACATTCCTGACAATTCCAATAAGAATCATTCGTTTGCCCGTCGAATTCCGACAAAGATGACTTGAATATAAATACTATACAAAAGTGTCAGCCTAAACTAATTTTGCGTTACCGCTTATACGATGACACGTGTGATTAATAATAAAAAAGGTGACGACAACCTGAGCTGTTATTGCCTGGATTGACGGAGCACAAGAGACCTTCATTAGGATAGAAGGATATCCGAACCTCATGGGAAATCGAGAAAACCACAAAGACGCGCGTTAATTCCGGCGTCAAATCAGTCCCGTTTGATGGCTCTGAGTCATGGAAGATGAACGACACTTTGCGTCAAAAGTTGCTGGAATTCATAAACACCTAATGTTTGAGACTCATTTTTAACATCATGGAAACTTGTGGTAAAATGTTGGGAAAGAAGTCTTACACAAAAAGTTAGGGTGAAGGTGGGACATCAGTGGTTTAATGGATACCGACACGGACTTTGGAATCGATTTTAGCCTAGAATTTCTTAATATACGATATTTTATCTCTCAGCCTCTTTTTAATATATTTGAGCTAAAACACTTCTTTATATACGATATTTTATCTCTCAGCAAATATATTTGAGCTTCTTTATATGATATATTCTATTTTTCAGTCTCCCTTTTTATATCCATGATTTAAACATGTATTTTATCTCTGAGCTTCCTTTTAATATTTTAAACTACACAACTTCTTTGTATACGATATGTTATGTCTCAAAACCCGTTTAATATTTTTAAGCTAAAGCACTTCTTTATATACGATTTTTTATCTTTTAGCTCCCTTTTAATATCTTTGAGTTAAAGCACTTCTTTACGATATTTAATTTCTCAAATTCCATTTAATATCTCTGAGCTAATATAAAGCACATCTTTATATACGATATTTAATTTCTCAAATCCCATTTAATATCTCTGAGCTAATATAAAGCACTTCTTTATATACGATATTTAATTTCTCAAATCCCATTTAATATCTCTGAGCTAATATAAAGCACTTCTTTATATACGATATTTAATTTCTCAAATCCCATTTAATATCCCTGAGCTAATATAAAGCACTTCTTTATATACGATATTTAATTTCTAAAATCCCATTTAATATCTCTGAGCTAATATAAATCACTTCTTTATATACGATATTTAATTTCTCAAATCCCATTTAATATCCCTGAGCTAATATAAAGCACTTCTTTATATACGATATTTAATTTCTAAAATCCAATTTAATATCTCTGAGCTAATATAAAGCCCTTCTTTATATACGATATTTAATTTCTCAAATTCCATTTAATATCTCTGAGCTAATATAAAGCACTTCTTTATATACGATATTTAATTTCTCAAATCCCATTTAATATCTCTGAGCTAATATAAAGCACTTCTTTATATACGATATTTAATTTTCACAAATCCCATTTAATATCTCTGAGCTAATATAAAGCACTTCTTTATATCCGATATTTTCTCTTTCAGCTTCGTTTTAACATCTTTGAGTTAAAGCCCTTCATTATATACGATATTTTATTTCTCAAATTCCATGTAATATCTCTGAGCTAATATAAAGCACTTCTTTATATACAAAATTTAATTAATCAAATCCCATTTAATATCTCTGAGCAAATATAAAGCACTTCTCTATATGCGATATTATCTCTCTTAGCTTTGTTTTAACATCTTTAAGTTAAAGCACTTCTTTATATATGATATTTAATTTCTCAAATCCCATTTTATATCTCTTAGCTAATATAAAGCACTTCTTTATATGCGATATTTTCTCTTTCAGCTTCGTTTTAACATCTTTTAGTTAAATCACGGTTTGTATACGATATTTAATTTCTCAGTTGCTATATTTAATATCTAAAGAAATTCTTTATACACAATATTATTCTCTGCCACATTTCTTCATTGCACCACGTCTATATCTGGCACGAAACCCCACACACCACCAAAGATCCGACTGCATTATAGAGTGATGCAGTACTTATTTTACAAACAAGTTGAAGACAAACCAATCGGAGAGAAAATAATTTCGAATTAATATAATAGCTGACTAATTGTTCACACATTTTCAGAGGAAAGATTGCGTTTACTTAAATGTTACTACATTTAAAAATTCGCTAAAGTAATTCTAGTCCAAGGGATGTTACTTGACCTACCTGAACACCTAATGCATAAACATATTATGCTTGTACTAATTATTGGCCAATAAAGATCATATATATATATATATATATATATATATATATATATATATATATATATATATATATAAAGAGGTGTACTAAAAGCGAACTTTTAGGAAAGGTAAAACCCTATTGTGAAGAGTATACAGCTCAATATCCAGGATAGAGCAGGTAGAAATGAAGGAGAATGGAAAGGAATTAGAGAAAGCAAAAGCCAAATCAAAATTCAATTCAAAAGTTCAAAGCAAGGTATATTCCGCAAAAAGACAATTTATTCAAGTTAAATTTTCCTTAAGCCAGGCTTTTCAAAGATCAAAATCTTATCATCAGAGGAAGTCGCTGGGATAGATAAGTTGGCAATGGCCAAGATTTAAAATTTGAAAAAATGAAATAAAATAAAAGTTGTAGGGAAAGAAACGTAGGGCAAAACTGTGCCAGGGTGCAAGCAAATGTCCGATTGCCAAAAAGTCCGGTGTCGAAGAGTCCAGCGGAGAGGATACGATGTAGATAGGTAGGTCGTTAGAGGCACGAGAAGTAATGAGAGAAGTTTCAAAGTTAAAATCCAAGAAGCCACAACTTCAGGTACGGCGAAAATAGAAGATCTTTTTGGCAATCGGACATTTGCTTGCACCCTGGCACAGTTTTGCCCTACGTTTCTTTCCCTACAACTTTTATTTTATTTCATTTTTTCAAATTTTAAATCTTGGCCATTGCCAACTTATCTATCCCAGCGACTTCCTCTGATGATAAGATTTTGATCTTTGAAAAGCCTGGCTTAAGGAAAATTTAACTTGAATAAATTGCCTTTTTGCGGAATATACCTTGCTTTGAACTTTTGAATTGAATTTTGATTTGGCTTTTGCTTTCTCTAATTCCTTTCCATTCTCCTTCATTATATATATATATATATATATATATATATATATAAAAGTACTGCCTTTAAATTGATCCACACTCTTTACTCATGAAAATATGTTATCATTTGAAATTAATAAGAAAAGAAAAGTCAAGAAAAAAAGAATTTTAATTATTTTTAATAAAATATTGCATCTTCAAACGTGGTCTCCTAAGGCATTTATTTGTCTTTTTTCAATTTTTCTAAATTTCTTAAAGATGCTTACAAGAACTTTTATCAACATTTACTATATATATATATATATATATATATAAACATCGATGTTTGTAGGTAATAAATAATTATTATTTATTTATAAATATTATTATATAGCCCCATATACTAAGGCTGGGCACTCTGAGTGAATTTAATCACAAGCAGTACTACTAGCTTCATTGTGAGATCCAACACGATTTGTTGTTGTTGTTGATCACTCTTCGCCGCTTGCTGTGAATACCCGCTGACTTGGTATTTACAAAGTTAAATTCCTCCTAAATTCCAAGCTAATTTCTGGTGGCCAACTGGTAATTCTCTTGTCTGCGAATCAGTAGCGATTTGTGATCGGGGTTCGCGCCGCCGACTGTTGAGAATTAGTTTCCTGCACTGAAGATTGCGTAAGCATGAAACATCGATGTTTGTAGATAATAATAATTAATATTTATATATATAAATATTCATATATATATATATATATATATATATATATATATATATATATATATATATATATATATATATATATATATATATATATATAACTGTTTATGTAATATAGTGGGTAGAATCCCACTAAAAATAATATATATATATATATATATATATATATATATATATATATATATATATATATATATAAAGACAAAAGTTTATTTATTTATTTATTTAATTAATGGAAATCGCTCTAGACAAGGCATGAAGCCACTTTATGTAAGAAGCTAAAGAAAATACCACTTCATGGTCAAATACTAGCCAACGATAAGTGTTAGATAGATAGATTCCGACCCAGAAAATAGCAATTCTTCCCCCTTTGTCAGAAACATCGCTCATGGAATGCGAGGACTAAAGGACAAAATAAGGTAGGCGAGAATGAGGAGGCTGACGAAAGTAAACCCAAAGCCAACTTTCTACTCTCCACGTTTTATTTTATTTTGAACTCAGTTAAAATTTTACTATCGATTAATGCAATTCAATTGTCCTTTAACAGCAAAGTATCATTACTAAAATAGATAATCATAAAGAAATCGTAAGATATTTTATATTTACAAATAGTGTTTTTCAGATTCATTTGATATTTCCCTAAAATGTCTACGTTTACTTAATAAAATGTTATATTGGATGTTTCGTAATGTTGCTTATTTGCATATCTAGTCAAACTTTGTACAGAATACTACTTAAAACAAAGAAAGAGTTTTTCTATGACTAAAAAGCTTACTGAGTCAATGTTCACATATCTCTTTATGTCCTGGATATATAATATTGCCACTTTTATAGATGACGCGCCATGTTTCCGTGACTTTGCGTCGTCAACGTTCGGATAGGTTACGGAAGCGCCCGAGGGTTGACGAGACAAAAACGAGGCGAAACCTGCTAAACGCTAAATTGAAGACTGCCAGCCGATAAATTACGACGAATAAAACCAAACTAAAATACATATATAAAAATAAAGAACGAACAAACCATAGTTAAACAACTGTTATTAATTAGATGTGTTTTTTTTTTGTTTTTGTTTTTTTCAAAGGAACCATTGTTAATCAAGGTTTTTAAATAAAAAAGGTTGTTTTCTTTGTGCACCGGAAAGTTTCAAAAGATGATTTTGTTTGTTTTGTCCAACAAATGTTTTTTTTTCCATGTTTTTTTTTTCAATGTTTTTTTTTTACATTTTAAAAAAACTCAATTAGTCCTTCGGGAGATTCAACGAACTGACAGATATGATAGAAATTCATTTTTTGTTATTGAACGCGATTAATTTCTTCCAAAAGTTATCGCCTGCTTGGTTAATAGTTTCGCCAACTCTCGTGCGCTTCCGAGACCTGCCCGAACGTTGGCAACACTAAGTCACGAAAACATGGCGCGTCAGCTATAAGAGTACCATAATATTAAACTACATTTGTGTCCATAATCACCACGCTATCTCACATATTTCTTATTCAACAAATGAAAAGGGGAAAAGGAAACACTTACAAGTCATCTAAATGTTGACATTAATTCGAACAATAATTCTGATTCGTCAAATCTATTGCTTATTCATCAATCTAAAATTGAACCTTTTGATTTCATCTCTAATGACTGGTGATACCAGATCAGGCTGCCCTGTGGCTCCCTGAGACGAAATTCACCTACATTGACGTTTTTTTTTTTGTTTTTTTTTTGTTTGTTTGTAAAACTTAATTATGTTCTACAAAACCCAAAACAAAAACAACAGCCCCTCTCCCTTTCTCCCTCCCCTTTTTTATTTTTATTTTTCCTACCCTACTCCCGGTCCTGGATATGACCTTAAACTACATCCGATGGTGAGATCCGGCTTACGGACTTTGGGGAATGTGGAGCCTCCTCTTAATTACCATTGCTCTCAGGTCCACCCTGACCCGGAGTGGTAGTACCTGTTAGGGTCCCAACTATGGGTTAAATAGAAACAGATATTAAAAGGGGAAGGAAACAAGAAAGAGAAGAAAACAAGACCAGATTCGGCATTAAATAACCCAAAAAGGGTTGATATGCCGTAAAACAAAACAACCAAACAACCATCTCTAATGATGAGAATAATTATAATGTGGTGTGGCCCCAATTTTGGGGCTATGAGAAGTACTGAGTTACCCCATAGTTACCATTCTTTTCAGGTCAACTCTGACCCGGGGTAGTTATGCCAGTCAGGATTCCATCTATGAGTAAAATAAAATCTTCCCTGGGTATGACATGTAACTAAACCCAGTGATCTATCCACAGATGTAGACTATAACAAGTCGAAGCAAACACCGCTTAAATATTTGAAGATATTAAGAACTTAAAGCATGGAAACTTTACCAAAATAACCGGATTCGACATTAAATATAAGCGCTGACATCTTGTAAAATGGCCATGGCTTCAACAGATGAACACGAAATGACAATCAACTCCGAAAGATTGCAGCAACAACAAAAAAAACTTCTGTCTTTTCCATTAAAGAAACATTAGAGAATGAATTGTAACGGCAATAAAAATTCACTTCTTTAAATGTCAAAATGAATTACTGTAAAACGCTGTAGAAATATTTTCTATTTGATTATAATTATTACATTTCGTCATTTTTTTTTATCAGAGAACATCATATTTTTTTTTTTTTTTCATTTTTAATTTAACAATTTTCAATTTTTTCATTTTTTTAAAATACATCTTTGGCCTGGATTTCACAGATAAAAATAATGTGACGCATACTATTTAAAATTTTCCTTTTCTTAACTTAAAACTGTGCTCTTCATCAATTCATATTTAATAACGTTTGATCTAAACGTTTTTGGAAAATTCTATTTTTTAATCTACCAGCAAATATATGCCCCTCCCTCCGGTCGTATATTTTTGCTCGCCTGTGAGAATTATAGAACTATATAGTAGTTAAAGCAAAATAAATATACAAATATTATTGTTATAAATAATATTAAAATAAAGTGCCTTATTGAGTGATGTCAAGCGCGAACGTAGACCCCACAATATTTGTATGAATAAAATTAAGTACAATCTATTTCTTTTTAAATAATGTGAAAATAAACGCAGACACCACAATTTTTTCTACAAATAAAATTAAGTTAAACGTATTTCTTTTTTATATATGTCACCCACGAAAGAAAATAATAAGAAATTACAACATGGCCGCCAGCGATTAAGACATTGCATTAAAGTTCGATTTTCAAGTCTTAAAAAAACAAATTAAAATTTTATTTCGAGAGAAAAATAACAATTTAAGACTAATTAATAAATTTCACCAAAAATGTGTGCTAAAATAAAAAGAAATACGCGAGATATTCAAATAATCCCTATAGTACAATTGAACGCCGAACGGAAATGTCCCTTCAGTTTTGAATTTGAACTATTTAGTGATTTGAAACGTTTTTTGTTAAATTTTAAATGTACAAGAAAGATGTAATACATGAGTGGAATCCCGCACAGACCCTTAAAATGGAGGAGGTAATTCGTGGGAGGACGGTCTTATGACAACAGAACCGATACTACACTTATAAATTCCGATTTAATTTTTTTTTTGATTCATTTAAAAAAGTCTAATCACAAAATATCTTTTTTTATTGTGCCCTAGGTTTTTGGCTAAGATCAAAGTGTAGTATCTGTTCTCTTAACATCAACGCCGGAAGTTTTCATGTAATTATCTCCCTCGAAATTGAAAGTTTAAAAATGTCTTTAAAATGCTATCGTTTTTTTGTTATAAAATCTATTTAATTAATTGTATTAATAATTATAATAATATTACGATCGAGTCAAATATTATAAATATATAATAACATTTGACAATACTAATTATAAATGTATATTACAGAATATTAATTTATTAGAAATTAAAAAGAAAATGAATATGTAAATGTGCAAAAGCGGATTTTGTTTCACGGAGTTTAGAGATTACTATATATACTGTATCATCATATTGAACTAAGACTTACAATTTTGTATGTTAATATACTTAGTAAAGGTTCGCATTTATTTATATTTATATTAGATTAGATTGTAATATTAGATTAGCTGAATGCAGTATTTTCTGTTATTTCGCAATGTATTTATTAAGTTAAAAAAATTGTGACTGACGGACAGACAGACTCACGGACGGACAAAACCCCTATTTATATAATATTAGATAATTTAAGTAATTATATACATAAGTGATTAATTTCACGAGAAAGAACAATTGGGAAAGTTTAACTTTTATGTTTGTCAGGATGTTTGTTTGGTTTACCTTATTTTTAAACAAAACTGATTTCCTCTTCGCTTAAAATCTCTTAATCGTAAGGATAAGGTTTTACAATTCTTGACACAATTAAGATGGCCGCTCGATTTCTCCATTATTCGACAGTAATGACATATGTAATGTATGTTATGTGTAATCATAAACACTTTGAAATTTTAATTTTACATCAAATACGCCATTATCAATATGTTGAATGAGATTTGAACTTTTTAATCTTAAACGTTCTCATATTAAACAACTAATTTACTAATCCTGAGAAAAATTTTATTTTGAAAGTTGATGTTCTTTGCCCCCCTCCCATCTCTATCTCTCCATATATATATATATATATATATATATATATATATATATATATATATATATATATATATAACTTCTTTTGTAATATGTTGGGAAAAATTCCAGCAGAGTGCTCGATTAATTGAGAATCAAAATTAATAGCGTGATATTTATTTTATAGAATTACTCCCCTTAGATTGATTGCCCGCTTACGAGTTTCGATTTGGTTTAAATTTTCAATTTTAATTTAAAATCTCATTTTGGAATGATTAAACGTTTAAAATCTTTTAATTCAGTCTTTGAATTTAAATTTGATATTTTTTTACTCTCTTGAAAGTTTAATTTTCTCCTTAGCACTTTATAGACGATACTAATTTAATCCTTCAAAACGTTAAACGGCCGAATATACGCTTCTAATAAACATTGAATCAGGGGACTTGTATTTTTAAATATTTCTAAATTTTTTAATATTAACTGTTATATTTTACCCCCTTTTCGGACTTTATTAAACTTTTTAACCTCACATTTCTTTTCCTAACACAACATTTTAAACAGTTATATTTAACACTCCATTGCAAGTAACGTATCCGAACGAGAGTGATACGTGATTTCCTATTTCTTTACTAGGTGACAACAGAAGCTGAAGAGAGTCGGATTGTTAACGTCTTCTGGGCTTGAAACCAATGGTACTGGTGTTGTACTAATTTTCTGTACCATATATATATATATATATATATATATATATATATATATATATATATATATAGAGAGAGAGAGAGAGAGAGAGAGAGAGAGAGAGAGAGAGAGAGAGAGAGCGGACGCTCTTATGACGTCAAGCCGCCGGATACAGTGTTAAAATTATCACTGTTTATTCGCTATTCGGCGTTGGCCATGTGGTTCTAGGTGTCGGGATTTGAATTGCAAAATACTCGGAATCCGGGGTTTCAAATCGCATGACCAGTAGTGAATAGTCATACTTCTATGCTGATGGGTCCCGATTATAAATGATGAAACGTATACGTACATAGATAATAAACGAAACGAATATCATATATATATATATATATATATATATATATATGAGAAAGTGAGATAGAAAGAAGCAGATTCGAGCAACTACATCTATTAATCAGTAAATAGGTTCATTTTTGACAGCCGTTACCCCATGCGACAGTTGTTTCTGTAGTTTCAGTGCTTATATTTTGTCCGGTTCCACTCCGTGAATTTTCAGTGGAGGCTATTCCCTATTCTGTTGTATTATTTATCTTTCTACTTATCCCCACTAGTTCTAGCTCTATGACACGTCTTCTTTTAAGGGTGTGTCTTGCTTGATCAGTACTTCTCTGTTTGGTTGTAACAAAAATCAGCAGATCTGTCCCATATGTACTTTTGTAATAGAAATCCATTGCTTCATTCGGGTGTTTTTTGTTGTATTCTCTGACCTGAATTAAGAAAATACAATATATGCAGGATGTCGATCGAATCCCTCATGTTAGTTATCAAGAGACCACATGCCGATCAGGACGCTCATACCTTTCTTCTGAGATCCACAGCTTTTATATTTGTTTGATGTTGTCATGTTTTTTTTTGTTGTTGTATGCAGCAACACCATACCCAGGCTTAATTTATGTCACTATGATAGTGTTTATCTCCCCATCATGTAGAACTAACAATGCACTATCACATATAGAACAGAAGAGCAGAGAGAACAACCCGACACAAAGACGTATAAAAACAGTAAAATTGATACAGACGAATACAGTTCGTGAAAAAAAGGTCCCCACCACCCGTTTGGTACTTGCAACCCCGACATGGTCGAATATAGTATCAAGCTTATTGTAAGAATGTGTCGAGTTGATTAAACGAATGATAATTAATGTAAGAATAATTCAACCGTCTTATTGATTACAGCTAACGAATTATCTTCAGTCTGAAAGGACCCGGCGTCAAGAAGGTATTACTTTTAATTAAGAAATTAATTATATAAGTGAATGGCTGCAGAGGGATCAAAGAGGAGACCGGTTTCTCTCGTATGCAACACAAAGACTAAGAAATATGACTTTCTACTTAAGTAGTTCATGTTATTACCATTTTAAAGATAACTTGCGTTGCCATAATAAGTATTGTCGGAGAAAGAGGCAGATTACTTGATATGTATTTCTAGTGTTTTTTATTTTTATTTTTACGTAATTATCTATCAACCGTCAAAATTGAGTATTTTGAAACATTGAAATAAAAACAATTCTTAGTTCTGAAATCAAGAAGTTTAAATACAAAAAAAACATAAAAAGAAGTTTTACCTTCACATATTTCAGAGAGCTGGCTGACTTTACATTTTCACGTTTAAGTAACTTCTAAGTAGAAATAGTCGCAGAAAAACGGAAGCTTGAATGGATTGGGGATAGAAAAAGCCACGTTATTATTATTTACCCACTAGGAGTTATCACACTGGTCATCGTCAGTGGTCACCCACTGCCGACAACCTGTGGTATTCCCTGGAGTCTGAGTGACAACAAGTCTCCTCAGGCCTCCAGTATGCTCCACCTCTTTTCGTTCATCACCGCTGATGACCTTGCGGTAATCGCAACAGCCACCTACCAACGATTTCCCGCTGATAAGGGCCATTGGTTCCCTCTGGGGCCCGAGTGGCAACAAGCCTTCCCAAGGTCCCAGAGCTGTCCGCGCTCTTCCAGTGGAGGTCTGGTTTTGCGCTTTCCCTCCTCGACCCTCTGTCCATAATTTTCGTGGCGTCAGCCTATGCTTGCGCCTCTCTCGTGCGGTTGTATTTTCCCCGGTTCTGTTGTCTTGTGCTTCCATGTGTTTGTTCCCATTCGTTGCTTATGTGGGTTGGTTTCCGCATTCGAGGACATTTCTCAGGATTGTAGCTGTTTTGATCATTACTGTCCTTTGTATGGTCTCAGTTATCCCTTTGATTCCTATTTCTCCTAGTCTTTTCTCCATGTTTTTGGGGACTGTTCCTAGTGCTCCTATGATTATTGGTGTTATACTGACTTTCTTCATGTTCCATATTCCTTTCAATTCTCTGGCAAGTTCAGTATATTTGCTTCTTTTTTCCGTCTCTTTGGTCTTCACTCTGTGGTCTGCTGGAATGGCAAAGTCTACGATTTTGCAGGATTTTTCTTTCTTGTTGATTATTGTAATATCCGGTCTCCTTACTGTTAGTGGTTTGTCTGTTTGTACATTCATATCCCATATGATTTTGTTTTTCGTTTTCTAGTACAGTTTCTGGTTTGTGTTTGTACCGTTTTTTTTGCATATTCGAAATTCAGTTGTTTGCACATTTCCCGGTGTACTTCTTTCCCCACGCTGTCATGTCTGTTCTTGTATTCCCTTTGTGCTAGCTTGCTGCGTTCACTTATTATATGATTTATCGTTTCGTCTCTTTGTCCACACAATCGGCATTTGCTGTTTTCCTGGGTTTTATCTATCTTTGCTTTAATAAAGTTTGTCCTAATCGCATTGTTCTGTGCGGCCGTCAGCAGAGATTCCGTTTCTCTGTTCAAGTGTCCTTTTCTTAGCCATGCCCAGCTGTTTTCATTGGCTTCATCGCTTGTGAGTCTTATGAAGCGTCCATGTAGTTGTTTTTCTTCCCACTTTTCCTTTCTTGTCTTTTTGTTTCTGGGTTCAGTGCTTCCGGAGTTGTTTGTTGGGCTGGTGTCTCTTGCTGTGGTGATCAGTCTTTCTATGTTCTGGCTTACATATTTCTCCAGCTCTTTTTTGGTGTCTTCCACACAGTCTTCTATACTTACCAGTCCTCTACCTCCTTCATTTCTTTTCATGTAGAGTCTGTCCGTATCGTCTTTTGGGTGCAATGCATTGTGCATGGTCATTAGTTTTCTAGTCCTCTGGTCAAGGTGCCTGAGTTCTTCTTTGGTCCAGCCTATGAATGGTCCAGAGTATCTTATTAGTGATACAGCCCATGTGTTTATCCCTTTTACTAGGTTTCTGCTATATAGTTTAGTTTCTAAGAGTTTCCTTGTTCTTCGTAGATATTCTTTTCCAATCTTCTCTTTCATTTCTGTATATTTGATTGGGTCTGCTTCCAGAACTCCCAGGTATTTATAACTATTTTGTTCTCCTAGCGCCCTCATCTCCTCTTGGTTAGGGAGTTCTATACCTTCTGTCGTCTCCAGTTTTCCTCTTTTGATCTCTAACAGTGCACATTTTTCTATTCCAAACTCCATTTGGATATCCTGGCTAAATATCCTGGTTGTATTTATCAGCTTTTCCAGTTCTTTTTTTTTTTTTGCAAACAGTTTCAGGTCATCCATGTAAATCAGGTGGTTTATTCTTTGTTCTGTATCCGTAAACCTGTATCCGGCATCACACTTTCTGAGTATGTAGTTGAGTGGCATCATGGCTATTATAAACAATAGTGGTGATAGAGAGTCTCCTTGAAAAATGCCTCTGTATTTTTATCTCAGACGGCTGTCAGTTTTAGTCTCCATGTTTCCATTGCTTTCTGGATGAGATTAATAATCCTGTCTGGTATCTTGTATATTTTTAAGCATTCAATTATCCATGTTTGGGGGATCCTGGCGTAGGCTTTCTTGTAGTCAATCCATGCCATGGTTATGTTTATTTGTATGCTCTTCACCTCCTTCAGGGTCTTTTGATCAATGTATAGTAGATCATGTGCCCCCCTTTGTCCTTTCCGGCATCCTTTTTGTTCCTCGGGGAGCAGTCCACGTTTGTCTAGTGATTGGTAGATTTGTTCTCTCAGTTGTGCTGTGAGAATTTTCCACATTATTGGTAGACATGTTATCGGTCTGTTGTTTCCGGGGGGGGGGTCGTTCCTTTTTTTGGGGTCTTTTTGTATTAATGTTGTTCTTCCTTCCGTCATCCATTCTGTTACGTCTGTTTTGCGGATACATCCACTCAGTTTCTGCGCTAGTCTTTCATGCAGGGTCGTGAATTTTTTAAACCAGTATGCATGTATTCCATCGTGGCCTGGTAATCTCCAGTTTGCCATTTTTCTTAGGGTTTTCTTGATCGTTTCTTTGTTGATTTCTGTTTCGGTTCCTTCTTCGATTTCCTGCAGTTCATCTTTCATGTTTTTCAACCATTGGGCATTCTTGTTGTGCTTTTTTGGTTCTTCCCATATCTTGCTCCAGAATTGTTTTGTTTCTGTTGGGTTCGGTTGCTCAGTCGTTGTTTTTTCTCCATTTACGTTTTTGTAAAACTGGCTTTCATTGTTTCCAAAGGTTCTGTTCTGTTTGCTCTGTTCTGATTTGTACCTGTATCGTCTCAGTCTTCCTTCTATTGCTGCTATCCTTTGTTTTATTTCTTCATGTTTCTCATTTAGTTTTTCCTTGCGTTTCTGATTTTTGCTTCTTAATCGTTTCATGTCCTCCTTCCTTCTGTTCACGGTTTTAGCTTCTTTCCGAAGTTTGGTGATCTGGGTTTCCAGTCTGATTTCCCATCCAGGTTTTGTTAGTCCTTTCTTTTGTCCATTCTCTTCGTTTCTTAGTTTCATACTTACTGATTTTGCCCCTGCATATATCAGGTTGTTTAGGTCTGTAATAGTTTCTGTTGGGATGTGTGTGAGGAGTCTGTTTACTCTTTCTGTTTCTGCTTGTAACTTCTTCGCTACTTCATTCCTGAGAGATGGGAGTTTTGTTTTGTTTTCTAACATGTATCGTCTAATGTTCTCCACTTCACTTGCTTCTTTTTCGTTGAGTTCTATCTCAGCAGGTTCTGTGGTTCCGCAGTCTTCTATCTCTTCAGTTTCAGTGTGTATGTTTTGCCCGTCCTCTTCCTGTGGTTTCTCCTTCGGTGGTGTTACTTGCTCCGTTTCGCCATTAACCTTCTGTCTGATTTCCGTCAGTTCCATCTCCGAGAACCATCCTCGCTTGAGGATCTGTCTTGCTTCATCTGCTATCCTTTGTTCCGTTGTATTATTATTATTATTATTATTATTATTATTATTATTATTATTATTATTATTATTATTATTATTGTTATTATTATTATTATTATTATTATTATTATTATTATTATTATTATTATTATTATTATCACAAACCTCGATCACATTTATATAGAGCAGTGCGATCACAAAACTTGTAAACATGATTTGATTTGATTCTTTTTAATATTGATCATATATATATATAGCATACATATAGTATAAAGGAATTAAGACAGAGTACACAATTCAGTAATGAAACGCGTATAATATCTGCTTATTTCAATAGTATGCATTTATTGAATGATTGAATGTTCTATACCTCGGCTTTCATGGGTTAAGCGCCATTGAGAATCTGCAATGTAGTCAAAACGTGCCTGGCCCATTCATCGGTAAATATATACATAATATTGAAATAAGCACACATACACACTCACACATAGACACACACACTTCCCCCATGTATATATATATACATATATATATATATATATATATATATATACATATATATATATATATATATATATATATATATATATATATATATATATATATATATATATATATATATATGTATATATATATATATATATATATATATATGTATATATATATACATGGGGGAAGTGTGTGTGTCTATGTGTGAGTGTGTATTTACAGTTGAAATTCCCCTTTATTTACTAATTAGTTTCCAGTGGCCTTCGGGTTAGATCTTCGACTACGAATCAGTGGCGATTTGTGTTCGGAGTTCGCGCCTTGTGACCGGTGAGAACTAGTTCCTAGACTGAAGATTGCGTTAGCATGAAACATCGATGTCTCTAGGTATATTTTAAATATTTAATATTTATAAAAAATATTATTGTTTATCAGCCCCCTCCCACAGAGGCTGGGCACTTTTCGTGGAGATTCAATAACAAGTAGTACAAATAGCTATATGCAATGATCCGACTCGTTGATCACTCTCATTACTTGGTGGATAGTAGTAATTCTACTATTTACAGTTGAAATTCCCCTTTATTTACTAATTAGTTTCCAGTGGCCTTCGGGTTAGATCTTCGACTACGAATCAGTGGCGATTTGTGTTCGGAGTTCGCGCCCGGTGACCGGTGAGAACTAGTTCCTAGACTGAAGATTGCGTTAGCATGAAACATCGATGTCTCTAGGTATATTTTAAATATTTAATATTTATAAAAAATATTATTGTTTATCAGCCCCCTCCCACAGAGGCTGGGCACTTTTCGTGGAGATTCAATAACAAGTAGTACAAATAGCTATATGCAATGATCCGACTCGTTGATCACTCTCATTACTTGGTGGATAGTAGTAATTCTACTATTTACAGTTGAAATTCCCCTTTATTTACTAATTAGTTTCCAGTGGCCTTCGGGTTAGATCTTCGACTACGAATCAGTGGCGATTTGTGTTCGGAGTTCGCGCCCGGTGACCGGTGAGAACTAGTTCCTAGACTGAAGATTGCGTTAGCATGAAACATCGATGTCTCTAGGTATATTTTAAATATTTAATATTTATAAAAAATATTATTGTTTATCAGCCCCCTCCCACAGAGGCTGGGCACTTTTCGTGGAGATTCAATAACAAGTAGTACAAATAGCTATATGCAATGATCCGACTCGTTGATCACTCTCATTACTTGGTGGATAGTAGTAATTCTACTATTTACAGTTGAAATTCCCCTTTATTTACTAATTAGTTTCCAGTGGCCTTCGGGTTAGATCTTCGACTACGAATCAGTGGCGATTTGTGTTCGGAGTTCGCGCCCGGTGACCGGTGAGAACTAGTTCCTAGACTGAAGATTGCGTTAGCATGAAACATCGATGTCTCTAGGTATATTTTAAATATTTAATATTTATAAAAAATATTATTGTTTATCAGCCCCCTCCCACAGAGGCTGGGCACTTTTCGTGGAGATTCAATAACAAGTAGTACAAATAGCTATATGCAATGATCCGACTCGTTGATCACTCTCATTACTTGGTGGATAGTAGTAATTCTACTATTTACAGTTGAAATTCCCCTTTATTTTACTAATTAGTTTCCAGTGGCCTTCGGGTTAGATCTTCGACTACGAATCAGTGGCGATTTGTGTTCGGAGTTCGCGCCCGGTGACCGGTGAGAACTAGTTCCTAGACTGAAGATTGCGTTAGCATGAAACATCGATGTCTCTAGGTATATTTTAAATATTTAATATTTATAAAAAATATTATTGTTTATCAGCCCCCTCCCACAGAGGCTGGGCACTTTTCGTGGAGATTCAATAACAAGTAGTACAAATAGCTATATGCAATGATCCGACTCGTTGATCACTCTCATTACTTGGTGGATAGTAGTAATTCTACTATTTACAGTTGAAATTCCCCTTTATTTACTAATTAGTTTCCAGTGGCCTTCGGGTTAGATCTTCGACTACGAATCAGTGGCGATTTGTGTTCGGAGTTCGCGCCCGGTGACCGGTGAGAACTAGTTCCTAGACTGAAGATTGCGTTAGCATGAAACATCGATGTCTCTAGGTATATTTTAAATATTTAATATTTATAAAAAATATTATTGTTTATCAGCCCCCTCCCACAGAGGCTGGGCACTTTTCGTGGAGATTCAATAACAAGTAGTACAAATAGCTATATGCAATGATCCGACTCGTTGATCACTCTCATTACTTGGTGGATAGTAGTAATTCTACTATTTACAGTTGAAATTCCCCTTTATTTACTAATTAGTTTCCAGTGGCCTTCGGGTTAGATCTTCGACTACGAATCAGTGGCGATTTGTGTTCGGAGTTCGCGCCCGGTGACCGGTGAGAACTAGTTCCTAGACTGAAGATTGCGTTAGCATGAAACATCGATGTCTCTAGGTATATTTTAAATATTTAATATTTATAAAAAATATTATTGTTTATCAGCCCCCTCCCACAGAGGCTGGGCACTTTTCGTGGAGATTCAATAACAAGTAGTACAAATAGCTATATGCAATGATCCGACTCGTTGATCACTCTCATTACTTGGTGGATAGTAGTAATTCTACTATTTACAGTTGAAATTCCCCTTTATTTACTAATTAGTTTCCAGTGGCCTTCGGGTTAGATCTTCGACTACGAATCAGTGGCGATTTGTGTTCGGAGTTCGCGCCCGGTGACCGGTGAGAACTAGTTCCTAGACTGAAGATTGCGTTAGCATGAAACATCGATGTCTCTAGGTATATTTTAAATATTTAATATTTATAAAAAATATTATTGTTTATCAGCCCCCTCCCACAGAGGCTGGGCACTTTTCGTGGAGATTCAATAACAAGTAGTACAAATAGCTATATGCAATGATCCGACTCGTTGATCACTCTCATTACTTGGTGGATAGTAGTAATTCTACTATTTACAGTTGAAATTCCCCTTTATTTACTAATTAGTTTCCAGTGGCCTTCGGGTTAGATCTTCGACTACGAATCAGTGGCGATTTGTGTTCGGAGTTCGCGCCCGGTGACCGGTGAGAACTAGTTCCTAGACTGAAGATTGCGTTAGCATGAAACATCGATGTCTCTAGGTATATTTTAAATATTTAATATTTATAAAAAATATTATTGTTTATCAGCCCCCTCCCACAGAGGCTGGGCACTTTTCGTGGAGATTCAATAACAAGTAGTACAAATAGCTATATGCAATGATCCGACTCGTTGATCACTCTCATTACTTGGTGGATAGTAGTAATTCTACTATTTACAGTTGAAATTCCCCTTTATTTACTAATTAGTTTCCAGTGGCCTTCGGGTTAGATCTTCGACTACGAATCAGTGGCGATTTGTGTTCGGAGTTCGCGCCCGGTGACCGGTGAGAACTAGTTCCTAGACTGAAGATTGCGTTAGCATGAAACATCGATGTCTCTAGGTATATTTTAAATATTTAATATTTATAAAAAATATTATTGTTTATCAGCCCCCTCCCACAGAGGCTGGGCACTTTTCGTGGAGATTCAATAACAAGTAGTACAAATAGCTATATGCAATGATCCGACTCGTTGATCACTCTCATTACTTGGTGGATAGTAGTAATTCTACTATTTACAGTTGAAATTCCCCTTTATTTACTAATTAGTTTCCAGTGGCCTTCGGGTTAGATCTTCGACTACGAATCAGTGGCGATTTGTGTTCGGAGTTCGCGCCCGGTGACCGGTGAGAACTAGTTCCTAGACTGAAGATTGCGTTAGCATGAAACATCGATGTCTCTAGGTATATTTTAAATATTTAATATTTATAAAAAATATTATTGTTTATCAGCCCCCTCCCACAGAGGCTGGGCACTTTTCGTGGAGATTCAATAACAAGTAGTACAAATAGCTATATGCAATGATCCGACTCGTTGATCACTCTCATTACTTGGTGGATAGTAGTAATTCTACTATTTACAGTTGAAATTCCCCTTTATTTACTAATTAGTTTCCAGTGGCCTTCGGGTTAGATCTTCGACTACGAATCAGTGGCGATTTGTGTTCGGAGTTCGCGCCCGGTGACCGGTGAGAACTAGTTCCTAGACTGAAGATTGCGTTAGCATGAAACATCGATGTCTCTAGGTATATTTTAAATATTTAATATTTATAAAAAATATTATTGTTTATCAGCCCCCTCCCACAGAGGCTGGGCACTTTTCGTGGAGACTCAATAACAAGTAGTACAAATAGCTATATGCAATGATCCGACTCGTTGATCACTCTCATTACTTGGTGGATAGTAGTAATTCTACTATTTACAGTTGAAATTCCCCTTTATTTACTAATTAGTTTCCAGTGGCCTTCGGGTTAGATCTTCGACTACGAATCAGTGGCGATTTGTGTTCGGAGTTCGCGCCCGGTGACCGGTGAGAACTAGTTCCTAGACTGAAGATTGCGTTAGCATGAAACATCGATGTCTCTAGGTATATTTTAAATATTTAATATTTATAAAAAATATTATTGTTTATCAGCCCCCTCCCACAGAGGCTGGGCACTTTTCGTGGAGATTCAATAACAAGTAGTACAAATAGCTATATGCAATGATCCGACTCGTTGATCACTCTCATTACTTGGTGGATAGTAGTAATTCTACTATTTACAGTTGAAATTCCCCTTTATTTACTAATTAGTTTCCAGTGGCCTTCGGGTTAGATCTTCGACTACGAATCAGTGGCGATTTGTGTTCGGAGTTCGCGCCCGGTGACCGGTGAGAACTAGTTCCTAGACTGAAGATTGCGTTAGCATGAAACATCGATGTCTCTAGGTATATTTTAAATATTTAATATTTATAAAAAATATTATTGTTTATCAGCCCCCTCCCACAGAGGCTGGGCACTTTTCGTGGAGATTCAATAACAAGTAGTACAAATAGCTATATGCAATGATCCGACTCGTTGATCACTCTCATTACTTGGTGGATAGTAGTAATTCTACTATTTACAGTTGAAATTCCCCTTTATTTACTAATTAGTTTCCAGTGGCCTTCGGGTTAGATCTTCGACTACGAATCAGTGGCGATTTGTGTTCGGAGTTCGCGCCCGGTGACCGGTGAGAACTAGTTCCTAGACTGAAGATTGCGTTAGCATGAAACATCGATGTCTCTAGGTATATTTTAAATATTTAATATTTATAAAAAATATTATTGTTTATCAGCCCCCTCCCACAGAGGCTGGGCACTTTTCGTGGAGATTCAATAACAAGTAGTACAAATAGCTATATGCAATGATCCGACTCGTTGATCACTCTCATTACTTGGTGGATAGTAGTAATTCTACTATTTACAGTTGAAATTCCCCTTTATTTACTAATTAGTTTCCAGTGGCCTTCGGGTTAGATCTTCGACTACGAATCAGTGGCGATTTGTGTTCGGAGTTCGCGCCCGGTGACCGGTGAGAACTAGTTCCTAGACTGAAGATTGCGTTAGCATGAAACATCGATGTCTCTAGGTATATTTTAAATATTTAATATTTATAAAAAATATTATTGTTTATCAGCCCCCTCCCACAGAGGCTGGGCACTTTTCGTGGAGATTCAATAACAAGTAGTACAAATAGCTATATGCAATGATCCGACTCGTTGATCACTCTCATTACTTGGTGGATAGTAGTAATTCTACTATTTACAGTTGAAATTCCCCTTTATTTACTAATTAGTTTCCAGTGGCCTTCGGGTTAGATCTTCGACTACGAATCAGTGGCGATTTGTGTTCGGAGTTCGCGCCCGGTGACCGGTGAGAACTAGTTCCTAGACTGAAGATTGCGTTAGCATGAAACATCGATGTCTCTAGGTATATTTTAAATATTTAATATTTATAAAAAATATTATTGTTTATCAGCCCCCTCCCACAGAGGCTGGGCACTTTTCGTGGAGATTCAATAACAAGTAGTACAAATAGCTATATGCAATGATCCGACTCGTTGATCACTCTCATTACTTGGTGGATAGTAGTAATTCTACTATTTACAGTTGAAATTCCCCTTTATTTACTAATTAGTTTCCAGTGGCCTTCGGGTTAGATCTTCGACTACGAATCAGTGGCGATTTGTGTTCGGAGTTCGCGCCCGGTGACCGGTGAGAACTAGTTCCTAGACTGAAGATTGCGTTAGCATGAAACATCGATGTCTCTAGGTATATTTTAAATATTTAATATTTATAAAAAATATTATTGTTTATCAGCCCCCTCCCACAGAGGCTGGGCACTTTTCGTGGAGATTCAATAACAAGTAGTACAAATAGCTATATGCAATGATCCGACTCGTTGATCACTCTCATTACTTGGTGGATAGTAGTAATTCTACTATTTACAGTTGAAATTCCCCTTTATTTACTAATTAGTTTCCAGTGGCCTTCGGGTTAGATCTTCGACTACGAATCAGTGGCGATTTGTGTTCGGAGTTCGCGCCCGGTGACCGGTGAGAACTAGTTCCTAGACTGAAGATTGCGTTAGCATGAAACATCGATGTCTCTAGGTATATTTTAAATATTTAATATTTATAAAAAATATTATTGTTTATCAGCCCCCTCCCACAGAGGCTGGGCACTTTTCGTGGAGATTCAATAACAAGTAGTACAAATAGCTATATGCAATGATCCGACTCGTTGATCACTCTCATTACTTGGTGGATAGTAGTAATTCTACTATTTACAGTTGAAATTCCCCTTTATTTACTAATTAGTTTCCAGTGGCCTTCGGGTTAGATCTTCGACTACGAATCAGTGGCGATTTGTGTTCGGAGTTCGCGCCCGGTGACCGGTGAGAACTAGTTCCTAGACTGAAGATTGCGTTAGCATGAAACATCGATGTCTCTAGGTATATTTTAAATATTTAATATTTATAAAAAATATTATTGTATATATATATATATATATATATATATATATATATATATATATATAACTTCTTTTGTAAGATGGTAGGAAAAGTCCCAGCAGAGTGCTCAATAAATTCAGAAAATCAAAATTAAGAGCGTAATATTTATTTATTATCCGGTACAGCAAATCAGTGCAACATCAGTACCATTGGTTTCAAGCTTAGAAGACATTAACCTCCCGGCTATCTTCAGCTTTGTTGTCACTTGGTAGATAAAATACTTTTCTCTTCCAATTGACAACAAAGCTGAAGATAGCCGCGAGGTTAACACCTTCTGAACTTGAAACCAGTGATACTGATGTTGTACTGATTTTCTGTACCGAATAATATATATATATATATATATATATATATATATATATATATATATATATATATATATATTCTGTGATAAATGCCAGTATACTGAAATCATATGCCCTTGATAGGATTAAGATGAAAATTCATATACCCTAAATGTATAAAATCAAGGAAATTCCCTAATTTTTACACTTTTATTGTCATTAATTAAGGGTATGACTACATATCAACCAAACCATTTCATTATCACATCACTACAGTATAAATCTCTATGCATGAGTGGATGAAGTGGGTGAGGTGCGCTGAAGAAAAATTCCTACCAGTAAAATACATAGCCCTGTTGTGCTCGC
This sequence comes from Sepiola atlantica, assembly GCA_963556195.1. NCBI lineage: Eukaryota > Metazoa > Mollusca > Cephalopoda > Sepiida > Sepiolidae > Sepiola > Sepiola atlantica. The sequence continues at coordinate 89,899,898 of OY744532.1, forward strand.
ATACCCTTAATGACAATAAAAGTGTAAACATTTGGGAATTTTCTTTGCTTTTGTACATTTAGTGTATATGAATTTTCATCTTACCCCTATTAAGGGCATATGATTTCAGTATACTGGCATTTATCATTGAATGTCACTACTTTTGTAAAGTCTATGCCTCAATACAATGTCTTCTCATGCGTTTTTTTGGAATTTTCTGGAAAACTAAGGTATATGGTCAACTGAAATTAAAATGCCATCAACTAGACCCTAGAACCTCTATCTCAAAAATCAGCTGAATCCATCAAATAGTTGATGAGATACAGGGTGGCACATGCGTACGTACACACGGATAACACAAAATCATGCCTGACCTTTCTGAATCTCTGGGTTGCCTTGACTAATGATGCTGAAATTCGACACACTTATAGAACCTATCAAATAAACATTTTGTGCAAAGTTTTAACTAATTCGGTTTATTGGTTTTTGAGTTATGATTGCTCAAAGAAATGAGATTTCTAGCATAGGCCGGTTTTGAAGTCTATTAAGGGATAGAGCGCTCTCGTGCCTCCCTTGATATATATATATATATATATATATATATATATATATATATATATATATATATATAATTAACTTGTTACAAATACCCAGGAGGTATAGATCCGAAGGAAGTTGAAACCGGGTTTATGCCCAATGAAAATTCAGAGCAAAATATATTTTTGTTGGTGATTTTATTATTCCATTAATTGCGACAAAGTTGGCGTCCATTGTGGGCGCTAATGAAACAGCATATATTTTGTCGCAATTAATGGAATAATAAAATCACCAACAATATATATATATATATATATATATATATATATATATATATATATATATATATATATATATATATAAGGTGAGTCAATGAAAATAGTTAGACCTGCAAATGGAAACAGATCGATATCTTCAGTTGTTCAGAACAAGGAGCATTTAGTAGATAAAAATATTTCTTCTTCTTCTCTTTCAATTGTATTCCTTAAGCACGGCTTGACTCACCTTATTTTTGCTCTATCCAGTATATTGAGCTTTCCTCATCTCACAATAGGTCTATTTCTCTAAAAGTTATCTTTTAGTTATAAACCTTCATATATATATATATATATATATATATATATATATATATATATGTCTGTGTCTGTGTCTGTGTCTGTGTGTTTGTGTTATGTCTAATAGAAACTTAATATACTTTGTTAATCCTCCATCAGAAAAACTATCCTATTCCTTCCATATAAATTATTACTTAAAACCTTAGCATAAAATCAACAATGTCAATTTTAATAAATAATGAGCGTATAATGTTTAGGCGAATAAGAGAAATATTTCCAGCTATTAATGCATAACTAATGGGCATGCAGGAAGAGGAACAGAAAACGCCTGAATTCAAGTCTGTATATTAGCCGAAACAACAATGTCTATCAAACAATTACAAAGAATATGGCTGATAAAACTCTCCAATGTATTCATAGATATGATAAATATATTTTATAAGTGTTCATGTGATAGTCAATATGTGGGTTTAAGGAATATGAATGTTGAAGAACGGATATTGTGTTGACTGAGTGGCCTCAAAGTGTCTCGCATGTTACATGGTCATCTCGGTGACCACCGTCCAGCAAAGCACCGCGTGTGAATAGCACTGTGTCAGCGGGGACAGTGCGGACGGTTTGACGAGGATCTCTATCGTTAACTATTGCTATCGTCAGCTGACACAGCCTTCTATTAATACTCGTGAGCCTTATCCGGAAGTAGTTCAGAAACGGGTACTCATAGTTTTAGCGGGAATCGTCCTGATTGGTTGGATAATTTTTCGATGCTTATTTACAGTGCCTCGGATGTTTACGTAGAACGCCGGACAGTGCCGAATGAAAAATCCGTTGACTTCCCTGCGTTAAAAAAACACACAAAGGAAACAGGATTTACAAGCGGGAAAAAAAACAAGCAAAATATTACAGCCAAAAAATGTGTATTAAAATAATATTCATGTTTTTAACTGAGATATAAGTGATTGAAATAAGTGATTCAAATAAGTGTTTAAATTAAAAAGTTAGTCAAGTAAGAGCTTTTTTAAAAGATTTTACGAAAACTATTATTTTTTTTTTCTGTTTTTACTGATCATTAGTGTTGTTTTCGTTAGGGTTAAAGATTAGTGTGTAGGCAGGGTTATGTATTAGGGTTAGGTTTTAGGCAGGGTAAGAAATTAGGGTTAGGGCCGTGTAAAGGTTTCGGCAGGGTTAGGAATTAGGGTTATGGTTAGGGTTAGGAATTAGCGTTAGGGGTTGGGTAAGGTTAAGAATTAGGGTTAGAGCGGGGTTAGGGTTTGGGCATGGTTAGGAATTAGGGTTTGGGCAGGCTCGTTTGCAGACGTCAAAAATTAAATTATCAAATTTAGATGTCGTCTGCTCATTCATTTCAATCAGTTATTCATTTCAATCAGTTATTCCTTTACTCGTAGTTTCATTGACTAACCGCTTCGGGCCTTTCCGGCGTGTTACGTAAAACGCCAGAAAGCACCGACGCCGTCGGACTTTTAGCGCGGTTCCCAATCTAACAAAGTACCAATTTTTCTTTTCTTCTTAAATTTATAGTCTAACCAGGAAGTAATGCGCGGAGGCATAAGTGCAAAAACGAACTTTCATAAGATAACATTTTCTTAGGTCACGGCTTATAAAGACCAAGAGCCACTCGAGCATAAGAGTAAAAAAAGACGGAAATGATAGTCAGCCGAAAGATGAAGGACACTATGGGAGTACTAATGTTGATCAATGGTATGGACTGTGTTTGATTACTTTTGGAGAGGTCCATGACAGGAATTTGTTGATATATCAATTTGTAAACAACCAAGTTGTAATTAACAGGGAAGCAGTTCCGAGGTAATATGTTCCCCTTGCAAAGAAGCTATGTATGTGAATATTCTGTTTGGCGCTACGCAATTAAGTGCGAAAAGAAAATTGTATTTTCGTTGTGGTACTCAGACGAGTTCTTGCTGTGAATGTCTTACAAGGACGAACGAAAGATGGAGCTCAGTCGAGCACCTTCCATGGAAAAAACGGTAGAGTAGAGAGAGACTAGCACCGTCTCTTCTGTGAGAAAGGGGCTGTAGGGAAGAGAAGATTTCAACGTCTGTTTTGTTCTTTGTCACGATAGGAAAGAATGCTCGGTGAAACACCTGCTCAGATGTGACAACAGTGTCCCATCATTGGACGTATCTGACTCTTAAATAGGTAGAGGATTGCATCTGGAGTCAGGTACTTCCTGGAACAGTAGAATAATTCAACCAGTTTACCAGAGACCTTAATCACTTCCAGAGCGTCATCCACATAAACCGCCGTATTTTAGGTTATTTAATCCGAATAAAACAATTTTTTAAAAATTTTTATTAATACTGATGCGCCTAATGAGAGTTGTTCAGAAACAGGTTTGTTTAGTTTTAGCTGGAATCGTTCTGATGTTTGGATCATTTTTCTTTTCTTTTTACATTTACAGGCTAAACCGGAAGTAATGCGCGGAGTCATAGTTGAAAAAAAACGAACTATTATAAGATGTCTTTTAGCTTTGAAAGTGTTAATTTCCTGTTCATTTCCAAAGCGTCATCCACACAAAACGTGGTATTTTTGGTTATTTCATCCGAAAAAAAAAACAAACATAAGATGTATTTCATTTCCCAGAATCGAAAGAAGACACAGCAGTTTTTGGTAAAAGACATTTTTCCCTAATTGTATTCGTTATCGTCAGGGATAATTTCCTGTAGCTTCTTAAGATGTGTGCAATGAAAAGCGAGGTGCCGTGCCAGTTTCACGAGAACTCCCTGTAGATTAGCACGGGTCCACGGGTATTAGTTTACCTTATCACTTTTCACGACCAACCAAATCAACTTATTGAAGAACTGCCACACATTTGGCAGGTGAGGAAATACCATAATTACCCGAATTCATACGCTAACTAGTCAAAAGCAATGAGTTAACCGGTGAAGAACGGGGGAATATTTGACGTGTGTTACATACCAATGTACGTACAGCTTGCGCAATTGTACTAATTAATTCACAATACCAGTGGCAATGTATATATATTTTTTCATAATCCTAAATATGTATCATCATTATTATTATCTATGTAATAATGTACTTGTTCCTACGTTAGTACGACCGTAATCACATGTTACTTCTTATTTTAAATTATGGAATCAAAGAACGATGATTTATTTAATATGTATCTGATATCGGCAAAGTTTTTGTTTTTGTTTTTGGACATAGAACTGATTATACTTAACACTTTATCCGTTGCGCCAAGAGTCCATATAGACAGTTCTATAAATAATATATTTGAGCACAATCAAACAAACCCTTCAAGTAAAATTTGAAAGTTGGGCACTGTAGGAAAGATTAAACATATGTATTCACCTAAAAGCTTCAGTGCATTGCTCCGACTCTGTCGTTGAGTGCTATCGAAACGACGTCGTACGTAGTAAAAATATTAAAAACAAATTTATATATATATATATATATATAATTATGATTAAAATTATTTTAATAATAAATATTTAATTATTATCTACATAGTATACGTTTCATCATTACGGAATCATCAGTGTAGAGACACCCATTCAGACCACTCGCACGATTCGAAACCCGGAACTAGAGTTATCTTTAACTCGATTCCGAGCGCCCTAACCAATGAAGGCTACTTTAAATAGTTACGGACGAGATTAGAAATAAATCATAGTTATGTCTTAAGTAGGCGGACAACTATAGTCAGCCGTCATAACAGTGTTCAACAGGAAGGAACCTGCATTTATAGCTTAGATTTGAGGGCTACAAATAATTATTTTTATAATAAACATTTAATTATCATAATATATATATATATATATATATATATATATATATATATATATATATATATATATATATATATATATATATATAGTTCGTCGGAGGATGTTGAAAAGAAATCAATAAAGTGTTCGATCGTAAGAATGTGAGAGCTAAAGAACAATTTATCTATTTATAAACTATACGTTATATATTCCAGAGATCCTACAATAATATATTCAAATATACGGGAAATAGAGGCATCACATCCCTAGCAACCACAATATGGACGCTCAATAAGTCCAGTACTTCCTATCAAATTAAACGAAGGATAATCGTTAAACAAAAACCTTATATATAGTCCTATCTCCAGAAATTGTCGACTGTGCACCACTTAAAAAATCAGGATCCTACAGGCAATTAATAACCTTTCAATTAACTGTATGAATATCAAAACTGAGGTTTTCAAACTATGCTCCACAGAAATAAAATTTCTACTAACCAAATGAACTAATAAGGAAAACACATAACCCACTGAAAGCCCTCAACCCCTATCCGTATATAAGTCTAAAAACACCACATTATATGAAAAATACAAGGTCAATTATCCCGCACCAATACTTTTCCAATTATACTTACCTCATTATCAACATTATTTTTTAATACAATATAACAACCCCTTCCCTTTCTCCCAGATATACCCTATATACCACCTCCACATCTTCCCTATCAACCCAAATATAGCCTATACTCGCATTCCCACAATCCACACCTATCATAAATAACACCAATTAACAGATACTTCATCATATTGTATTTTTTAAATTTAAAATATGTTAAGAAATCTTACTAGTTAAATACGTAGAAATATATTTATCGAGTATTCTTAACCGAAATAAAAAGGATATATATGACCAAGATTTAAACCTAACCGATAAACATAGGCCATCCGATAGATTCATAAACGTAATTAGGTAAAAGTTAACAGAATTTATTAAATATCAGTATCCCACATGATCTCATACAGGTACCACGACATATATTATGGTGATAACAAGTATATAATGACCCATCCGCTTGATTTGATACCTCTTAATACAGCATTTTTTTCACTGATAAGGATACCCACTTCATTAAACACCAGCTTTCCTTAACTAATAAAGTGCATTATAATAACAGTTTTACACTTAAATATAAGCCAATAAATATAAATCTAACACATAAACTCTTTAATAACAGCAATATACCCCACTTGGTAAATTAATAACAGTCAGCCATACCAGAATTTATCCCACTCACCGGTCTATAAATAAATTACACTACACACGATCAGCCATTAATATGAACACACCATTGAAACAGGCAAACATACAGCATCCGTGATCAACAATTACATTATTTTTAAATAATACTAAGTTACGATGAAGGCACATACAGCCCCCATTAACTAGGTACTTTCCCAAAAAAGGACACTTGAGAGAATTCACCGGACGATGAAACCGGTGATCGTTGAATTCTATTGTTAAACTGTCTTCATTTCGTGAGTCGCCGATGATTTTGGATAGATTATAACGGCCTTTTCTAAACAGTAAACGTCTATTCATGTCAAGGAAACCATGATACGTCTCCGGAATATGTAACGTATAATGTTTAAATAAATAAATTGCATATATATATATATATATATATATATATATATATATATATATATATATATATATATATATAGAGAGAGAGAGAGAGAGAGAGAGAGAGAGAGAGAGAGATAGAAGAAAAAAGAGTGATAAATATGCGACGATTGTCCAAATTTATTTCAAATTTCAATTGTTCAATGCAAGGTGTATTCAGTAATAAACTAGTGTTTATTATTCTTTCCTTAAGCCAAGGCTTTTCAAAGATCGAGATCTTATCATCAGAGGAGAAATACAGATGGATAAGTTGGCTTTCGAAAAAAACAAAGTTCAAATATTTGAAAAATATGAAAATTATTTTTAAAAGAATTTTTGTTAAAAAAACGCAGTGAATGAAAAGAAAAGTTCCATAAAAAAGATATGCAGATGGTCCGGGTGGTAAATTTCCGTTGAAAAGAAGTCCGATGAATTGTAGAACATGAAAAAACTCTTTGCGTTGGAGCAGTGTGGAGAAAGTGCTTAAAATTACAAGTAAATCCAAACGCACTTAAAAGGGATTGAAAAGAGAAAAGCTGGCCATTTTTGATATACTCTCTGGACCAAACAAGGCAGATGACATCTCGTTCAAGGTTTAAATCCAAATGAAACAAAAAAAGCAAAACAGTTAAAGATTTGGGGTTAGGGGGTGGGAGTTTAAAGCGCGAGGGGTTATGAGGTACGGAATTGTTTAAATAGCCGCTGTATGAGTTGGGAAATAATAAAAAAGAAGGAAAAAAGAAAAAAGAGAAAGGGTTGGTATGGGGATGAAGTTAAAGTGACAGGGTGGTTGAGGGTGTTGGCGGGCGGTGGTCAAGGTTAGGATATATGTTTTGGAGGGTGGGATTAATCCGAAGCGGAATGGGAGTATAGAGATTGCGGATTCTAAAAATAGAATTCTAATGAGTGAGCTAACATTTCAGAGGTAACAAGTAAGGCAGCTAAAAGAAAAATAAATTGTAGTTACTGGTTAGGGTTTCTGGGGGTTTAAAAAGGGTTAAAACAGAATTAGTTAAAAGCATGGTAAAATAAATAGAGGTATGTGGGAGAGTGAATGATTAAAATTAAAAATTAAAATTTAAAAGGAGCTAGAGAATAGTTAATTAAAAAATTTATTTTAAAACCAAATTAAGGGTTGAATGAATAATTAAAAGGGACAGTAAATGACAAAGGAGAAAAAGGGGGGAAAAATAAATTAAGGAAAAGAGTTAGTAATATTAAAGATCAAGTCTGTCCTACTCAGTTATATTGAAATTTAGGAGAGGGGAACAGTATAAGGGATAAGGATAGATTGTTTGAAACAATTTGTTTCGATTATAAGTAATAGGGGGTGGAATTGGGTTAGTTCAATTAAAACTTAAGTGCAGTGACAGTGTTATAATCTATAGTTTAAATGGTGAGTGAGTCGTAACAGGGTAACCATTAACAATTACAGTTTAAAATTAAATTAGATTTATAAGGGAAGCTTGCAAGGGGTTTCCAAGTAGTTTGAAAATATGATTAGAGGGGATGGGGGTGAAATTGGTCAAAGATAAGATAAGGTGAGCAAAAGAGAATAGACCGATAGAAAATGGCTCGCGAGTAGTTAGGGGGATTAGGATTATTCAAAAAAGGCCAAAATATGTAGTTATGCAACTTGTCTGAATCAATCAATTTGTTAAAAACTTTTCTAGGTGGGGTATGGAGGCTATTAAGGAGATAGGGTAGAAATGCTAGTGACAATTGAATTAATATAAGTGTTATGGGCCAGGGTTGGATTGAAAATTAAGCAAACTTACATTTTAATGCTAGTGTGTATGAGATCTAATAAGAATTACAGGGGATATAAATGGACCCAATTGGAGGGGAAATCAAAGATCATAGTTAAAAAGAGGACAAAAAGAAGTTACAGGGGAAGATGTTGCTATTAGGAGGAGTCCAATATAAGGACGATATAGTGGATGTGTGGGAGATAATAAGGAAGTGAGAATAAGAGGCCATGGATGAGTTTGTGGGTAGGTTTACGGACAGAGGAAAAAGTGATAAATATAAGAGGTTAGGAGTAGAGCTGAATTAAAAGGAAAGTAGGAGCTATATTGCAGAAGATAAATGTCTAGATATTAGATATGTTAATGATCGGTGGGTATTAGGAGGAATAATGTTAGTTAAATCTACTATAGGTGTTACGGGTATATATAGTTATTAGGTGCAATGGGGATGAAGAACATTTATTGGAAAGGTTAATTGGTGAGATTAAGGGCGTTAAAATAGAAGTTACAAGATTACCCTGGGATATAGTTTAGAGATTTGTCAGATGCTAAAAAAAGGGGGGAGTTATTGGCTGGGAGGAGGAGTGTCAGAGGGAGTAATGCAATTAATGTATTTAAATTTTCGCTTGTGTCTGCAATTTGAAATAAGTTCATTTTTGGAGTTAATAACATTTAAGTTCTTGGGTGCAGTAGCTATCATATAAGTTTCCAAGGTACATAGTTGGCAGAAGGTAGAACCAGGAGTATATGAGTTTGACTTTTTTAATATAGACCAACTTAGGGAGTAGGGGATCTTTTTGATGTTAAAGCTTTTTATTAGGTTGGAAAGAGAAGTGCTAGTGGTACTATTATTATTGTGTTTAAAAGAGTAGATATGGTTAGAGATTCGAGTCTTAATGGGGAAAGCACTAGCACCAATATAGGTATGAATTTTATGGGGGGTTGTTATATTATTTGTGTTGTTTATATTATTGGGGATGCTTACGGTTTGTATGCTCGGATTCTGGTCGAAATTTAAGTTAGGGTTATTGGTTGGGGAAAATGGGGTATCTTGGGGGATGAGATCGGATCCATTATTAGTTAGCGGTAGTTGTTGGTCAGTGTGAAGGGTGCTATTTAGTGGAGGGGTTGCTGATGGGGATGGTTGAGGGGAAAGGAGGGAGATTGTATGTTGGTATTATTTTGCATATTGGTATTATTTTGTGTAATGGTGTATTGTTTAACAGTACAGGTATATATAACGTTACTTTGTATGCAATCACCGTTTAATGGGCATTCTCTAGATTTTTGGCAGTTGCAGTTATTAGTGGGGTGTATGGTAGGTGCTGTTTGTTGGGCAGATTTTATTTTTTTGTTGTTAGATGTGATGATGGTTTGTGCTATATTAGGCATTATGGAGTAAGAAATTTTAATAGAGTTCTTATTTAAAATAGTGCTGTATTTATGTGGGTGCTTGAACGAGTTATCTAAAATTTTGAAAAATTCCTTAGCTATATTAGTTTTTACATTGCAATTATAGGGTGGGTTAAACCAAATATTATTCTTTCTTCTAATTTTTTTATTTTTATTTTCACTGTGTTCTAAAGGGTTGGCCATTTTAACTATATTAATAGTTTTAGTGTGTCTATTTACATATTTCTTGGGTTTCCTGGGTATCGTGGTGCTAGTTCGTTGTCTATCCTGTGTAGCCATTTTGTAGGTAATAACATTTAAAGGTTTATTCCCCTGGAGAGGGGGATTATTTTCATATTTAATTTTATCAGTGTATCCCGAGTTAAGGAGTGCGTTATTATAAAAACTAGAATTTTGTTCGAAGATGGGTTTATTAGCTGAAAGTCTTGAAATTCTATTTGAAATTGAAGGGACTATTGAATTAATGATGGATTTAGGGTGGTTAGAATGCTTATGTACGTAAAATAAGGTTAGATTAGGTTTGTGGTAAGGGCTAAATGATTCGGAGTTAAGGTCTAGTGTTAGGTCAAGGAAATTAGATATTCTTTTCTCGGGTTCTACAGTTATGGTTAATCCGAAGTTTTTAAAGAAATTGTGTAGGTTTTTTTGGTGTAGTTGTATTGTCTGTATCTCTCCCTAGAAATAAAAAGCGCATCGTCCCTGTAAAGTCCACCGTGTAAGTGTCCGAATTCAAGCTTTAATTGTCTCAATAAATATAGTCCCACTAGGTCAGTAACTTGGGCAGAGTCTGAGGCTCCCATGGTGATATCAAAATTGTTGGGGCTATCCTTCCTAGTCCAAAATTTATTGTCGAATTCTAAAAGGGATCTCCTGGCTAAAATTATTAGATCAGTTTCAGAGTCTGTGATATCCGAATTATTCTTAGTGAAAATAAGAGCTTTGTTTAGTAGGATAGGGGAAATGAACTGATAATAATTGTCAATGTCAAAGGTGATGAAGTTCAAGTGAGAATTAGATTTATCTTTGAGATTTAAGAACCAGTTGGAAACCTCTCCAGATGATTGCCAGAGGGAGTATGTAATTTTAGCTTTTAATGTATGGATGATTCTATCTATGATATTTTTGCTTATAATGCCTATCTCTGATTTGGATAACCCCTCGCGCTTTAAACTCCCCCCAACCTCAAATCTTTAACCGTTTTGCTTTTTTTGTTTCATTTGCATTTAAACCTTGAACGAGATGTCATCTGCCTTGTTTGGTCCAGAGAGTATATAAAAAATGGCCAGCTTTTCTCTTTTCAATCCCTTTTAAGTGCGTTTGGATTTACTTGTAATTGTAAGCACTTTCTCCACACTGCTCCGACGCAGAGAGTTTTTTTCACGTTCTACAATTCATCGGACTTCTTTTCAACGGAAATTTACCACCCGGACAATCTGCATATCTTTTTTATGGAACTTTTCTTTTCATTCACTGTGTTTTTTTAACAAAAATTCTTATAAAAATAATTTTCATATTTTTCAAATATTTTAACTTTGTTTTTTTCGAAAGCCAACTTATCCATCTGTATTTCTCCTCTGATGATAAGATCTCGATCTTTGAAAAGCCTTGGCTTAAGGAAAGAATAATAAACACTAGTTTATTACTGAATACACCTTGCATTGAACAATTGAAATTTGAAATAAATTTGGACAATCGTCGCATATTTATCACTCTTTTTTCTTCTATCTCTACAATTGCTCTATCTCGTATATTGAGCTAATCCTCTTCACAATAGGTTCCATCTACTAAAAGTTTTACTTTGGTTTATATTTGATCCTATATATATATATATATATATATATATATATATATATATATATATATATATATATATATATATATATATATATTATCAAATATATATGAACGAAAAATAAACGTTTAGTAGATAGAACCTATAGTGAAATGGTTCAAGCTCAATATACAAGATAGAGTAATTATAAAGATAGAAGAAATAAGAGTGATAAACATGGACGAAAGTCCAGATTTATTTCAAACTTCGATTGTTCAATGCAAAGTATATTCTGTAATAAACTAATGTTTATTATTTCCTTAAGCCAAGGCTTTTCAAAGATCGAAATCTTATCATCAGAGGAATTATACAGATAGATAAGTTGACTGTGGAAAAGCCAAAGTTCAAACATTTGCAAAAATATTATTAAAAATTGAGTGAAAAAAGTTCGTGTAAAAAGGATATGGGGTTTGTGGAGATGGTAATTTTCCGTTGTAAAAATGTCCATTGAAAAGGAGATTTTTATGAAGACTTGTCTTAAGGAAATAATAAACATTAATTTATTACAGAATATACCTTGCATTGAACAATCGAAGTTTGAAATAAGTCTGGATTTTCGCACATGTTTATCACTATTATTTCTTCTATCTTTCTATATATTATAACTCAGTAGAGAACAATATTTATGACATAAACAATATTTTGTAATCATACCCCAAAAATTCAAACTCAATGTTGAATTTTTGGAGCTTGATTACAAAATATTGATCATTTCATAAATTTTGTTCTCTACTGAGTAATAATATATAAACTCTGTTGGACTTAAAGTCCTAATCATTGAGCTACATTTTACCTGCAGCATTCACATTCAGGTTTTGGCCCTGGAGTTTTACATACACTTTAATGTTTACATCTTAATTTCAATTATTTTTTCTTTTTCAGTTACCATTATGTTTAGTTTTTATACCAGCAGAACACGAATGAGAACAATTCTACAAAACGCCGATCTCACTCTCACCCAGACATCTAAGACATGTTCCCTCGGTTCTAGAATTATTATCATTCAAATCTTTTGAACAATTATCATAATTATAATCGATTAAGAACCAACTGTTTCAGATAAAACAAAATTTACAAAAACGACTTTTACAATTTTTAGCATAGAATCCAGTGTTGATATATGCTTATTGTAAGATGGTTCTCCTATTTTATTTTTACATCAGTCTTCAGACCAAATAATCCAAAAACGCGTTTTTCAATATTAAAAAATGTATTTAAAAAAGTAATAATAATAATAATAATAATAATAATAATAATAATAATAATAATAATAATAATAATAATAGTCAAAATAATAACCGTATCTAGTAAACATAACACCACTCTTGAAATTAAGTTCTTTCTTGTTTATACTTTCAAAATTTGGTGTTGAATCGTTATAATATTCCGAATACTTTTTCTGAAAACTTTAATAACAGAAATTTAAGTACGTATGGAGACGCTTTATAACAGATATTTGTTGACTATAGCTTTGATGACGGATATGTTGTAGTCTGCATAGAAACAGTTTCTTAGTAATACGTTTCACTGACGGAAAGCAATTGGAAAGAATCCCTGTTCGTGGAAACTCCGACTGGCGCCAGATACATGAAGAAAACAAGTTCGTTGCCGTGAAAGTCTTACAAGGAAAGATTAGAGATTGGAGCTCAGTCGAGCATACCCCATGGAAATAAGGATAGAGTATTGATTTACTCCTCTCCAGGAGTTAGGCACAAGGCCAGTTTTTATCTTACTCCCACAAGTAAGATGTGACCCAAGGTCGGGTTGGGTCAGGAAAGTGGGGTTTAAAAATTGCCTGGGCAGCCCCGTCGGCATTCCTCGGTAGGGGCACCCCAGACAGAAAGCAATAAACTTACTCCTCCCCAAAGAGGGGAGGCAAAGCCTGTGAGAGTGGACCCCTTAGAACTGCACAGGACAGACCCATAGACCGGCGTAAATCAAGCCCCAAAAGCCAAGACAATACCAGTCTATGGGGTGCAGTATCCATCGGAACAGATACTACACTTTGATCTTAGCCAAAAGGCCAAGAGTAGAAAAATACTAGCAACACCTGTTCTTTGAGAAAGGGGTTGTAGAGAACTGATTATATCATTTCCCACGAGATTGCGAAGTCGATTTTCTACTCTGTAAGATTAAACATAGTTCTCTGAGAGGCACCTCCCGAGATATGACAGCAATACTCCATCTTAGGACGTATCTGATTCTTGTATAGGTAGTTTCTGGAGCGGTAGAATGGTCTAACCATTTTCCCAGCAACCTTAGCACGTGATTACGAACACGTTTATATAAATCAACAGCTAATACATTATTACGCATTTTTTTTTTTCATAAAGAAATGTTATGTTTGTTTCTTTCCCAACGATAACGTCGGTGTATAACATGTTTAATGCATACCATCGTTCCAGGAATAAGTCGTCGTTGTCTTCTTTTAAATTGAGTTAAAAGTATATTTTCGGAATGTCAAAACACGATACAGGGGGAAAAATAGGTAAACATATTTTAATTACAGAACGAACAATTTCTAAATGTTCTCATAATTTACGAATCACGATTCAATCATGGAATGCCAGAATGGTCGAGAATCTTCGTGTTTGTCATCTTCGCAACAAAGAAACGCTATTATCAAATACGTCATTAGAGTGTGTCTTCCAGCGAATATCACTTGCTGATATCAATTCATGTTTTTTTTCTCCAAATACAAAACAATTTCTTATAGGCAACGAGTAATCATTGGCTGTTGTCATACAAGGACAGTTGCTTCTTCTTTCTTTCTTTCTTTCTTTCTTTCTTTTGAACTTGCTTTTGTTTGAAGTTGGACAAAGTGACGACACATTGTAATGTTATCTCAGCAAGAGAATGCCAGTTGTTCGTTATATCGGAATACGAATTCGATTCAATTTTTTTTTCTCATTGCAAAATAACTCTGTTACCTGGGGAATAAAATGCTTAATATTATGTGATGGAGTTTGTATCGCGAGTGAATGTTTACAAATAAAAAGGAAAAAAATAAACTAGTTTCATAATAATCCTGTTAACACAATACAAATTGGGTCTCGGTTTTCTGTGTTACAACGGACTCGATAACTCGTTTTTACTACGAATACACTTAATCAATGTTCATGCCTTCAAATTGACTCGTTATCATCTCTCAAGGTTAATAATACTTGCTAAACAGCACAGAAATCAAAATACATGAACCATCTAAGATTTTGTTCGAAGCAGCTGCAGCAGAAAGTGTCTTTACGTATCGACCCTCGATTGGATAAAAACTCAAATCAGCATTTTCTTTCAACCAATCAAAACGCAAGAGTTATTCTCTTCCAAATCTCGCAAAACCACAAGCGCAGCGCTTTTCCTGCCTTTTCCGGTAATTTTCCTCCACCGAAAACGCATCTCGAGCCATGGCTGAGGGGCTTCGACAAACGCAACGAGAGATACACACGAACTTCAGTACTGCCGCTCACCGACATATATACGAATTTCGTACATACACTCTTTCATTAACAAAACAGGCACCTTAATATACACACTTCTACATCCCTCACACAGTAGCCAGTCGAAACGAATATGTATACTTAATTTCACGTTACAGATAAAACACCTTCTTTCACCTTGTATTCCTTGGACTTTTTTAACTCTCATTCATCGCCAAGATTTTTTATTTTGCATTGTAAAAAAATATCATTTTGTATAAATAAGCTTAAACTTAGGAGAGTAGAAAGTGGATCTTAGGTTTACTTTCGGCAGCTTCGCTTCCCTTATTGTGCCCTTTAGTCCTCACATTCGATGAGCGATGTTTCTGACAAAGGAGGGAGAATTGATGTTTTCTGGGTCGGAATCTATTCATCTAACTCTTATCGTTATATATATATATATATATATATATATATATATATATATATATATATATAGTGTGTGTGCAGAGTTGAATGCTTTCGATGGAAATCCGAGTAAGAGAGCTCAATGTACTTATTAACAAAACAGGAATAAATTTAAAGGAATTAAACTAAACCCACATTAGGGCTGTCCGCATTATAAATTATTTCGATCTAGATGGGTCTCATCAGACGCGAAAACAGCGACATTTCGGAACTGAATGTCATCATTCAGTTCCGAAATGTGTCTGTTTACGCGTCTGATAAAACCCGTCTAGGTTTAAATTTATATATATATATATATATATATATATATATATATATATATATATATATATATATATAACATAAAATATAATAACACGAAATTACATAATTGTCGATGCAATAATTTATTTCAACCTTGTGGTTTCCTCAAGCATCAAACTAAACAATTACATTTTTAAGACTGACAGAAAACTGAATTCACCTTCAACAATTCAAATACAACCAGAGAGAGTAGTGGTTGCAAAATATAAGATTTTAATTCCTCCTCGCTCTGTAAGAAGTGTTAAGATTGGTTGCAAGATTCACGAGATGCAATGATTTTACGGTCCGTTTCGTACATACATAAACAAGCAGGAACACACATATATATCCGAGATTTTCTACATATGCAACTCTTCAGATATCCGTAGATCGCATCCAGTAGCATCATGGAGCAGAAACATATATAAAAAAAACATTTACATTGAATAACGTTCCAATTGGGAACGTGAATTCTCCTATCTTTTCTTTCAACCAGAGTTATGAAAATACGTATAAAATTACCCAAGTGACATAAGGAGTTAATACTTGATAACATGTATTAATAACACAATTATATAAGTATATGAATAGAATATAAAAGTATAGTTACACAATTAAAAACGAAATATATTTAAAATGTAAAGATACGAAACAACAAAGAAAATAACAACGTGTAATTTAAAAAGAAAAATGATTAAAATTAAAATTAAAATTAAAAAATTAAACAATTAAAAATCATAAAGTTTTAACTAATTTGGTTTATTGGTTTTTCAGTTATGATTGATCAAAGAAATGAGTAATTTAAAAAGTAAAATGATTAAAATTAAAATTAAAATTAAAAAATTAAACAATTAAAAATCATAAAGTTTTAACTAATTTGGTTTATTGGTTTTTCAGTTATGATTGATCAAAGAAATGAGTAATTTAAAAAGTAAAATGATTAAAATTAAAATTAAAATTAAAAAATTAAACAATTAAAAATCATAAAGTTTTAACTAATTTGGTTTATTGGTTTTTCAGTTATGATTGATCAAAGAAATGAGTAATTTAAAAAGTAAAATGATTAAAATTAAAATTAAAATTAAAAAATTAAACAATTAAAAATCATAAAGTTTTAACTAATTTGGTTTATTGGTTTTTCAGTTATGATTGATCAAAGAAATGAGTAATTTAAAAAGTAAAATGATTAAAATTAAAATTAAAATTAAAAAATTAAACAATTAAAAATCATAAAGTTTTAACTAATTTGGTTTATTGGTTTTTCAGTTATGATTGATCAAAGAAATGAGTAATTTAAAAAGTAAAATGATTAAAATTAAAATTAAAATTAAAAAATTAAACAGTTTTAACTAATTTGGTTTATTGGTTTTTCAGTTATGATTGATCAAAGAAATGAGTAATTTAAAAAGAAAAATGATTAAAATTAAAATTAAACAATTAAAAATCATGAATTAAAATCATAAATTAAAATAAATAAATAGATGAATAAAAGTATAAAAATATGAAATTTACTCATCAATAGAATGGGCCAGAAAGGGTAGTGATCTAAATGATAACAAAACACACCACAAATCTAATCGTAAATTCTAAATTCCAAAACAAATGGCAATCGGTCCAAGTGTGGTAACTTCTCAGACTGATTTAAGAGTTATCTCTCTTATGTAAGACTTAACTTGCTAATAATGAATGCACTATACATTTATACAAAGAGTCAAAATATCTTTAAAGGATATTGAATAATAATTAAATAAATCCTCTAATCAAATATTAAAAAAGTTTATATTTTTAAAGACTTATTTGAGAATACATTAAGTAAATTTACTTAGCAGTGAATGCCTAATGAAAAGTCCAAAAGATTACGAGCCAGTGAGAAAAGTCCAAATTAGTACTACAATGCCTCTGTTCCGAATATTTATAAAAGAACATTAAATGTTCAACTTGGCTATATCTAAGTTATTTAGATTTGGTATAATTTTAGTCATCAATAATCTATTGATCTGCCCGGAGAGTTATTAATTAGTTCAACAATTATATACGTATAGATACTTTTGCAAATGCCAGGTTTTATTATAAAGAACCGTTTTAAGATTATCCAATTACCCGAAAAGTAACTAACTATTACAGTAATATGCTAAATATATAAATAAAGGATATTTGTTAATTTTCAATTCTAACTATAAATGATTCATAGTACCAATATTAATTTATTAGTACCACTTGTTTTTATAATGAAAGTTTTATTATTCTTTTATATTTTACTGCCCATTATCACAGAAAATAACCAAAGTCCATTCATTAAAATTTCTTAAATCTTTCATCAAAGGTATTCTTTACAGATACTAGTAAACCATAAATCTATGCATATGTATTTAGAATAGATCAGCATGTAACTTATAATGTATTTTTTAAACATATATATTTACATTTTTAAATAGTTATTGAATGATGGGCTAGTATATGTATTAGTCAATGGAGACATCTGTAGGTATAATTATATGTTTCCTTTTATCTTATGTGTGTTTACACTGTTGGGTCTTTAATCAGTCCTAAAATGAGAAAGTATGTATCTAGATCGGTGTAAGCAATTTTGTAGTATTTCCTGTTTCTTATGAACTAAATTAGCCTTACATGCTATTAAACGATAAGATTCCAAGGTGCATAGACGGCATTTATTAATTTATCAGGTGTGTATTTGTTTGCGTTACCATTTCGATTCGAATTATGCGTTATTTTTCCGTAATTATCTGACACATTTAGCTAGTGATGTTGGGTTGTCTTTAGAATTCGTGTTGGTTTTTTTTAAAGACGATATGTGGTTTGTATACAAATCTTTAAAAATCTACACTGTAGATCTTTTCTAGGCTCTAATGCTATTTTTCTGCATAATAAACTATATTTGAAGTTTACCTCCGAAAGGACATTTATTTATGTTTCTAGAATTGCATTGGGGTACTACTGAGGAGTTTGTATAGCTATTCAATCCTATATTATTCATTTTATGATTTATTTTACCATCATTAGAAGCTATAATGAATAAAGCTATACTTATTTATGTTGAGTCTGATAGTATTACAGTGTTTATATTAATATTCTACTGTAATTCATTTCCTCGAGAGAAATTCCTTTCTACAATCTGATAGAATCCTTAAGCGATATTGTTTAGAATGTGCTTACTGTAGAGAATTATGTTGCCTATTTTTCTTCCGGGTAGTATTATCATTTGTTAGTAGATATTGTGCTTTTTAGGTCTATATATATATATATATATATATATATATATATATATATATATATATATTTATATATATATAATTATTTCCATAATCAGACAATGCAGCAGCCCACACGCACCATAAAAGCCACAGATCGGATGTTCCTACTGATGAGCCCAAAAAGGGCTAAACTCGATTCAAGTACTTCCGGTCTGTGACTTTCATGGTTTGTGTGGGATGCGGCGTTGTTTGATTGTGGAAATAATTATATATCATCTGACATTAAAAATCAAATATTAATTTATCTATCTATCTATCTATGTATCTATCTATCTCTCTCTCTCTCTCTATATATATATATATATATATACATATATATATTTAAAAAATTTAAGCTGAATAGAAAATTAACGCACATAGTACGTATATACTACGATTCGAACATTCAGATTTAAACTTGACGGTAACATACTGTTCCCCATTAAAAAAATATGATTTGATATATAGAAACATATAATACATGAAAAAATAAAAGATAAATACAAAATAGATGAATACTGAATGCCCCACAGTTTGTTCTAGTCTGTAGGGTGAACTTTTTAACCGCACTGACGAAGTTCTCCTCAAGAAATTGATGGTTTGTTTATTTTAAGTATTCTGTATATCTTGAATATCTATGAGATTGAGGTAGGCCGAAACAATTGTATGCAAATAAAATATTTTTAAAATGAATTTATGAAGATATGTTCCCTATATCTTCTTCGGTTTACATACTATTAAAATCATATATATATATATATATATATATATATATATATATATATATATATATATATATATATATATATATATATATAGTGTGTGTGTGTGTGTGTGTGTGTGTGCGAAGATAAATAGTTTCGATGAGAATCCGAGTAAAGGAGCTCAATGTACTTATTAACAGAGCAGGAATAAATGTAAAGTAAATAAACAAAATACACATTAGGGCTGTCCGCATTATAAATTATTTCGACCTAAATGGGTCTCATCAGTCCCGTAAACAGCCACATTTCGGAATTGAACGATGATCAGTCAATTCCGAAATGTAGCTGTTTACGCGTCTGATGAGACCCATCTAGGTCAAAATAATTTATAATGCGGACAGCCCTAATGTGTATTTAGTTTATTTACTTTAAATTTATATATATATATATATATATATATATATATATATATATATATATATATATATTAGAGCTTATTTTTGTAAGGGTATCGTCAACGGCCATTAGCTTTAAGGCAATGCTCATTAGGTAAAACTAATTTCGAGCTCAGGCATTTGCAATGTTTACATTTCGTTACATTGAGATATCACTTACATTCAGTCAGTGTCGTATGATGGCGTAGGGTTAGCATCGCCGACTGTCAGCTCGACGGTTGCGTTTCGATTCCGGCTTGAGACACTAACTGGTCTAGCCGCACTGATGAGCTGTGAAACAGCGAAACAGGCTGTATGTGGATGACTATATATATATATATATATATATATATATATATATATATATATATATATATATATATATATTCCATGAAAAATGCCAGTATACTGAAATCATATGCCCTTGATAGTGTTAAGATGAAAATACACGTACACTAAATGTACAAATTCAAGGAAATTCTTAAATTTTTACACTTTTATTGTAATAGAGATTTATACTGTAGTGAGGTGATAATGAAATGGTTTAGTTGATATGTAGTCATACCCTTAATGACAATAAAAGTGTAAAAATTTGGAAATTTTCTTGCTTTTGTACATGAATTTTCATCTAAACCGTATTAAGGGCATATGATTTCAGTATACTGGTATTTTTCATGGAATGTCACTACTTTTGTAAAGGCTATGCCTCTATACAATGCCTTCTTTTATAAGGTTTTTTGGAATTTTCTGAAAAACTAAGGTATATGGTAAACTGAAATTAAAATGCCATTAACTAGACCCTAGAACCTCAATCTATGCCAAAAATCAGCTGAATCCATGAAATAGTTGATGAGATACAGGGTGGCACGTACGTACGTACGTACAGATGACATGATTTCATGATTGAACTTTCTGGATCTTTGGGTTGCCTTGACTAATGATGCTGAAATTCTACACACTTATTAAACCTATTAAATAAAAATGTAGTGCAAAGTTTTAACTAATTTGGTTTATTGGTTTTTGAGTTATGATTGAATAAAGAAATGAGATTTCCAGCATAGGCCATTCGTGAAGTCTGTTAAGGGATAGAACGCTCTCGCGCCTCCCTTGATATATATATATATATATATATATATATATATATATATATATATATATATATATATATATATATATATGGAGAGAGAGAGAATAAGAGAGAGAGAGAGAGAGAGAGAATGAAGAGCACTGGCAGTACTAAATGTTTTTACCAAATGGGTGACAGTGATTTCAAATGGGAAGAATATGAGACATTGAAATCTAATCACCAATGCCAAATCAGTTACAGAAATTATCTCTCAGGCTATTCGTAGTAAATCCGTTTCACTTGATGCGATCGATGAAAATGGCACCATGCCAAATTTGCATTCAGGCAAGAATTAGTAACACTTAGTAATCACTCAAGGACGAACAAAAGTGGCTAACAAAAGTAATTCCCCTTTTCAGAGACATTTAATCTCAAGCTTCTTTCATATCTACATCAAATGGTCATGATTAGGTATTGTTCTGCTATACATATTAATCATACTTTATTAACTTTATTAACGTATTACTTTACTTCACTGTGGTTGTCTTATTATCCAGTGTCTCTCTTTACTTGCCTTCCCACGAGAGCAGAATTAGATACGAGGTCATTTTCTTTTTTGTTAATGGAATGAAGTCAAAAAATACTACCATGAAACAGCAATTGCCCCCCCCCCCTTGTCATTGTCAGAAACATCGCTCATGGAATGTGAGGACTAAATGACAAAATAAGATAAGCGAGAGTTACGAGGTGTCGAAAGTAAACCCAATGTCTACTGTCTAGCAGAAACAGGCCACTCTGAATTGGACAAAAATAAAATTGCCTCAGTTTAGAAAGAGTTCTTCTTCACTGACCGAGCACACAATAGATGAGGTGTATTATCAGAACAGATACTATACTTGGTTCCTAGCAAAAAAGGCCCATGAAATGATTGTCTTGCTTTGCGCTCTTCTATAGGATTTAGTAATCAGCTATATTATATGTGTACTGTCACTGTTTGTCTGTCCGTCTGGTTATTAGATATTTAACGGGTAGATCCTCTAGTATATAATCTAGTTAGTTTAATATAGCAGGAAATGGAACAGTCGGAGAGTTACCAGATGTCAATTTGATGAACCCAGGTTGAAAATTACTTAGGCCGAAGGAATGTATTAAAACCGGATATGCCGTCAGATGGCTCAAAAAGAGAAAGGGAGAGAGAGAGAGAGAGAGAGAGAGAGAGAGAGAGAGAAAGATAGCAAGGGAAGTTTTCTTCTTTTTCTATGTTCATTGTCTTCTTCTTCTTCTTTTTATTATTATTGTTATTATTATTATTATTATTATTATTATTATTATTATTATTATTATTATTATTATTATTATTATTAATATTATTATTATTTGTACTCACTAGGAGTTCTCACACAGATCATCGTCAGTGATTGCTCACCGACAACAACCAGTGGTATTCCCTGGAGTCTGACTGACAACAAGCCTCCCCAGATTTCCAGTATTCTTCACCTATTTTCGATAACGATGCGATATCGCAACAGCCGCTTACCATTGATTTATCGCTGGGAAGGACAATTGATCTGGGTGGCAATAAGCCTCCCCAAAGTCCCAGCATTCTCTGCACTTTTCCAGTGGAGGTTTGGTTTGTGCTATCCCTCTTCGGTCTTCTCATCCTCCTCGACCCTTAACAAATATTTGGTCTGGTGACCATAAAAAAACAAAAAAACAAAAAAAGACTTAAAAAAATGTTTTTTCAATTTAAAAAAAGTCTTTTTTTAATTTTTTTTTAAATTAAAATCTTTTTTTTTGGGGGGGGGGCTGGGGAGAGAGGGGAATCTTATAGTGTTTCTTGTAATTTCTGTTTCTTTGGTTCATTTTTGTGTAGTGATAGCTGAGGCCGGTGTAATTTATTTGGTGGTGGGGGGATTATGAAGTGATGTTTCTTGCAGTTTCTGTTCCTTGGTTCGTGTTGTGGTGTTCTTCGTGTGGTTTTGTTTTCTCCGTTGTAAATTCCTTATGACTGGTTACCCTTTGTAGCTTATGCGTGTTGGTTTCCACATTCGAGGATTTTCCTTAAGATTGCAGCTGTTTTGATCATTGCCGTCATTTGTATGGTTTCGATGGCCCCTTTGATTCCAATTTCTCCCAGTCTTTTCTCCAGTTTTTTTTTTATTGTTCCTAGTGCTCCTACGATTATTGGTATTATACTGACTTTCTTCATGCTCCATATTCCTTTCAGTTCTCTGGCTAGTTTTGTGTATTTACTTCGTTTTTCTGTGTCTTTAATCTCCACTCTGTTGACTGCTGGAACGGCGAAGGCTACGATTTTACAAGATTTTTCCTCCTGATCTATTATAATAACATCAGGTCTCCTTGCTTGTATGAGTTTATCTGTTTGTATATCCATATCCCAGAAGATTTTGTGTTTTTCGTTTTCCAGTACTGTTTCTGGTTTATGCTTGTACCATTTGGCTGCATATTCGAAATTCAATTGTTTGCACAGTTCCCAGCACAGTCATGTCTGTTCTTGTATTCTTTTTGGGCAAGTTTGCTACATTCACTTATTATGATTTGAGTAAAGAGAGAGAGAGAGAGAGAGAGAGAAAGAGAGAGAGTGAGAGAGAGAGAGAGAGGGGGGATAAGAAACCGAACACAAAACAAATCAATAACTGTATTTGTCAAATCAATGAAAAGGTCTTTAAATCTAACGTTGTATTCTGTGTAACCAAAGGACTTCAAAGTTCTCGGAGGCTTTATTAGCTGTCATCCCAGTTTCTGTTGAACGACGTTGCAGGCCAAACAAATACGAAGTAGTCTTTAATGAAACCGTAATTTCAACCCTGTCACCTACACCCCCCCCCTTGCTAAAAAGGGAAGCAGAAAAGAAAAAAAAATGATTGCGATGAACACATGAATAAAGACGAGAACGCGCCTCAGAAATACGTCTTTTCGTGCATTAATGAAATATGTAAACGGTCATTGGAAGTATTATTTACTAGCAGGGTTACCCGGCGCTGTCCGGGAAGTAGTAAGTAATTTAATTTTTAGCAGTAACAATGGATTTCCCACTGTTGTCACACGTGAGGTAAATCTTACTGTAAACACCGAAATAAGTAATCGTGGTATGACTTATAAATAAATTTTAAAAACAACAACAAAAAAAAAACAAATACGTGAGTTAAATCTTACGTAAAGAACAAATACATGAGTAAAGTTTTACAAAAAAAAAAATACGCGAGATAAGTTTTATTTAAAAAATAAACTAATTCTTCTTCTTCTCTCTCTCTCTCTCTCTCTCTCTCTCTCTCTCTCTCTATATATATATATATATATATATATATATATATATATATCTCATCAACATACAAATAAAGCATCTGTCTGCCCATAGATTAATTCTTATTTTAATCACAAAAACAATAGAATATTTATGTGTCTTTATTAAAAGTGAAAGAAAGTATTTCCTTTATTTTGTGTTATCAGTCATTAAGAATAAACTTTCTCTTCTTTGTTCATTACAATTAAATGTCCCCCCTTTCTTCGCTGTTCATAACAATAAATTGGCATACGTGATTATTGAAACGTGCCGGACACACGTACGTCCATTTCCACTATATAGAGTAGCAATGAGCACGTAACTTCAGCTAATGACGACAGTTTCATTCACATCAAGATCAATACTGGATATTAATAAAGATTAATGTTAGAACATTATACATATTTAAACTGAAGATCACTTCTAAGTATCTATATTATAAAATACATAAAAAATATATATATTAACGGAAAAAAATACGTCCTATGAAGTTAAGGGCTACTAATGATGCAATTTTCTGCATCCTAATCACTTAGGAAAGTGAGACAATCGAAATAACAGTAAGCAAAAAAACAACGAACACTACAATCACTAATAAAAAATAATTACATAAAAATACATTAAATATTTAGGTGATAAAAATCGTACATATTTCTAGACGGAGCGTCTTGGTTCAGTGGTAGAACGCAGGACTATAGACATCAATATCGATGTTTTGATCTCTGTCTAAGTTAGCCATGCTGATGACGGCTGTCAGCCAGAAACACGTGTCCATGGATTACTTTTATGTACGTATAAAATAAATGAATATATATATATATATATATATATATATATATATATATATATATATATATATTATGATAGAGTAGTCTTGTCTGTTGGTTACTTATAAATTCCTACAGAAATCGATAGAAATGTACCGATTTTTGCATGAACTATTCTGGAGATGCCAAGTGTGCCATAAGAATTTTACAAATGTCACTACTACTACTACTACTACTACTACTATTACTGCTGCTTCTGTCGCTGCTGCTGCTGTTGTTGTGGGTCGAGTTGGACCTGAATTTGAGGTCGAACATGAAGATGTCGATGTAACCTGCCTTTGATCAAGGTATTTCTCCTAGATTTGAATCACTTCATGTTCCTGAATGATTTCAGGTTCCCCCCCCCCACTCCGAAGTCAACAGGGGCCAGCAGTTACTCTAAGTCGTCGGGAAATGTTTTCATCTGTAGGCATTGAATGGCGGTTTCACATGCTTCAATGCAACGTGTTTATCCTCACTCAGCATTGCGAAAGATGACTGAACGTCCTTGCTTACCGTAGATTGTTCACAGACGCATTGCCGAAAACGACCAGAGGACGCCGGGTCCCCACGCAGACGCCTTTGAATTTCACCAGAACCTCTTTAGCTAGGCTGCCGTTTTAGTACCGATGGATGTTAGACCAATTTGCCTTGAATAGCCTTGCTAGGAAGCGATGTTCGCGACGGCATAATTCTGACACTATCCGTTGCTACAGGCCTGCAACGTATAGGAAGGGTTGCTGCTACTACCACTCCTCCTCCTCCTCCTCCTCCTCCTCCTCCTCCTCCTCCCCCTCTTACTACTACTACTACTACTACTACTACTACCGCAGCTGCTCATACTAAACCAATGAAGACAGAGGCTACGAAACTATCGGTCCAAATTGCAGTAAATATGCCCTGAAGCACATCTGACATTGCAGATGTGGCATACGCTAGTTTAAATGATACTACTACTACTACTACTACTACTACTACTACTACTACTACTACTACTACTATTAGCATATATAGTATTACTACTAGCGACTGCATGGGAAATGGTCAATGAAATCAGTGGCCGAAAAAGCTGTAGCAAAGTTAAGCTAATACTATTTATCAAAACGAGAAGAATAGAAAATGGAAGAAATCATGATAAATCCATGCGTTGGCAAGCACCCCTCCCCGCCAATTGCAACAGAGAAACCCCCACGAAGAATAATCGGACAGAAACTTAACATCAGCAAGGGAGTTTTCAGCATGGACGAACTAGCAGATACAAAACATCAAAAGAACCGTGGAAAAGCTTGATAACATTCCTGCCGAGGATTGGCTGATAGATGAGTCTGTCAATGGGTTGGTCACATTTTGCAATCAAGTTTATTAATCAAACCCCATTAAGTGCTAGACAGGAGGTTGTATACTCCTCTATCTAAAAGAACAGGGACCTTATCGAAACAAGACACTATCGCCACACTTGCCTTCAAAATTTACAACCTGCTTTTGGCTGAATCGCATTTACCTTGAGCTGGACAACATTCTCCGCAAAAATGCAAAACGGATTTAGACAAAATAGATCAGCAAGTGTACCAAATTCTAACCATGCGGCGTGTAATTGATGGTGTAAACCTCAAAGATGTGCTTGTATTTTTCGATTTCTCTAAAGCCTCGATTCCATCATGTTGGCGCATGAATCTCACAGGAGTCGATATCAGCTATCATTATGTAGTAAAACAACTCTCGCTTAATGGTCTGATATCTCGATGGATATACGATGTTCTCTAACGGTGCTTCGGGAGTCTTGCATGGAGATGTACTTGCTCATTTGCTTTTCATGTGGACACCTGCTGATTTAAACACAGTGTTTACCCCAGAACAAACAAGAAGCTGATATAAGCCAGCAAAATCAATGACAAACGTGAATTACACAGATGACAATTGATAGGGTCAACAAACCCCTTTATTGAAGAAGCGCCCAGTGAGATGGGCCTCTATATTAATGCTGGCAAAACAGAATTTATAAGCTCCAACCAAGAAGGTAAAATTAAGCTGAACAAAGAAACGACATTTTCGTCCAGGAATCTGTATACCTCGCTAGGAACATCCAGTTAGCGGAAAGCGACATCAAAATCCACATATGTGTTCTTAATTGACTGCGCGCCACATGGAAGTCTTCTTCTCTGACAATCTTAAGAGGAAACTTTTAGAATCACGGTAGAATCTGTCTTACTCTATGGCCCAACAGATTGGATACTGACGGAAAAGCAAGATTAATCACTTGACGGAATATGCACAATGAGTTGCATTTGTCATCAGCGTAAAGAAACACCTAACCAAGAAACGTTAATAAAGATACCTTCCTCTTATCTCAATCTCGCTAAGAGAGAACGCTTCGGTTTGTTAGTCATTTCTGCAGGAGTAAGTCAGAACTTGTCAGTGGCATTCTCCTATGGAATTCATTATGATCGGTAACCGACCTACTTGCATTTACAACTATTACATAATAAAGGCCGAGTTTGAGTTGAAAAGTTTAACGGGTCAGAAGTGACACCAGGTGGAAGTCACGAAACCACATGATATCTCTCTCTTAGCTGGCGAGATTTCTCATGTTGTTCTCCTCTAGCTAGCGAGATTTCAATGAGGAAGGACACGCGTGTCTAGCTGCTTTCCCCAATGTGAGAGGGACACGCGTGTCTAGCTGCTTTCCCCAATGTGAGAGGGGCAGCGCGCACGGTGTTGCTATCTGCCAATCTCTCTGTATGTCCTTATTGTGCTCGCTCTTTTTCTCTCTCTCTCTCTCTCTCTCTCTTACGCATACGAAAATAAACTGTCTCTGTGACTTTTTTTTCTGTTTTAAATAAACCTCATTAAAAACTGAACATTGGTGCCCGAGTAATTTTGTGTCCACAAAAAAAACAACAACCTGTGGTCGATCATGACACGACGGGTGTATAAAGGTGGTATACACGATTAGTACGTGAAAGTGGAACATATCGACCAACTGATGGAAGACACTGAATGCCATTTGGAAGAACTGCCGACAGCGAAGTCTGACACAAATGATTGGAGGGAATGAATCAGGAAAATCCGAGAAGAATTCTTGACCTGATTGATTTAACAGAATTGCACAAGAATTTAATATTGAGATGCCCGGTGGATCAATAGGTGGACCAAAACAAAACTACTACTACTACTACTACTACTACTACTACTACTACTACTACTTATAACAATAATATTAAAAATAATAATAAAAATATTATATGAACCCGAAGGAACTGAAACGAAAGTAATCTTATAAACTCGCCCCCCCCCACCAAAAAAGAAAGATATCAACGGCTGAGACCACACAAATTAGCCAAAATTAGTCAAAGACGATTGAAAGACCGAGTAGGGAGAGCACTAGAAGAGTACGGAGAGTATTGCGACCTTGGGGGGGGGGCTTATTGCCACCCAAATCCCGAAGAAGACCAATGGTCGTTGCCAGCGAGAAATCAATGGTAAGCGGCTCTTGCGATAACGCAAGTTCATTTGCAATGGTTATCGACAGAGGTGGAGATTACTGCAGATGTGGGAGACTTGTTGTTACTCAGACTCAAGGGAACACCACCGGTTATTATCATTGAGCAATCACTGATGATGACCAGTGTGAGAACTTCTAGTTTTAATAATAATATGGCAATACAAACGGACAAACTCATCCAAATTAAAAGATAAAACTTTATAATTTTCACCAAGAAGGAAGAGTCCTGCAAAATAGTAGATTCTGCAACTTCAGAGAGTAAAAATAAAAGCACCAGGGAACTAAGCAAATACGCGAGGCTTGAAGGGGATAGGGAACATAGAGACAACTACAGTAGTACTAATAATGATGGGAGCACTAGAAACAGTCCAGAAAAACCTGGAAAATTACCAAGAGAAATTGGAATCAGAGGGAGAGTTGACAGCATCCAAAACCCGGCTCTGATTAAAACCACTAACATATTAAGGAAACCAGGTAACCCCGACAAACCACAGGTAAGTAGTCATATACGAAAAGATAGAAAGAACATTACACGAATTCAAAAGAACTGAAACTTCAGAGGAAGATATGCAATAAAAATCCCATAATTTGCCCTCCTCCGTAAAGTTATGTATCTGTTGTGAATAACTTTTATAATTTTAAATTCTATTTGTTTCTTTTATTCACTGTTTTATTTTTAATGTTCATGCACAAAAGAAATGGCGTTTACAAAATAAAATAAACATACGGTTTTGCTGTCCCAGACGCTACTACAGAGATCTGTCGTATATTTTATGAATGTACATGTTTGTGATCAATTCATATAACCATTTCTATTCTATGTAGATTCAAGGTAAAGTTTATATTTATCCACTCGAATCGTTTAAGTAAAAAAAATAACGTCTCTTATATTATGTATCACTGTTAATATACTTAATATACTTAATATATCAGTTAGTGTTAGTAAATATAATCATAATCGTTACATTAATTTAGAATTATTTGGGGCGACACCGAATTGTACGATTCTTTCCATTTTTCTTCTAAATTTGTTTGTCTTGACTTGAAAAAGTTATTTTGAACATTATCGAGCAAACCATTAAATGTGTGTAGGGGGGACGCCGGCACCTTACTGCAAAATGATATCCATTCAATTTTAATCATATAAGAGTGGTTCACTACACGTAGTCTGAATACTAGTCAACTAGAGGAATGTAGGTAAAATAAAGTAAATTCGTATATAACTTTATTGGCCAGCTTGATTCTGTTGCTAGCATTCTTACAAGAGGGACCACGTAATGGTTGCCAACATCCCTAAGTGAAAGTAGTATTGTGGAATCGACTCGATTCGAACTTGGCACACCCAGGTCGTCAATCCGTGTCGTTATCCACTTAACCACAGTCACCCCCACGATAAGAAAAAAAAAGCGTTTACTTATTTGCCATAGAATGTAAGTAAGAATTAAGCAGTGGAAGTAGGTATTTCATTGTATACCTGTTTGGGATTATTTGCATACACATTGGATGAGACAGACAATAACCAATATATCCTTTTCCTTTTGGTTAGGAGCAAAGTGTGGTATCTGTTCTGATGCTACACTTCAGATTTTTGTCCTCGATCAGTGAAATCCTTCTAGATTGGGTTAATTTTGAATTTTGTTCAAATCCATAGTGTTCCTTTTGGGGGCAGTTGGATTTCCCCCACATTTAAAACTGATATTATGTTTAGCAACATATTCAGAATATGGAACACAAAATATCGAGCTATTCTTACGTTTGTACAAAAACATTCAGATTGTCATATCTATTTATCAAATCCTATGATTATTACAAAAAAAGCAACCCCTCGTCTCTAAAAGGCATTTGTAAAAGTAGGTTGAAAACTTAAATATTAATAACAAACATTTTAGATTCCAACTACAGGCCCAGTTGACAGAATGTTTACAGTGTTTGATAATGGACTAAGAAATCAAAGTCGAGTCATATCAAAAATTCAAAAATGATACTGGATGCTCAAGTGAAGCTCAGATGTGAAGGATCAAAGGACGTTGGGATGATGTAGGTAAATGAGGGTCGGCATCTTCTACACCTAGCTCTAATAACTAATGAAAAGGAAGCCTTTGGATCGCCGTGAACTATGGTCGACCACGTTACTTTTTAGGCGCCAATACTATCGCAGATAATTAGATAAGATTTGGCATGACACTTCTTTAGCCTATGGAATGTAGTACAATATAGAACCGTAACTATGATGAGTAAATAAAGCGATAGTAGTCATCCGAGCTAGATCAAGAGTGACCCATTTTTAACCAATTTCACAAATATCCCCTTCTATAGATCTTAAGGAAGAAATAGATATAAAATTATTGAAACAATATTTAGATGAGGGTACATAAAAATAAGGTTTAAAATGAAAAGTTAAAGATAAGGTTAGTTAAGCAAGAAAATGACATTTTTTTAGTAAGAGTCAAGTTAGAAATTAGGCTAACGTGTATTGGAAGTTGAATCATAAGAGAAAGTACGTGGCAAAGAGCTAGACGCGTCCTACCTCTTGAAATTAGGTGTCGAATTTATCAGATACTTACACCTTTGAGACTTCCACCAGCCTACTGAGGTTGGAAGGAGGGATGAAGTTAAACTATATATAAATTTCTGTAGAAATCACCGTCAGATGTAAACAAAATATCTTTAAATGTTTCTCGTATTTCAGGAAGGGAAACGAAAAGATCAACATCTCTGCGACTGTCACCACTGCTGAGAACTTCGCTGTCCAATGAATCATTTATAACGTGTCAACGAGAGAGACGAACATCTGTTTTTATTGACAACGGAGACGAAAAAGATTGAATGAGCGAGGGGGGAGAGAAAAATATTGAATGAGCGAGAAAGAGAGAAAAAGATTGAATGAGCGAGGGGGAGCGAAAAAGATTGAATGAGCGAGAAAGAGAGAAAAAGATTGAATGAGCGAGGGGGGAGAGAAAAAGATTGAATGAGCGAGAAAGAGAGAAAAAGATTGAATGAGCGAGGGGGAGAGAAAAAGATTGAATGAGCGAGAAAGAGAGAAAAAGATTGAATGAGCGAGGGGGGAGAGAAAAAGATTGAATGAGCGAGGGGGGAGAGAAAAAGATTGAATGAGCGAGGGGGGAGAGAAAAAGATTGAATGAGCAAGAAAGATAGAAAAAGATTGAATGAGCGAGGGGGGAGAGAAAAAGATTGAATGAGCGAGGGGGGAGAGGAAAAGATTGAATGAGCGAGGGAGGAGAGAAAAAGATTGAATGAGCGAGAAATAGAGAAAAAGATTTAATGAGCGAGAAAGAGAGAAAAAGATTGAATGAGCGAGAAAGAAAGAAAAAGATTGAATGAGCAAGGAGGAAGAGAAAAAGATTAAATGAGCTAGAAAGAGAGAAAAAGATTGAATCCTGCTAACATTTGAACTCAACTAAGTGGAGGTATACTTATGTTCATACAAGTGCTGAGTTAGACTAACTTGAGGCCTGTCGCACATTTCAGGGTGGGGCCGTTCCTAATGACAACTGTAATTTTCACATGGAAAAGAAATTAAATAATTAACACTTTTATTTAAAGTGTTCTTATCCATATATTTGTCTTTGAATATCATAAATGCAATTTAAAAGACAGTAGGAAATAAAGAAAAAGATTGCATTTATAAGTGTTATTTTTATATTTAGCATGAGATAAGTTATTTATTATATCAGAACTATCAATGTCGTGGGAATGTCAATGTTTAATTCTTATTAACATAATCAGATCAAGTCTTTCAAAAAATGAGCATATACTATAAATTCATTTATTTTGATCAATTTATAGATATGTGAAACACACAATTGTTACATTGCTCGTTTATGATACGTTCGTAGAATGTCGTAATTTCTGGACGTCGTAGAACTCTCGTCTGTTGATCCCGAAACGGGAGGATGTGTCGTTTCTATTCGGCTTTCCCAGCTGCATGGAACTATTTGTACTAAGCGTTGCTCTTCCTTTCTCCATTGCCTCGCCGTTGTATACAACTATTTGTACTAACCGTGGCTCTTTCTTCACTGCATTGTTGTCCCTGCTTTGTGCCGCGACTGCTACCTGTCTGTCACTTCGCCGAGCGTCATAATCTTCGCTCGCTTCTTCCATCATACCGACGGTTTCTTCGTTGGCTGAAATCAAATCCCGAACGCACAATAAAATATAACAAGGCTTTTCCTTTTGATTTAGAGCCATTTATTACTTTTTAGTTTGTCGATACTGAGCAAGTTCGTTGTAGAAGAGAGAGAAGCTTACGCTAGTTAATTTCTTAATTAATCACCTAATCAATTGTAAGGGAATGGAGAGGGGGACATCGTCTGACTCTCATTTCTGGGGGATCCGAAATCCCCTAGCGTGTAATCGCTACATGGCTAAAACGTGTTGACTCGTTTGCTTCCAGTCAAGAACTCAAATCTCAATCCCAGTTTTCCCACAGTGATCGACGCGCAGGTGTGACCTAACCTTTGAACTAAGGTCTCGTCACCCGTCACTGCGACCGTGAGAAACAACATTGCACTAAACTTGCATGAGATGACTTCGTTACAAATCGCGCAAGTTAAGCGATCTCTCTGTACGTCCATCCACACATGCGTCCCATTATATAACAAAATAGCACATTTGGGACTTATTTATTCACAAGAGGGTTACATAATATTTCTATCTAGCTTGACCCTATGAAAATTCCACGGTGTTTTCTACATCAATATATAATTAACTGTTAATAATAATATTCCATTTGAATTAATTAATATCTTCAAGGTTCAAAACTATTTTATTTAAAACTGTAACAATTTAATTCTCTTTAAAACAATAAATGTTATCTGTCTTCTTACCATGAAATACTTGTCAGCTAAATACTCTTAAAATCAATAAAACGAATGTCATTTTATAAAATGTATTTATCAAAAATTGTACCGCTTTCGTCGATAGAACGACATAATTTTATTTTTGCACAATCTGCACAGAACTTACGTCAAACATTTTAAAATGGGTAAAGTCGTACCTTAGCGATATCAGATTAATTACCAATCACCATCATTGCTGATTAGACAATCCCATTGTTTATGTGTGCGAAAGGTGATAACGTACATATGAACATCAAACGTCTTAGCATCTTATAATAGATAGCAAGAATTTTACAACAAACCAAAGAAGTTACTCGAAAATGTTTGACTCTAATAAAAGTAAAACACAAATTCATATAAATGAGCATAGCACAAGGTTTTTGATTGGTTGGGTTAAAAGATTCTTTCTAGAATCAGCTAATTGTAGAAGGGGCAATGTGAAGGTTGCCAACATAATTTTGTGGGAAAAATAAGTATTCAAATGAAATCAGCTATGTCTCCCTTTTCCTGTACATAATCTGTAGTTTAATTGAAATTACACTTATACGCTGATACCGTGCGAATTACATTACATTATTATTACTGAATCAGCAAAGCTTGGTCTTGACTGGAAAAAGTGAGAGCTATATAGAAGTCTAATCGTCCTGCCAAGTTACAACGTGACTTCTTTGAAGTCATTGTTACATCAGGTCTCGTATACGCAAGTAGCATCTGGACTTTTAAATGCTAAACATCTCTTAGAGGAAGCCCCTCACAGGGGGCAACTCTACGAATGTTGGTTTATTAAACACATATTTTACTTTAATTGTTCTCAGTTTCTCATGTCTTTTTTTGTATACTGATGTCAGGCGCTGTCATCATTATCATCGTCGTAATGGGCTGCATTTCATCATCATCATAATCGTAATGTGCTTGAAATCAAGTACTTTTTCATGCACAGAGAAGAAAGGCGCAAAGCGACGGAGAGTTTAAATGGGGTCTTTATTTTGAAGAGAAATTTTCGTCATACGATTAAAAGTCACGCATTCACAGTATTGAAAGAGATACCATAATGTTCTTCTTAACTTAACTATTTAGCTACAGGGAAAGGGCGAAGGGGCATACAAGTTACTATCAACTCTTTTAGGAATCAAATTCCCATTTCACATATTTCTTAATTACATCCCGAATTCACATCTACTCATCACGACTCTCCAAAACAGATTGACTGAAAAACGTCTCTGTTTCTTCCACGCGGTATCGTGACGTCACTGCTTCAAGGGGGACAATATATTTGTCACAACACACCTGTCTGAACTTTCTTTGATCTCACAACTCGAACCTAACCCACAGTTCATGCTTGTTTATTTTTTTAGTCCGAGAGCGAACTTGTTTTTCAGATTTTCGTGTCAAGTTAACTTGTACTGGTCCACCTAGATATTAAATCCATACTAGCTGATGTAATCGTTCTTCACATACGTCTATCTATTATGTAACACGAATATATTTCTCAGATCTCAGCCTTGATCAGAGAGAGGGAAAACAGATATGTGGGTCACTGCGAAGGGGCTAAGGATGGAATCTTCAGTGAAGTTCTTTTGTGGATCCCCAAACAGGCTTATTGATCAGTGGGGAGACTGCACAGAACTTACGTCAAGCAACGAACCGATTACCCAAAATACCTTTATGAAGACCTACTTGGTGTGTTATTGAGGATAGAGCGAGATGGTGTGAAAGTCAAGAAGATCCATGACACTACCAAGATGATTGCTATTGAAATACATCACATCCTTCGCCCAAAGTAAGAAAAACTGTTTTATTTAATTTTGATTAGTAGAACAATTAAAATTTAACGGATACTTTTTGATAAATATAATCTGAATTTAATCAAACAAATAATTGTACTTCAATCAATGAGAAAATATCCACGGGGCGTGGAGAACACAAAGGACTGTCTTTTTACAAAAACGATCTTAATCTGTGACCCACCTTCCCTGTAGACAGACACATGTAACCGTCTCTCCTGTTTACTACGAGGTGCCTGTCATAGTAGGTTTATCTCTACTCTTTTTATGTGTAATACAACGACCTGCATTGGCGCCTGTCGTTCGCGATAAGCACGGCTTTACGATGCAGTTCGTATTGTTTATGTTTGTGCAGGAAAATATTTTCTATATCAGCTCTTGTCTCGGTTCTAGTGCTGACGATATCAGTGCAACAATGACAACTCATTATTTCTTCCTTGGAATATGTTGTTACTTGTATATTCAACCGACAAGTGCGACGTCAAAGAGATTTACAGAGTCGATACTAGAATATGGAACCGGGGAGAAGATTGAATA
This sequence comes from Sepiola atlantica, assembly GCA_963556195.1. Lineage (NCBI taxonomy): Eukaryota > Metazoa > Mollusca > Cephalopoda > Sepiida > Sepiolidae > Sepiola > Sepiola atlantica. The sequence goes on from OY744532.1 coordinate 89,935,799, forward strand.
TTAGCCACAAAGAACAACAAAACAAAGCGGCCATGATACGGTTTCATCTCATTTCAATTAATGTTTTGCAGGAGATGCTGTCTTTTATTACTGCCTTCCATATTGGAATTGGATGTTAATTCAAAGCAAAATACAGGGAAACGTAGAATATGAAAATAAAAGGAGATAAAATTAAAAAAATATACTATAATTTTCAAACAACGTCCTTCATTGGATAACAAGAAACAACGTAACAAAATGTTCTATACATATACTAATGTTTGTCTTATTTACCATTATGATGAACTAGAATATACCCGTCCCAGGAAGGATACAATTAATTTCCCAAACAGAACAGTTTTGCACCGCTTAATGCCCTCTTACGAATATTAAAATGAAGATAAAATGATAATAAACCTTATGTCTTGAATTCTTATTCCAATTCTGATCAAAATCCATGACATGATTTTGATTCGAGAAAATGTCTAAAATTTAAGGCTTAAGCTTAAGGAGTCTTAAGAAGAAGTTAAAAATCAAGGAATCTTTCTGCATTGACGCCTAATGACTATGGATTAAATTCAATGCAAATCTGAAATATTTGAATTTATAAATGATAGGTTGTGCCCATACAATGCCCCCTAAAAATCATTTTAATTACTTCAAATAATCTGAAATTCAGGATATAATTATTAATTGATATATAATACTTATTCTTAAAAATTCACAAAAATCTGAGATATCTGAATTTTCACGGAGGGTTTTCTACCCCACCTTACATGTTTGCATAAAACTAAATTGAACTAAATATAACCTACATTTTGACCCCTTTCGTCTAGCAAGTGTGATGCAACATTAATAAAGATCAGTGAGTTTACGAGTTAGTTCTGTACATACGAATATATACACATCTAAGCACACTTAACTTTATATAGAAATGATAAGGGTGTGTGGTGGTGTGAACCTGCCGTTGTGCCGGTCAAAAGTTGTTGTTCATCTCAGTCAGTGCGACAACAAAGCATTATCATTCCAAGTCCAGTTTATAAACAAGTAACCGTTTTTTTGTTGGAGGTTAGACATGAAACTCGTCTGCTCCAGGTTGAACAGCAGACTTGCAGAATGAGATTTTTGCTAGACCCCAAAAAATAAGTCCAATCAGCACAATCCTTTAGCTCAGAGCCTCAATGGTTTTGTCTTGACTGGAGAGGCACCCAGCTCAAACTGATCGCCAGCCCACAAAATTGCCATTGACAGGACGAAATCTACAAAGATACGTGACGCCTTTTTTTGTAAAAATGAGATCTTGATTCTGTTTTATTCCTTGTCAACACTGCCAAAATTAAAGGCACTTTCTGTAAACCTTCAATGTCGTCTGTTGTCGCCTATTTATTTCGAGCATGAAGCCAAACTTTAACTAAAGAGCCAGATCTCACCCCTGTCCTCCCATCTCGTGGAATCTTTTCCTCCTGATGGGAAATCTTGGATTCTAGTCTTTCTCAGTGGTCCCTATTCAACTACCCAGCAGCTGACTGCTGCAGGTATCCACTAGAGATAAATACCAGACAGACCAGTCAAGGGGGTCACTCTACGAAGATTACTTTTGGTCTCAGCATGATTCCGTTTCTTTGAGCCACTTATTTTTTTAAAGGGAAATATAATTCTGGGTAGTCTAATATGAAATCAAAATTTTTTTCAAATTTCTCTGTGTCCCCCCCCCCTTATCATTTGGCCGAGCAACTATCACTTGCAACGTCTGCCATTCGCATGTACCATTAAAACATTCGGCCTAGTGCATGTGTACAGTATCATTCTTCATTATAATTAAAGTTTGGCTGTGATAGAAGGTTTATTTGACACCATGCTCGAAATAAATAGGCGACAACAGACGACATTGAAGAGTAACAGAAAATGCCTTTTATTTTGGTTGTGTTGAGAAGGAATAAAAAAGAGTCAAAATCTCATCTTTACAAAAAAAGTGTCACACATCTTTGTAGATTTCATCCTGTCGCTGGCAATTTAGAAGAACCAACAACAGAACGTCAGGTTATTACGCTCTCAAATCAAATTGATTAAAGGCGGGAAAAGGTCAAGCTGCATGAGCGCCATAAAAAGTCGAACAAATTGTATTCCAACGCCAAAATACCTGATTGGCCGATGGGTCATTTACCCAGTGGTAACTGTCTATTTGTATCGAGAGAAAACAGTACATCAACATATGTGACTACTCCACTACCATTTTATTTACATGACATATAATGTTCCCGAATAAGATCTTTTCTAAATCATCTAAATATTGAAGCATCACCGTTGTGTGGAAGCTCCGAATTCCAACAACTATGCCGGCGTGTCTAGTGACAGTACATTTTATTTCTTTCCTTTTTCATTTTATTGCAGCCGTCGTCATAATAATTGGTACTGTTGAGAAAATAACAACAGTACACAATTTACGTTTTAATATATTTCTCTCTTTTTAAATTTATCTTCTTTTAAATAGATCTCAGCATCTTTAGATGTATACCTTAATGTATCAAATTCTACCAGAACCCTTACGGGAGTTGAAAAAAATATCTGAAAAACACGTCTGTCCTAGTCGACAAATAAGAACAAAGATAAAGATTAGTTTATTTGCCACGTTTCACTCGAGATTTCCTGTGATGTCATTTTCTTTTAAACACATTAACTTTATTTCTAGTGGAACTTTCTTATCTCTGCATAACTAGCACAACTTACATAATATTACTATAATATTTCATACCTCCTAAATTTTAATATTAGTTAAATTTCCCCTTTTACAATATTTAGTATAATTGACTCCCCCCCTTCTATAAGTTTGACACTATTCTCCCATCTCCTTTGTGACTTATACATACACACCAGTTTAATTATCTCCGTCCCCACTTTCATGGAAACGTGATGACCAATAAATTCACATTTTAATACAGTTATTGACAAAGTACTTTTGACACAGAGGTTATCAGAACGCAATTCTCTCTCTTTATACTGCCCGTTTCCTCTACGTATTTCTTTTTTTCTTTTTCTTGCTTATTTTTTTCTTTCCCCGGTTATATTAATTTCCCCGTTTTATCTAATGATACTTCCGATGTGAAAACATCTTTCTTTTCCTCTTGGCTGACTTTTGCATATATTGACAACCAGGATGATGAGATTCTCCGCGCTTACATACAAAGAACAACTTCAGATTCTGTCTTCACTTGAGCAGTGAATGATGCGAAGGGGTGTTTTTATTCGGTCCTATAACATCAACGGGAATGTAAATATATATTTTTTAAATCTTTTTTATTCTTACCTACTTCACCCCAAACAAAGAAAGTTGCTACTGTAGACGTAAGGGGCTACTGAGAATTAAGGTGAAAGTTTAGGGGGTCATCTTAAATTGTTTGCATTCGTTGTACATTTCTGCAACTTATATTCAACTAACAACCCGGTCGAAGAGATTGGTTTGCAGTATCTAATAAATAACTGTTGTTAATATTCCGCGTTTTCGTGTTTATCAATGTGTCCTAAATCAAGTTCCAGTTACACGGAATTAAATCCAAAATGGTGTATACCGTGATATTACAAATCCCCACAGCCTTCGTTGGGTAATAGAAGAGGATATCTAAAACATGTTTGTACTGGTCGACAGATTAGAGTCAAGAGAAAGATCAAACTAGTTTATTTGCCACGCCTCATCCGAGACTTTCTCTGACGTCAGTTCCTCTGTACACGTTAACTTAACTTCTAGTGGGCATTTTCTATCCCTACATAATCTTGCTTTCTGGTGGAAATTTCCTCATTCTACATAATTAATACATCCATATCCTATTGCTACAATATTTTCATACTCCTTCAACTCGAATATTAATTTAATACCCCCGTTTCGAATATTTACTATAATTGATGTGTCCTTTTTCTACAAGCTAGCCACTCTTTCTCTTAATTTGTTTTGACTGCAACATACATACCGATCTAATCACCCCATCGCCCTACTTTCATGGAAATGTCCTCACGTTCACCGATTGAAGTTTGGAACTTCTGATACGATCACGGAAAGAGGAATATAATAATATACTAATCTGTTGTTGTAACAAACATGGGAAACAACATTGACACGGACGCCATGCTAAAAGCAAATCCGACTGAGAAGATTGAAGCAGCTGGGGATACAGAGATGATTAATTAGAAAAGAACGACTAATCTAGGAAGAGGGTGGAGTGTGTTTTAATTGTGTTTACTCGCTTCCCTAAGAGAGAAAGGTCAATTTAAAGTGGAATGTCTAGAGCTTTTTGAATTGCCAGGCAAATAGGAATAATAATGATTGTGAAAGAAAAAAAGTGTGACAAGAAAACTCAAGATGCGAATGTCAGACTTAATTTGAATAATGAAAATTCTAATTGCTTAACTCGTAAATTTAAGCACTCGTTTCAGTGACAACATTGATATACGCAATTATGAATTGATGTTTCTTTACTGTTGCACCGCTATGATAAAAGCGCTTTATTAAAAACTACTTGTTATCCAAATACACTAAGATTCTAATTGCTTATGACTATTTGAGTACCGGGCCTTCTGTAGAATATCCCCCCCCCCAAATATACTCGCAACACCCAAAGCAGACAACATGTGGGTTCTAATAAAAAAAAAAGAAATTAATTCATGTCATTGCGTATTTGCATAAAAAGATCGTTTCCTTTATATTTTGCTTTGACATAAACTCACACGGATAGCTGTATACCATTTCACCACCAAATCCAAATTAAGGATATACTATACCAAATCAAAATTAATCATATACTACACCAAATCCAAATTAAGGATATACTATACCAAATCCAAATTAATCATATACTATACCAAACCCCTAAATCTCCATCTTATACAATGCCAAATCCAAATTAATCATATACTATACCAAACCCCTAAATCTCCATCTTATACAAGCCAAATCCAAATTAATCATATACAATACAGAAACCAAATTAATCATATACTATACCAAATCCAAAACCTCCAACCTAATCGTCAAAAAACAGCACTACTCGCCAAACCGTTTCTCTACCAAACCAATGTTGGTTAATCGCCGTTCCATGATATGCTCCATATGTGCACCCCCAATTCAAAGCATACGTGAATACGATTGAATTAGGTTGTGGCAGCCAACCTCCGCTCATGAATAGTCTGGGGATTGTTTGATGCGACGATTACCAAAGTGTCCCCGTATATCATTGAATGCCAATAAAAGAAAGACTGTTAATTTAAACTTGGTGGATAAGTCAATCATTGACGGGAGTTTAATTGTACCAAATATGGTTGGGGTGCAGGAAATTGTGTGCATTTTATGAAAGATTCTATTGCATTTTTTTCTGAGGGGGCGAAGCATTCTGTAATTCCCATAAATCAGGAAATTTTCTGATTTAAATAAAATGTTCCGCGTTTATTTATTAATGAATGAACTTTATTTTAATTCCATATTAAATGCCAGTATACTGAAATCATATGCCCTTAATAGGGTTAAGATGAAAATTCATATATACTAAATGTACAAAAGCAACGAAATTCCCAAATTTTTACACTTTTATTGTCATTAATTAAGGGTATGACTACATAACAACCAAACCATTTCATTATCACATCACTAGAGTATAAATCTCTATGCATGAGTGGATGAAGTGTGTCAGGTGTACCAGTAAAATACATAGCCCTGTTGTGCTCGCATACACTTAATGACAATAAAAGTGTACAAATGTGGGAATTTCTTTGCTTTTGTACATTTAGTGTATATGAATTGTCATCTTAACCCTATTAAGGGCATATGATTTCAGTATACTGGCATTTATTATGGAATGTCACTACTTTTGTAAAGGCTATGCCTCAATACAATGGTAATTTTTAAGGTTTTGTGGAATTTTCTGGAAAACTAAGGTATATGGTAAACTGAAATTAAAATGCCATCAACTAGACCCTAGAACTTCTATCTCTGCCAAAAATCAGCTGAATCCATCAAACAGTTGATGAGATACAGGGTAGCACATACGTACGTACGTACACACGGATAACATGATTTCATGATTGAACTTTCTGGATCTCTGGGTTGTCTCGACTAATGATGCTGAAATTCTACACACTTATAGAACCTATCAAATAAAAATTTTGTGCAAAATTTTAACTAATTTGGTTTATTGGTTTTTGAGTTATGATTGCTCAAAGAAATGAGATTTCCAGCATAGGCCATTCTTAAAGTCTATTAAGGGATAGAGCGCTCTCGCGCCTCCCTTGATTATTTTTTATAATAATACTCCCGAGATATTCATTTGGTTTGAAATTAACGCCTCTATTTGCATTACTTTTTGACCTATTAAAGAATGTCTACAGTATCGTCAATCATTTTATTGCACGATAAACAGGTCTCTAAATATATTATTCAAGTAAAAACAAACGAATTGTCAAGATGATACATGCCAATGAATTAAATAGACTGGTATCCAGCACGATAATAAACTACCTCGGATACTCTTGGGCAAGGTGTTAGCCTCTACTCTTCCGCACCAGCACAGAATCTATACTACTCAAGCTCTCCTTCACTCCCCTCTCTCCCTCTCTCTCCCTCTCTCTTTATCTGTTTATCTCCCTCGTTCCCTATCCCTCCCTCTCTCTCTATCCCCCTCTCTCTTTCTTTCTCTCGCTTTTTCTCTTTCTATCTCCCTATCTCCCTCTCTCAATCTTTCTCTCTTTGTCTCTCTTACTCTCTCTCTCTCTTTCCCTCTGTTTCTCTTACTCTCTTACTCTTTCTCTTTATATCCCCCTCTTTCCCTATCCCTCCCTCTCTTTCTCTCTCTCCCTTTTTCTTTTTCTATCTCCCTCTCTCCCTCTCTCTCTCTTTGTCTCTCTTACTCTCTCTCTCCTTCTCTCCCTCTGTCTCTCTTACTCTCTTACTCTCTTTATCTTTTTATCTCCCTCTTTCCCTATCTCTTCCTCTCTCTCTATCCCCCTCTCTCTTTCTCTCTCCCTTTTTCTCTTTCTATCTACCTCTCTCCCTCTCTCTCTCTCTTTGTCTCTCTTACTCTCCCTCTCTCCATCTCTCTCTCTTACTCTCTTTATCTTTTTATCTCCCTCTTTTCCTATCCCTTCCCCTCTCTCTATCCCCCTCTCTCTTTCTCTATTTCCCTTTTTCTTTTTCTATCTCCCTCTCCCTTTCCCCCTCTCTCTCTCTCTCTGTCTCTCTTACTCTCTCTCTTTCTCTTTCTCTCCCTCTTTCTCTCTCTCTCTCGGTTCAAGACACAAAACTGCATCCAGTGGCGAGGAGAAAGAAAGAAATGAAAAATAATATCGACTATGAAAGAATTTAAAATATTTGGTAAAAAATGAGTTCTTTGAAAGAGTTAATATCTCCCGTACAAAATTGACTAAACATCGGTAAGAGAAGAACATACAACACGGAGAATAAAAAAAAATTATGAAGAATCCAAGACCGATTGCTCTTTTACCACATCACCTCGAGTGGAGTGTATTCTATGGCTGACTCTTCAAACTTAAGTATTTTTATTTTTATTTACCTCCTCTCAGGAGACTAGACACAAGGTCAGGTGTGGGTTTTGATGAAAGTGTTTTTGTGGAACGAACTGGATTCGAACCCGACACACCCAGGTCCTCAGTCCGCGTCGTTAACCACTCAGCCACCGTGCCAAAACTGCTCCATCCAAGAAAGTTTAACAACACACTTACACTTAGAAAGATACAATATGAAGGTACACGACTTTGTTACATTCACGGATGCAAAGTAACGAAGTAGTTTAATAAAAGAGAAAATAACGAAATTTTAAATGGACACAGATTTGTATGCAACTGAAACTAATAAATTTAGAACTCAATAAAATGTTTTTCGTGTAAAGAAACGTTCTTAATTAAGAAAGACTATTTTGTCAGTGAATAACGTACGTTAATCCAGTGTAAATTCTTTTTTTGTATCCAATTTGGGCGGTTAAATAACGAAATATAGTATCTGTTATGCGGGCCGCAAGTGTTCTCCCAAAGGGCTGCACACGGCCCACAAGACGCATGTTTGACATGCCTGATTTTACTCTATAGACTCAGCTGACGTTAGAAGAAATATTAATTGCTTCAAGTCTTAAAGTCGGGTGACATAAACAGAAGATCCCGGATGGAGTAATTCGATAAGCAACTCGAGTCAATCAACGACAGTCGTCGACTCGGCTAAAAACAGCCGTCAAACAAATTGGCTGACAAAAGAAGACTATAATTATGTAACGAAATTACGGACAGCGCCTGCTGACCTCTGGGTCGGAACGACGAATAACATAAGGAACAAATTAGCAGTTGTTTGTGTTTCGGATGCTTAATGTAATAAACAAAGCGAGCCAGCTTATTCTTCGATAGCTCTGTGTGCCCGCCCCCCTCCTGGAACGTTACTACGCGTTTCATAAATTTCCATGTATTACAATTTGTTCCTTTGCCTCAGCTGGTTACAATCTGAATAGCGACTGATTATTCTTGTTTAGTTGCAACTTAGATAATATACAATCCATTCTGCTAGAAATATAGTCTATAGTTGCTAACGCAGACTTTCGTTATTACAAAAGGAACGAAAGAAATATTTACCTTTTTGCTTTCCAGGCAGAATAGGTTAGACACGAGACCTACTTGATGTGAGAAGGTCAGTCCCTCCCCCTAAAATGGGGGCAGTCTGGATGGTTGCAAATGTTGCCGCGATTCCACCAGTCGGCATTTTTCCGTAAAGGCACCTTAGACGAACGACAATAAACCAATCCCCCCTCCCCAAAGAAGGGGTAATACCTAGGAGTGTAGCTTTTTAGAACTAAACAGAACTATGCCCGACCCTTATTAGCCAGGAAGCGAAAAATCAGGTAAGGAGTGGTGTAAAATGTGTACATATTTCTTCAGATACTACACTTTGATCATAACTCGTAAATAAGGTAATATTTACCTCATCCTTCCCACGAAGACTGGGTGTGACACATGGTCGCTTTTAATTTGGGAATGTATCCCCCCACCCTCAAGAAAACATGGCATTCTGGATGTTTTTAAATGTTACTGTGGTCAGACCTGTTGACATTCTGCCGTAAATGTGGTTCAGGTGACCGGCAATAACTTCCTTTCCCGAAGGAAGAGTTAATGCCTGGGAAGATTACCTCCCTAGGACCGAAAAGTATCATACTCCACTTGACATATCTTATTTTATTAAGAATATAAATTCGATTCTTAATAGAAAACAATATATATATATATATATACATATATATATATATTAAATTAACTATAGTTATCCCGAAACGTGTTTCGCTATTACTGCAACTCATCAGCGTGACTGACTATGACAGGATTCGAAACCACGACCACAGAACCTGTAATCAGGTGATTTACCAATAAACCACGAAGGTCTTGTCTGAAATTCGTGATGATTTATTGCTTAAAATATAAAAATATATGCCAAAATATATATATGAAATCAGATTGAAAAACCAGATTACGAGATGCGAGATTTTTTTTCAAATAAATGAAACATTTATTTTTTATTTTAATCATATATTACGACATAACATGTCATCGTCAGTGTGTACAGGCATTTTGTTTCTTTTTTTTTCATTGTCAAGATCTCTTGATAGGCGAAGCCGACGAAAAATCACGATACGTCTTGATGGTAATGGAGTGAGTTTTAAAGTCCGATTGGTTGTAGTAATATATATATATATATATATATATATATATATGTATATAAATTTAGATGTTTCACTTATAAAATAGATTATTCAGTGAAGACCGGGGTTATGCCAATAAAAACAAGCTCGATGATACTCGATTACAGAGTACAGAGGAAAAAACATTTAACTTGAATAAATAATATTTGTAAGAAAAAGTCTTTAATGGTGATCGTTGGTCTCCTGAACGGAATGTTTTGGTAATCCTTCATAAAATTGCATATCTATATATATATATATATATATATATATATATATATATATATATATATATATATATATATATATATATATATATATATACTAGAAGTGTATATATATATATATATATATATATATATATATATATACTAGAAGAATATTCATCCAAGAACGGGTAACATTAACTTCCCTAACAGAACAGTTTTACAGCAAGTTTATGTCCACTTTCTAAGAGTAAAATCAACATCTTATTATAACCTTATGTCTAGAATCGTTATTCCGAATTCAATTAAAATACATTACATGGTTTTGATTCTAGAAAATGTTTTAAATTTAAGGCTTAAGCTTAAGGAGTTTAAAGAAAAAAATGAAATTTATTTAATCTGATGATTATAGATGAAATTTAATGCAAATGTGAAAAGCTTGAATTTTCAAATGTTAGGTTATATTATGCCCCCCCCCCCCCAAATAAAACTCTTTAAAATACTCCAGAGAAACCGATATTTGGGGAATGTTTATCAATTGATATCTAATACCTATCATTAAAGTTTCACAAAAATCGATGATATCTGAATATTTACGAAGCCCTATACCCCCTTTTTCACCACCTTTGTATTAAACTAAATTGACCTAATATAAATATAACCCCTAGAAGCTGTATTCCAACATTCATGATGATCGGTCAATAGGTTTAGGAGTGAATCCTATACATACAAACCTATGAACATATACACATACCTAACTTTATATGAATAGAGATATATGGCTTATATCGACAAGTCAATGTTTGAATACAATCTAATTGTCTGTTTAATTTAAATTTTCGAAATCTTACTTGCTAGTAAATTACAGGTGCAAGAATAGATAGCTATTAAAATCCGTGTAATATAGTTTTTTTTTTACTTTAATAAGAATTTTTAATTTTATATGCATGTTTCTTTGTGTTTCTGTATTTATTTTAGACAACAGAACTATTTTAGATCTATACGCAGAGCTAAAATAAATCCTCGCATCGATCTCATTTCAATAGATTAAAAAGACGAGATACTTTCGTTAGATCGGCGAATAAAGCGTTCGCCTTTAGTTTCAATATTTCATGACATCGTGGGTTTCAATCTCGCGCTAGACAATTGTTATTTATTTTTGTTGCTATAACGTTCCAGTTATTTCCTAGGCGATATCAATAAACCCATCCCTCTTCAAAAACGGATGATAATTCTTGGTAGGATTGCCTCCTCAGACAGAACAGATACAACATTTCGATCCCTCGTTAAAAGACAAAAAAAAGTATATAATTATTTTAGCCGATGAATTAGCCTTATATATTTGCACCCTTCATCAAGGCTTGAAAGTTTTGTCAATCTCTTTTCTTTAAGGCAACGTCTGCCAGTGATTCTTTAATCGACATTTTATTAAACATTTTGTTTAAGAACCGGAAGAGATGAACGGATTTTGCGCAAAGGACAGTTTTTTTTATTTTCTACTATGTTTACGGTGCGTTCACATCCGGTAGACAAGATTTCTTGTGTAGCCTGAATCAGCAAGATATCTGATTTTAGTAGACTATTACAATCCGTATGCAATCTAGACGCATACTCGTCTCGGTCAGTTAACAAATCACTTATTAATAGATTCAATAATTTTCTACTGGACATCCGTTCGATTTAAGAAATTCTAATTTACCAGATAATCTGCAAACGGAAGAAATTGATATGACTCGGTGAACCAAATTGTTTACGAAATTGATTTTTCTGTTTCGAGCTAAAATAATTCCATCGTAAATATTGCTCGGCAAAGTTAGGTCTATGGTAATCACTCGTTAAAAATTCATATTATGGTATATTTCTCAATAATAAGGGGAATATGATTATTTCTTCCTTTCTTAACTCTACAAAAAAAAACGGTGCATGGAATTCAGATTTCTTTCGAAGGCTTATCAGATTCCGAACCGTTCAAAAATCCCTGATATGTTTAAACATACACAGGCATGAAAGAAGTAAATAAATGGAGTACTGGTACCACATCTGGGGAGGTGCCAATCGGATTTTTTTTTTTACCTTTTCTTAACAAAGTGCAACATCAACTTTACAATCTAGTGGGGAGGTAATCTTTTCTCTACCCAACATATCCCTTTTCTCACAGAAGAGTCGTTGCTAACATGTCTCTACTTTATCTTTATGCTTATGGTAGGTGCTCGACTGAGCTCCAACCCCTGGTCCCCTCCCCCAGTAAAATATTCACAGCAACAACTCGTCTAGCTACAACCACAGCATATAAATTTCCTTTCTCTCTCGCTGTACTTTAAACGAAACGTAACTTCTATGAACGGACCATTTTTTTCTAAAACATCCTGTTAGGAATAACTAAAGAAAAACGGAATTATGTCCTTTGGATCATTAACGAGTTATCGCCCCTTATCAAGTGGCTTACCGGGAGTGAAAAGTAAACATTGAAAGTGATCAGACTGGATAAAATTACATCTCGCGTTACAGCGGCTAAATAACTCATTTCATTCTAATTACACTTTTAATAAATCTGTTAAACCTTTCTGTTGAAAAGTCATCCATATTGTTTTACGAGTTATTAATTATTATAACCTAAATTACATGGTTTATAACACATCCAATCATTGGAACAAAATGTACACTAGCTAAAATACCCGTCTATACCAGTGCATTGTGACGTTACATTAACATTACTTTTTCAACTTACCACAACATCAAAAATGAAAAAAAAACTAGAAAAAAAATGGCGGGTAAGAGAAAATAAAAATGAACCAAAAAGAATAATGAATTTCAGGAATATATTAGAACGTACATAAAATAATATGTAAGAATATCAAGAGGACGAAATGCAGTAAAATGTGGACCAAAATAAAATGAAGCCATGTGTTATTTCTCGAATTCTAGGATTGAAGATATTAGAATGTGCAGTCATCATCTAAATTAGTGATATACAGTTGTAAACCAATATAATAAGAAATAGTATACTTTCTATACATATTGGTAAGTAAAAAAGGGTTATTCGGAAGCTATTTGATTAGTGGGGAGTATTTCAGCTACACCACTTTGTAACTTTGCAGCTAACTTTAAATGCGTATAAAAATGCCGGCGATTTTTAATGAAAAGTCTATATTAAATATTTTTCCATATAAAATGGAAAACTGAAATCTCGATATTTTTTTGGTAAATTATTTTTCATATAATATTTTCGTAAATTGAAAAAAAAAATGTCTTCCTTCTGCACTGCAGGTAGAATTGAAATTAATAATCTTAACATATTTCTAAAAAAATAAAAATGTGAATAACTTAAACGTTTAATATCAAATTTCTCATAACATTTAAAATAAAAAAAAAGCGATTAAAAGAAAGAAAGAAATCAAAACCGTATTATTTATGGGATTTAAATTTTGAAAATATAAAACGTAATATCAAAACTTAAAAAACATCATGACTTTTAGATAGTATATAGATAGATGAAAAAAAAATTAACCACAGATTTCATTTGTTGTTGAGTAATGAATAAAAAATGTATCAGGAAGAGATTAATTTTTTACGGCAAATCACCCCTTTTTGAGTCACTTAATGCCTAAGCACAATACCCATTGTAAAAAATCTATTATTCCCGAGTTATTAGTTACAAGTCGCTATTTTGTCCACACCATGGAGGAATTTGGGGTCAATACCTTTCCCCGAAATCATTAGTGTATAAATGACCATAATAGACCCGACTGGATTTGAACTCGTCATAACCGATCTCATAGTCTGCCACGGTATCCATTATGACAATAACGCACTCCACGTATTTCATTTAACATTAATGCCCTTAGATGAGAGTATAATTAACATTTTTCGGCCATTTGTAGTTGTGGTAAAATAAATCAGTACAGCAAAACAAAACATTTATTGATACTATTGTCATCATCTAGTCGTGGTAGTGTCACATATCTTCCTGACTCTCTCACGCCAGCTCGTTCTATCCTACATAACACCGGGTAGGTCTTCAGAGCTGCATTGTGAGCCCTCTGTTAGTTGCTTGACGTCAGTATTGTGCCGTCTCCCCACTGAACTTCACCTCTGTTTTGACATCCACAAAAGAATATCGCTGGTGATTTCATACTTAGCCCCCCCCCCCCCAGCAATGACAAGCAAATCCCATTCTTCTCTCTTTGATCAAGACCGAGACCTGAGGAAGGTGTCCATAGAGTTACCCCCGTGTGAAGCGCTGCCTCTAGATGTTAAGAGCAGATCTTAGAATTCTGGTGCACACGCCGTCAAGTTTCTTCTCTGATCTTTTGGTAAAAGTCCGAGAACTGATGTAACAATAACTTCAAAGAGTTACGTTTCATCCAGACTATTTTCACTTTGTCTAGTCCAGCCCAGGTACATTTAGTTTACTCTCTGCAATGTTTCTTTTGAACTTTACTGCCAAGATAGGTAAACTTAATCGACATTTTCGAGAAAATTCCAATTTAGGAAAGAGATATTTCCATTTTAATTGAGGAGAAATCTAATTTTTCTTTATATCTAATTTGAATATAGAAGACTTTATTGTCGATAGAAAAGATGGCACGTGCTTGCAGCTTCATTCTTGTCGACAGAACAAGCATTTCGGACAATTTGATAAGCGTCGAAGAGATCACACTCAACTTTTCTCTGTAATTGTTTATTCTCGTAATTATTCTCTTTGGTTGGCCTGTTGCATAAATGCTTAAGAAAACTGAATAATTACAATCAGATCAAAGAGAGCATTCACATACGAAAGATTGATGTGATATGATTGACTTTACTCATCTCTGCGAAGTAACGCATTTAAAGTGTAGGCGAATCTGCGATCAGCATACTGACAAAATGGCTTTTTTTTGGTGCAATGTATACCAGCAATGAATTATCTCCGCATCACCGCTTAATTGGCACATGTACTACATCAAAAGATCGCTCTCGGGTCGAAGTGGCTGTATTTGATAAAACAACCACAAAGAGTCAGTCTGTCAATCTGTTTCAAAACCTGTAATTTGCGTATATCTTATATATATATAAAACAAAGTGAGAGTTTCCCCTGGTTCAATGACCGATACAGCTTTCTTTTTTATGTACTATAGGGTCACCGCTTATTAAGGCCCAAAGACCACTCGAAGATAAGGGTTAATGAGTGTGTCAAGTGTACGGTAAAACAACACTGTATTAGCAATGATGGTTGAAACTGTGCAAAATTTGATTATTTAAGAGGATGACTCAACATTTTCTTTCAGTTATTTGTTAACATTGAGCTTGAAAAAAAAACATGTTGTAGTAAGCTGGGAAGCAGCCCTGAATTATTGTGTTCCACACACAGGCATTTCTTTGAAATATACTTTGTACGTGGAAGCTCCGTCTAAAAGAAATAGAAACTTATTTACAGTGGCTGTAGCTAGACGAGTTTTTGTTGTGAATGTTTTACAGGAGGGGGGATAGGTTGAAGCTCAGTCGAGCACCTACCATGAAAAAAACGATAAAGACTAACAACATCTCTTGTGTGAGAAAGAGGCTGCAGGGAAGAAAGACGACACCCTCCACTAGATTTCGAAGTCGGTTTTGTACCTCTGTCAAGTCAGGAAATGGTGTTCTGAGCGGCACTTACACAGACGTGGCATAGGTACTCCGTCTTAAGACGTATTTGACTCTTTATCAGCTAGGGGTTGCGTCAGGAGTGAGATACATTCCGGAGCGGTGGAATAATCTATTTGTATGTAAGTCTTCCATTTCATGGCTGGAGTAAAGCTCTGTCTTAGAAGCTTATCAAAGCAAGGGGCTTTCTCAAAGACAAATCCGTTGATTTAAATTTAAGCAAAGTGAAGATCCGAGAGTTGGTGATGAAAGGAGAGAAGCTTTATTTTCTCTTTGGAAAATCCGTATGCAAAACTGCACTGGCAACGATTTACGCCAATTATTGATGCATGTTTTCAGAAAATATTTTTCGTTCACTTTCAACGATTCATACATTTGGTCCTGCCAAACATTTTCTCTTAAGATAGTCATCCATACAGGAAGTGGGGGGGAATTTTCATTATCACGCTCAGATCTACTACTACTGCCACCTACATTCACCGGGACGAATTCTTTATATGACACATTCATTTGTAGCGCCGTTATTATTTAATATTTCGATTTTGCTATTGTATGTTCGGTACTCTACATTTTCAACCTAAACGAAGGATGCTCCCTTTAACGAGACTATTTTTTTATCACAGAAGCATTCTGATTGGCTACTTAAAATAATTTATTTTACATTCTCGGTTATCGAAATGACAGATTAACAAAATAATATTTAACGAACACTACGTGGTTTAAATACCCAATAATACCAATATTCGTTTAAATAAAGTTTAAATAATAGTCGTGTACATTATTCTAAATTAAACATGCACATTTATTTAGTATAAATACATCTTATATTTATTTGGGGAAGCATAAATATTGTAAAAGTTTTGTTCCCGGTATATGTCGGTAAGATTGAGCTACTAATTTATTTTTTTCTTATAAAGTATCGATTTTATACTTGTTAAAATATCTATGTGAAACGTAGTACTTCTGTTCATTATAAAACACTTACCTTTTAGATGTACGGCATTCCGGAATATAAGATTACCAGATTTAGATTCATCAAATAAGTTTTGCATCTGATCATAATACGAAAATTTTATCTGTCAAAAATACACATACAGCGGACACAACTGTTTTCCAATTACTTTTCTTCTAATATTATATAATACATACAAGCCATATTCCTTTAAAACACAATACATTGGACTTCTCTACGATTCATTAATATACCTCTAATTGATATTAACTCAGTCCGTTCTTCCACAAACGGCCGGCATAACAAAAATAAACATGACGTATCTTTGTTTTAAAATACACAGTGAATGTATTAAAATAGTCATTCATTGATTCTATGATTTGTTTTGACGTTTAACGAATACGTATGTCTTTGGTATCGACGCAATAAACAATAATTATCGTTATGGTTACGCTAAATGTTGCCGCTAAAATGTTTATTATTTCTTCGTTTAATTACTTCTGTGCCCATAAATATTCCAACGTACACAAGAATAACTACTATTACGTTGTCACAATTTCCAACAATAAGCGTTTACGGGCGCTGTAGACATTTCAATGAATTAATTTCTGAAATAAAAATTCTATTTAGAAAATACAACTTCTTAGCAAACATTATTTGACTTATTAATAAAATATTAAAATACATATAGGTTTATTTATAAAAATATATAAGTTACAGGAAATAAATTAGCCATTTTCATGATTTTAGTTGCGATATTAAATACATATTTAGAAACAATTCTTTATATACATACAACAAGTTACTGATTACATTAGATCAACAATAATGAATTTCTGTACATTAAATCCACAATAATGCATGTCAGTTTCGTATCAAACAATTCAGCCATTTCAATGAATTTCTTCGTGAAATGAAAATACTATTTTTACAAAATATTTTATTTATAAAAATTAATTTACATAAGATATTCATCAACGTGTCGGCTTTATTTCACGATTTTTCCAAGATGACTGATTGTAAGAAAAACATAGAAGTCAACATTTGAAAAAATAATGGTTCGTTCTTTTTTACGAATAAAACATAGACGTTGGAATTTAAAATATTACTTGATCAAATGGAATGAATGTTTTTTTTATTTCGTTGTTTTTTTTTTTATTAATACCGATGTTATGTATAAAGTTTTGTTGTGAATGTCGTGTAAAATAATAGCTTAGATCTAATTTCAAGTTCTGTTCACGACAAAACTTTGTGCATAACATCGATATTTATAATAAAAAAACGATGAAATGATAAAAACACGTTCATTTCACTTCATGAATGCACCACATATTTTAAATTCTAACATCTATGTTTCGTTCAGAAAAAGGAGCAATACTCATTCTTTTCACGTCATACACACGCTACGTATTTTCCAATATTGATTTGTGTGCTTTTCTTCAAATCAGTCATCTTGAGAATGTCTTGAAATAAAGACGAAACGTTGATGATCATATAAACAATTTTCGGTTTTTCCATTTTTCCATTTTTAATTACGGCGATTATTATTTCCATAATTATTATCATATATGTATATATATATGTATATATTTATGTGTATCTTGGCAGCATCTTTTCCTTTATACAAGTATCATTAAAAATAACGGACATCTTGTATCTGGTTATTTTTTCTAAGATCCTTTCCGTTTGTCTGATTAGGTTCTTAGTTTCAGACGGAAACTGGCTGATAAAATTGCCATAGCTTCCCAAAGTGCTTTCGGACCCTTCCAGGTCCATCGTCAGTGGAGCAATGTTAAATAAATTTATAAATTTGCATAAAACACAGTCCTTTATTTTCCCGCCTAAATAGAATATATATTCACTCCTAGGTCTATGCCTGGTTAACATTGCTCCACTGACGATGGACCTGGAAGGGTCCGAAAGTACTTTGGGAAGCTATGGCAATTTTATCAGCCAGTTTCCGTCTGAAACTAAGAACCTAATCAGACAAACGGAAAGGATCTTAGAAAAAATAACCAGACACAAGATGTCCGTTATTTTTAATGATACTTGTATATACTGTATTTATATATACATACATATATATTTAAGCATTACTTTTAGATTCGGTCGAACAAAAAGGGCACACACAGCGAAATCAGGTAAAAAGAGAGATTGTTCCCGTACGGTGATATTCATTGTTGCTCGATATTCAGAGTTCTTTCCGGTGCTGAACGACCGGAAAAGAAGAAAACGTGAGAAGCATGTGAACTAAAATGTGGTGGTTGCAAAAAGCTAATATTACAGTTATATGATCTTCACATATAATTATATTATTTCTTCGTCCATAGCAGACGTAGCACAGCAGACCCAGTCTCGTTACTTTTCAGACCGATCTTGTATAAATCACTTTTGCTTATTTATTATGTTATATATATATATATATATATATATATATATATATATATATATATATATATACATATATATATATATATATTTCAAGATGTATTATTATATTATTTTATAATAAATTTATACAAAAAAAAAGACATCGGATTTACAATGGTTTAAAAAAATGTATATAGTAAATAGGAAAGTATATGGTGAACTACCTGGATTTTTATTTACTATACATATTTTCTGAAAGGATTGTAAATCCGATTTATTGCGTTGGGTATAAATTATCATAAAATAATACAACAATAAATCTTGAAATAAATATATTTATACTCTTTGTTTAATGTTAAATATTAAGCTTGTCTTTTGTAATTCAACTTCGACCCCTTCACGAATCAATCTGATCTATATAAATTAAATTTATATTGTTATAATTTCTTCATATATATATATATATATATATATATATATATATATATATACATATATATATATATATATATATATATATATATATATATATATATATATATATATATATATACATATGGTCGATTTATGAATAGTTTATATATATATATGTGGGTATGCATATATGTGGTATATACTACTAATACTATTAGTAATAATAATAATAATAATAATAATAATAATAATAATAATAATAATAATAATAATAATAATAATAATAATAAATTTGCTTTATCTTAACACTGCAGCTTCACAATACATCCGATAACCAAACTTGTATTAAAAAATCCTTATCGTCTTTATAAATTTGAATACAGATTTTGAAGAAGCTAATGGCTTTTTACAAATATAAATTGCGTCACGGTAACGCGTGCCATCACGTTTCTTAAAATCACGATATTATTCATATTTTGTTTTTCATATTGAAATATTAAATATTACACATTTATTCAATCATTTATTATTATTGTTACAAACTTCTACTTGCAAAGATATGCAAACTTTTGTATATATATATATATATATATATATATATATATATATATATTGACACTTATTATCACCAATGCTTATAAATACGTCAGACCAACAAGACGTTTCTTCGATAAACAAAACTATAAGTTTCTTTACTTAAAAAAATATATATATCTTTGAAAATGGAGTGTTTCTACGAAATATATAAGATAACAGTAAAAAAAATCTATCTGCATTGTAAGGGCTTTCTATTGACACTTATTACCAATCCCATATGCTTAAAAAAAAGAACGAAAATAATTTGAATTTAACTCCCGGCATGCCCGATGCTTCAGTTCTTTCTTCCTACGACCGCGAATTCCATCACAGAGCGGATAAATACGTCAGACCAACAAGACGTTTCTTCAATAAACAAAACTATAAGTTTGTTTATTTAAAAAAAAATATATCTTTGAAAATGGAGTGTTTCTTCGAAATATATAAGAT
>OY744532.1:89958577-89973577 GCA_963556195.1 Sepiola atlantica
CATTTCTATTTCCAATACACATGCTATGTTTATGAACTTATTTTACTCCCGAAAATCACCTATTTCCTAAATCTAGAACACTCTCTCTTTCAGACACATGTTTCGAAATTGTGCATCTTACTCATCCCCAATAAATTATATTTATCCCCAGCCAATTTTATCTATTTCCTCGGGATTATCATCTTGTTTGTCACCTATTGTATTTATTTTGCTCATTTCGTTCACATCACCAGCTAATAACGCCATATTTTTATGCAAACGTTTGTGTTTTTGTTGTTCCTTCAGCGTTGTGCTTTTTGACATCTTCTCTGAAACATAAAGTTCAGCAACTGATAATCATTATTTTATCCTCTTCTTATTATTGTTTGAACTCAGGAAAATATTTGTTCACACACGGTGGTAACGCATTTTAAGTCGGGAGTTGCACAGCGAGATGCTTGTTCAAATTGCAATTAAACTTATGCATGTTGGTGCAGTTTCAGAAACAAAGAGCCAGGAGGGAATTCCAGCAGTTCAAGGAAATAAGTTATTAGAGTAGAGGGCTTCCCGGTCTCTGGGGATCTCTACAGTGAAAGTGAGTGATTTTGATGCTTGTCGGGTTGTTCAGGGGTATTTACGCCGAGGGGGCTCTCTATCTCCGTCTCTTTATCTTACTATCTCTTTCTCTCTCTCTCTCTCTCTCTCTCTCTATAAATCACTATGGGAGCCTCGGACTCTGCCCAGGTTACTTATTAAGAGAATTGACATTTGACTTCGGGCATTTACACGGTGGGCTATACAGGGACGATGCACTTTTTGTTTCTAGGGAGAGATCGAGACAATACAACAACACCATTAAAAATCTACACAACTTTTTTTTAAACTTCGGATTAACGATCACTATAGAACCTGAGAAAAGTATGTCTAACTTTTTTGACCTAACATTAGACCTTAACTCCGAATCCTTTAGCACCTACGACAAACCGAATCTAACCCTCTTCTACGTACATAAGCTATCTAACTACTCAAAATCCATTATTAATTCAATTGTCTCTTCAGTCTCTAATAGAATTTCAAAGTTATCTGCTAATAAATATATCTTCGAACAAAATTCTAACTTCTACAATAACGCACTACTTAATTCAGGGTACACTGATGAAATAAAATACGATAATAATCCCTTTATCCAGAAGAACAAACATTTAAATGCAATTACACACAAAATGGCAATACAGGATAAACAGCGGACTAATACTACACTACCCAAGAAAAACAAAACATATATAAATAGACCCACAAAAACTACCAATATTGACAAACTAGCTGACCCTCAAGAACATAGTAAAAATAAAAGCATTAGAAGAAAGAATAGTATTTGATTTAACCCACCCTATAACTGCAATGTGAAAACAAATATCGCTAAGGAATTCTTCAAATTTTTAGATTACTCATTCAAGCTCCCACATAAATATAGCACTATTTTAAATAAAAATTCTATTAAAATGTCCTACTCCACAATGCCCAATATAGCACGAACCATTATCGCATCTAATAACAAAAAATCAAATCTGTCCAACAACTAGCACCTACTATACACCCTACTAATAATTGTAACTGCCAGAAATCTAGAGAATGCCCGTTAAATTGCAATTGCATACAAAGTAACGTTATCTATGCGTGCACTGTTAAGCAATTCTCCCAAAACACCATTATGCAATCAAACACCAACATACAAATCCTCCCCTTACCCTATAGTTCTCCCCATCTCCAACACCCTGTATCAAACGACACTCTAAATAACACCTCTCACACTAATCAACAACCCCCAGTAACTAACATTAATCTTGATCTCACCCCTCAAATTATCTCATCTTCTCCACCTAACAATTCCAACATAACTTTGGCACAGAACTTGACCATACAAACCCAAAACATTCCCGATACTATAAATAACACAAATACTATAATAACAACCCCATAAAAAATACACACTTATATTGCGGTAAGTGCCTTCCCCATCAAGACGCGAATCTCAAACCATACTAATCTTTCAAACACAATAATAACAATGCCACTTGCACCTCTCTATCCAATCTAATAAAAAGCTTTAACAATAAAAACACTCCCTACTCCCTACATTTGGCAATATTAAAAAGGTATAATTCCTACACTGCAGGATCCGTTTTCTGCCAACTATGTACATTAGAAACATTTATGATAGCTACAGCAGCTAAAAGCAAACATATTATTAACTCTAAAAATGAACTCATCTCAAATTGCAAGCACAAGCGAAAATTTAAATACATAAATTTCATTACTCCTTCTGATACCCCTGTTTCCAGCCAACAGCCCCTTTCTAACATTAGACTAATCTTTAAATTCTATAATTTGTTAATTTTTAATTTTTATTCCTAACTTTTCCAACCTTACAAATAACAATCCCAATAACATAACGTATCCTCCCCTGTACACCTAATAACTACATTAACCCATAGCACTTAATGTAAATTGAGAACTAATATTATCCTCCTCCACCCTACGTATCCTTAACCGCTTTAACTTCAACATTATAATTCCTATTCGAAATTATAATTCCTATTTCTCTTCTTTCATTTTTTTCATTTATTTGCAGCCCTTCGCACACACTCATCCATTGCTTATTTATCTCCCTTGTATTCATTCCATCGACTCTGTATATGCTTCGCTCCACCGACAATATTTTTCTCATAGATCCCATTTATCTCTCCTTTAAACTACGCTCCCTGGTAACTCGTAAATTATTCCATTTGCTCCCCCTTAAAATCTATGTATAATTTCAACGCACTAGTGCTTCACTTAAGTTTACAAAATTCAACCCAACCCTACCCCATAATACTTCTACTAGAAATCAATTTTGCAAGCAGATTAACGATGTTACCAATTCTAATTTCAGTTATACATCAAAGTTTCTTATTTAGTAATGCACTTAATATTTAACCAACTGGAAATTCTTTAAAGTCTTTATACACATAGCCCTGAAACACTAGTTTTTGTCCAATTTATCACATATTTAACACGTAAATTCCAGATTCCCATTCACTTAGAACCTAATTTCCCAACTGAAACCCTTTTAAACTTTCAAAATTATATATGAGTTCGTGCAAAATACGTTTTAATTACGGGACCCCCCTTTTTTTTTCAGAAATATTATATTCACTCAATGACCTGATTTTCACCTCTGCTTTTGCCTATAAAAGCACTACCCAAACTCGTACCAGCTTTAGTGCCTACCAGTAATAAACAATATCCAAACAATCCCCCTCCTTTCCCTTTCGAGCACCAGCCATAGCACATTCAACTAACCCCATCACCCTTCTTCCTTTATCCCTCCCCACCCCTCTTCCTCATTTGGCCTCGTTTTCAACTAAAAGATTTCGTTTTTTCTTAGAATTGCTCAAAGATCTCACTGTCAGCGTTTAGTGTACACAGTTCAACTTCAATTCCACTCTCGGTCCATAGAAGTGTTTTTAAAATGGTCCGAGTTCTCAAAATTACTTCCGAATAAGTGCGCTCAACCTACGACTGAACTTAACATCTCTCTATTAGATTTACTTCATTCTGGAACTTTTTCTATGTTGCCTTCACAAAAAACCTTCTTTTCCATCTGTAAATCTCCTTTCATTGGACACCTCATCAACGGACATTTACCAACTGGACAGACCCCATATCTTTTTTACACGCACTTTCTCACTCTCCATAACTTAATATGTTTTCAAATTTTGAATTTTGGCTTTTCCACTGCCAACTTATCTATCTATGTAATTCCTCTGATGATAATATCGCAATTTTTGAAAAGCCTTGGCTTAAGGTAAGAATAATAAACATATTTTTACCGAGTATACCTTGCATTGAACAATCGAAGTTGAAATAAATGTGTCATTCGTACATATTTATCCCTCTTTTTTCATCTATCTTTATATATATATATATATATATATATATATATATATATATATATATATATATATATAATTTATGATTATTTTCTGCTGTTAATCTACAGAGGATAAATAGGTGTAGACGTTTTCCTCTTTAACTTTAACTAGAGTAAGAAAATAACGACATGCATCATCGGCTACTAAACTCACAACTATATTCAGCTTATTCACTTGAGCGTGTTTTCTAAAAATGTTAGACAGCCATCACAGACTCCCACAAAAACATAATCCATACAGATGGTAGCAAAAACCTCAAATATTTTTCTGCTCTTACTCTCCCACTTAGCGCCTGTAAATAAATTACATCGGATAATTTATATAATGATCACCGTAATAGTTTCATTTCATTCTTCTAATAATTTCATACATAATATACAAGATTCATGAATCAAATAATAATCGCTCCTTCATATTCCTTGATAATTCCAGAATATCGGATAACATATTCTTACTTATAGTCTGTTGTTACTTACAACTATTAAACATACACTTGGTTAAAATACATCTAATTGCTCATTGAAATATTATGGATGCTCGTACTATAATTTTACACAACGCTGCCAGTAATAATTCACACACACCTCAGTTAAATTGTTTTAATTTTGACCATCCATACTCATTGAACATTATTCAAACAATTGCAAAACCTCAATATATATTTTTCTTTCATATGCTGCTTTTTATTTTGATTTAATTCGTTTTATTTTTATTTATTCATTTTTACTTTTCAAAATATACTTAACCATAAAGTGTAGTATATGTTACTTAATCTCTTATCTTCTCAATCAGTGAAGAAAAAATATTTCTAGACCGCGACAATTTTTTGCTAAGTGTTATGATACTATACTTATTCTTTTCCCTTCTCGGTCAGTGAAGAAGAAATCTTTCTAGACTGCAGTAATTTTTTTCTTACCCAGGATGGATTTGAGACCCACTCTCTTTATTTCTTTATTTTCTTACTACAATAACCAAAACGGTTCATTTAATTCGGTTTATTTTCACTTATTCATTTTTGCTTTTTAAAATATACTTAACCTTACAGTGTAGTATCTGTGAATTAATTTTTTCTCGGTTAGTAAAGGGGAAATCTTTCTAGACTGCGGCAATTTTTATTATTATTTTCCTCTATTTAACTATTTGTTGATTTTACAATTCATTTTATTTTGGTTTATTTTTATTTTTTACTAAATGTTATGATACTATACTTATTCTTTTCTCTCTCCTGTTAGTGAAAATGAAATCCTTCTAGACTGCGTAAATTTTTATTTTTTCTTAGGAAATGGATTTGGTACCTCCACTTCTATCTCTCTTTATTTATTTATTTACTTACTACAATAAACATAAAAGTTAATTTAATTCTGTTTCTTTTTTATTTATTCATTTTCACTTTTCAAAATATATATAACCTTGAAGTGTAGTATATGTTACTTAATCTTTTCTCTTCTCGGTTAGTGAAGGAGAAATGTTTCTAGACTACGGCAATTTTTTCCCTCGAGTTAACTATTTGTCAATTTTGACTTTACAATTCATTTTTTTTTAAATTTTAATTTTTTACTAAGTGTTATTATACTATACTTATTCTTTTCTCTCCTCTGTCAGTAAAGAAGAAATCCTTCTAGACTTTGGCAATTTTTATTTTTCCCTAGGAGATGGATTTTCAACACATTAAAAACACCATTTTTTTAAAGTTGGTAAATTCAATCTCCAACCAAAATAGGCACTCCGGCTGGGAAGAATTTTTCTTTCACTGACGTTGGAAAGCTTCACACATATTTTTGGATCACATTTACTTATTGGAGGGAGGCAGTGTTTTTTTTTTATTTTTACAAATAACCCGCTACAATCGTAGGGGGGAGTCACCCAAAACATACAGAAATCTATTTTGTTTGATTCAAAACATGGATGAATCCTATTTTAATAACCTAAATTGCTTACAGGGTTCTTTTGAACTTCCTTTTTACGAGTTAATACTCTAATACTTATATATCTCTCCCGCACAACGCCGGGGCACGGGTCCTCATATATATATATATATATATATATATATATATATATATATATATATATATATATATATATATATATATATATATATATACTATTAAACTTTTTTAAATATTAAAGTGTTTTTCACCTACAGACGACGTCGTTTCGGGCTCTCTTACCGCATTGGCCTGAACGCTGTTCGTAGATTCAGACTAGAATCACGAGACAAACGCTCAGGACCATATGGCCGCGAAAAATCTACACAGACATTAATTGAAATTAATATACACTTACTCGGGAAACGGGGGAGTGTTTTGTCGTATACAGTGTTCAACGCTCGAGCGGAACTTGCTTATCGCAGAAATGACAATCCACTTTTCAATTTACAACCAAGGCTCTACTTTTAAGACTATTACATCTTTAAAGGGTCTTTTTAACTATTAATAATTTTTTTAAATATTAAAGCGTTTTTCACCTACAGATGACGCTGTTTCGGACTCTCTTCCTCTCTCTCTCTCTCTTTCTCTCTCTCTCTCTCTATCTATATATATATATATATATATATATAAATATATATATATATATATATATATATATATATATATAAATTGAAAATATGGAAAATAATACGACAGGCTAGTACATGTAGAAATTTAGACGACCCGTGTAGATTATGTCTGAATGAAAAATTTGAAACCCTAAACTTTAAAGACCCCAAAATCTATTAAACTGTAGAAGTGAGACAGCAAACAGTTGCCTACACAGAAACCAATTTACCTTAGGCTAAAGATACATAAATAAATAAATAACAAATAAGTAAGAATCTAAACTAAACAAAAACCTAACAATTTAAAAAATTAAACCTAACATAGAAATACAAGGAACCACGTGTTAAAATAAATTCACCCATTATAGTGATACAACAAAGAAACAGGATATAGGCAACTCTATAGAAAACAGAACAATAGAACAGAATATAGCACTAATCCCACCTTTGTTAGTGGGAAGCCCAACGATTGGCTGAGAGAACAACAAAGAATCTGATCGGTTAACAAGCTAGCCGTGTATATAAAAACACCCGGCAAAAATTACTCCATGCATTTTAGCCTGAAGATTCCCCCCGGGGATGAAATGCGGGAGCCTCTATGTAGCTTAATTGACATAAATGTATTTTCATAGCTTACTATATATATATATATATATATATATATATATATATATATATATATATATATACATATATATATAATATATATATATATTATATATATATATATATATATATATATATATATATATATATAAACATAAAAGAGTCTACTTAATCTATGTTTCTATGCAAGTACATCTCCTAAGGACCGATTACAGAAGCGATAAAATTGTCCAAAGTAAATCAGAATACAACTTATCAAGAGTAGCAAGCGACGATGTTTGCTTCAAGTTTATACGTGTAGAGGTGGGGTTTGAAACATATTGAGTATGTTAAATTATGTATATATATATATATATATATTATAGTATATATATATATATTATAGTATACATATATATATATTATAGTATATATATATATATATATTATAGTATATATATTATAGTATATATATGTATATATATATATGTACTGATGGTCGAATCTGCTAGAGAAATGTGAGTGTGTCAATCACTCTCAAGAAATTGAGTTGTGAATGTTAGGGCAGAAATCTGATTGACTGGAGATCTGAAGTGCATAGCTTTTTGAAAGTCAATACCTCAGTGTGTTTGGGACGGCAAAGTGATTTATTTGCCTGACTTGTAAATGTATTCATACCAACCTAAACAGACATTCCCATGCGATATAAATATTCGGATTCACGTGTTTATATGGCCGTGTCCAAGTTTCTTTCTCTTTTCCATTTTACCTACCCCTGTCCTTACACATATGCCCGTCTCTATATCTCTATTCATATCAAATTAGGTATGTGTATATATTTATATATTTGCATGTACAAGATTCACTCCTAAACTAAGTAACCGCTCATAACGAATTTTAGAACACAGCTGCTATGCGCAAGGAATCGTAATGTGGGGTCTATTTAGTTTAATTTAGTTTCATGTAAAGGGTGTACAAAGTGGGTAGAATTTCTTGGTTAGAAGTTTGATATATCCGATTATAATGATTAATAAATATTCTTCAATTTTCAGTTTTGTTTGGGCCATTGTAAACGGATTTTAGAGAGCATAATATGGACACAACCTCCCATTTCAAATAGTTCATATTTGCGCGGCTGTCTGTGGGGATTGCGTTTCTCTTTTCAAGTGTCCTTTTCGTAGCTATGTCTATGCCTTTTCATGCGCTATTTCCGGTCTTATAAATCGTCCATGTAGCTTCTTCTCTTTTCATCTTGCTTTTCCCGTCGCCTTCTTGTGTCCTGTTTCCCTGTTCACAGTAGTGTTCCTCTTGGTGATGATTTTCGCAGCGGTAAACAACCACTCTGTATTTATGTTATATATATTTTTTTATCCTTTCATTGCTCACGCGATCTTCAATACTTATCAATCCTCTTCCATTTTCTTTTCTTTTCTATAAGAAAGGTTTTCATAACAAAAACTGTTATTTTCTACCGTACGTAAACCGACAGAGATTTTAATAGAACAATATGTAGCATACCTCTCCTCTTAGGGGAGGCCCAACGCCTTACAGTTCACAATCAATTTAGATATACGTGTTCATAAACGTACCTTGTTAGTGCGTGCTTCTCACCATCATAATCTGTGTTTCTGTACTCGGCATACATCATTCAAGAAGATTATATATATATATATATATATATATATATATATATATATATATATATATATATATGGGAAAATGAAAAAGGAAAACCAAAAAATGGATGTTTTTTATGTGTACATCAACGTTTCGTCTTTATTTATAAGACTTCATCAGGATGATAAAATAGAGAAAAATGTCATGCAAGTACAGATACATGTAGTGTAGACATATTGGGAGGAAAATTAGAATGAAATAATGGCCACTGCTGGGTGGGCGTCCGTATTTGTTGGAGAAATAGAAATGAATGTTGAAGAAAATGAGTGGGGAAAAATGGAAGGATGGGGTGAGCAAGGACTACTGTGGCTGGTGGTAAGAGAAAGAGGTGGGGGATGAGCAGGGGTAAAGTGGATGGCAGAGAGGGAGTGGAGGGAGATGGGGGAGGGAGGTGTTTGACCAGATGGCTGCGGTCAAGATTGAAGGGGAAAAGTAAGTTGGAATGTTTGTGTATGGGGGGTGTATGCAGGGAAAGGAGGATGGGTAGAGAGGGAGGGGGGGCTGTGATTTTGGTGGATGGGCGAAAGTTATGGTCTTAGAGAGCGTTTTGAGAAAATGAGGGAATTTAAGAAGGGGTATGGGAGAAAATAGTTGAGAGGGGGAGAGGGAGGATTTGTTGTGATAGGGTGTGAAATATTTGAAATATTTGAACAAGCCAAAATCACTAAATATATCCACAACAAATCTCGGCGAAGATTATTAGAAACTGCCCTCATCACTGCCTCCACCACCATCAAGCAACGTAATGGTTTCTTTAACCCATCACCCTTAATAAGCAAGATCATCCTCACAGAACAAAGACTCTTGCCTGATCATGGTTAACTTTTATTTTCATCTCCAACCTTTATAACACTCTCCATTTACTTTTCCCTTCCTTTTTTCTCCTTGAATCTTCATTTTCTCCTTACTTTTTTCCGTTTTTTTTTTCCTCACACTTTTAATACTGCAGTCCAAATAAACTTTCTCATGTTCCAAATATTTCAAATATTCCATACCCACCCTTTCAATCACCGCCCTCCTCCACCCCTCCAATCCCTCACTCATTGCTATCATTTTCCAAATATTTCAAATGCATGATAATGAAAACGATGTAAAAATGAGGATAAAATATATGTGGATAGAATAGTTTAAAATTATTAAAGGTGTACATTAAGTAAAAAATGTGTTTTAGTCAATTTAAAAATTAATTGACAGGTGTAATTTAAAATACTATATATATATATATATATATATATATATATATATATATATATAAATTACCACCCAGACAAACCACATATCTTTTTACGGAGCTCTTCTTTCACTACATTTTTAATAATATTTTCCAAATATTTGAACTTTGACTTTTTTGAAAGCTAACTTATCTATCTGTATTTCTCCTCTGATGATAAGATCTCGATCTTTGAAAAGCATTGAAAAACTAGTTTATTACTGAATACACCTCGCATTGAACAATTGAAAATTGAAATAAATTTGGACAATCGTCGCATGTTTATCACTCTTTTTCTTCTCTCTCTCTCTCTCTCTCTCTCTCTCTCTCTCTATATATATATATATATATATATATATATATATATATATATATATATATGCAAACATTATTAAATAACACGGAATGTTTTTACTTGATAAAACTTTTTTATTTTTTCAGTTTTCCGAATAGTCCATTTAGTGTTTCGATCAAATTGTTGTAAGTTTCGTGGGATTCTTGTTTCATTTTATTTCCTTTTCCGCGAATACTTTCGATTTGATTCGTCAAATCATCTTCAGACGGTGTTAGCCTTGGTTTCTTTAAAAATGTGTCGTTACTGTTTTTACTATTATAACGGCTAGTAATTTACAACTTAAAAAGAGCGTCTATGATATTGAGATGTTACATGAGAGTGTGATTACGTTCTAAGAACGTGCAAGATTCACAGGTTTGATTGCTTAACCGCTAAGAATTTGATTACGTTCTGAGCGCGTTTAAGATGTAAACGTATAATTGTTTAATGACTAAGAATTTGGTAACGTTAATTACTAGGTTAACGTTAATTACTATGTTAACGTTAATTACTATGCTAACGTTAATTACTATGTTAACGTTAATTACTATGTTAACGTTAATTACTATGCTAACGTTAATTACTATGTTAACGTTAATTACTATGTTAACGTTAATTACTATGCTAGACACTTTAAAATAGTGTGACTAGTTTCGTAATTCACATTATTGATTGTGCGATGTTTAGTTTTTATGCAGAGGCTTCAAGAATGTTTGACCTTTTGATGTTGGTATCGTGGTGTATTATTTTAGTATTGTTAAGTAGTATTATCTATATTGTAACGGAGGCAGCTATGTTTTTTAAGTGTTGGAAAATGGAGCGAGTGTCAGAGAGATGTAAGGTGAGTCCTATAGAAAGTCTTGTGGTAGTAAAACCGATGTGAGAATAAGTTTTATTATCATTGTCAGATATACATTCTCTCGTAGGGCATCGAAACTGATCTATCACATCAGTTCTTTCTAATGTATTTTGGGTCTGAGAAGTGTTATATTTAACTACACTGTTCGATGTTTTCATTATTTTATAATAAATTATGACTCTTATTTTATTAACATATAAATATATATATACATATATATATATACATATATATATATATATATATATAGATTAGTATAAATTTTTATTTATACAAACATTATTGGTTACATATGTGCACACATGTTTCGGTTGCACTCTTCGCAGAAAGTCAACCTCATCAGACCAGGGATTCCAGAGAAATGGCCATTTCTCTGTAATCCTTGGTCTGATGAGGTTGACTTTCTGCGAAGAGTGCAACCGAAACATGTGTGCACATATGTAACCAATAATGTTTGTATAAATAAAAATTTATACTTATAAACAGCTCTACTTGCTATTGAGCACTTTTTAGAAACACTTGAGTTTCAACGGATTTACATCTACAGAAACTAATACAATACATGTACTATATATATATATATATATATATATATATAGAGAGAGAGAGAGAGAGAGAGAGATAAAGAGAAAGAGAGAGAGAGATTGTGACTGATTTGAATTGAAATATAAAATGGTAAGCGTTGCATTCCCTTGCGTACAATTTTGGCACATCTACTCTTTTCGATCTCGTTTTGTTTGTAGTGTTTGTGTACACTAGAAAATTGTCACCAAACTTGGTCTAAATATCGATTTGGATCTAAATTAGAACTGATCTAAGTCTTGCATATCTAGGTCAAAGGTTAAGATCAAGGTCATGGAAAAGTCACACTTTTAGCGAGAAATTATGTTCATCGTAAGCTCTCTCTACTTGGTCCATATTGTGGCCAAAGCAAGACCTGCATCTTATATGATTTTTACCTTGAAAAGTTCGGTCATGGTCGAAATATTTACAAAGTTTCCACTTTCGAATTTTGAAAATCTGATCTATGGATCTGTTGCCTTTTTCCGACAGTAACCACCATGCGAACTCGCAGTCTAATCAGATAAATAAGGTTTGAGTTATCAACGTTTCTATGACATAACATGGAAAATACTTCATACAATATAGACCAGTAAAGCCCAGATAAGACTTTGGCCCATCCTTACGTTGTCAGAAAGAGGTATGCAATTTCACGACTAACTTATGTTCTCGTTTATCATATGAAAGTAGGACACTATTTCCAATGGTTTTGCATTCTGTTCGTTATCGTCTAATGTTTTTAATATGTAGAATAAATCCCATTTCTTTTTTTTTTTTAATTCCACATTCTCTTTTGTCATTTTTGAGGTTTTAAAATATAATTTTCTGTTTAAGTTAGTTTACTATAATAGATTTCAGTGCTTATGCAGTTTACAGGCCGGGCTATTTTTTAGATAGGATTTTCAAGTTTAATGAATATTTGACGGTATCTTTTGTGTATCAAATTGTTAGCTGAAAGTAAAGAATAGTTTTTTCTTTTTAAAGTCCCCCATCTCCTCATTTTAAGAATGGATTTCTTAATAATAACCTTATTATTTCGGCCCGGTCCGTAAACTGCATAAGTACCTTGATTTAAAGCATTGTATTTAGAAGGGGCTCGAAAAGCTTTTGGTTGTTGTTCCACTTTTCTTTTACCACTTAGACAGTAAAGTGGTGCACAAAAAAAGGCGACCAGTGTATCCTGACAGTTTTATTAGATATATTACTCGGCGATGCTCTCTTTTCCACTATCTCAGAACCGTCGGAGTATGTTCCAGTGTACTTGTACATCAGACGTTCTCTATTATTTCAGCCGTATTGATTTTTAAGCCGCCACTCGAGACCACTTGAGAGATAACCTAAGCAAATTGTTCGCTTTGAAATAACCTAAGGCTACGAAAAATCTCCTTCTCTAAAAAAAAAATAATTTATCGGTTATCTTCAAGTGTTTGAGTTTTTATTATTTTTATTATTAGCATAGTGTAGTAACAATACTCTGAAGCAGCAAAAGAAAGGCGAGCAGTTAGTTATTGAAGAAGATCAAGGAGAGAGTAGGCCATCCTTATCGTTATATGATCATGTATAATAAGAATCGACAATGAACAAAAAAACGTCCCAGTAATGAGAATCGCTGAAACAGCGGAATACAACGTGATAAATAAAGAGAGTATCATTCCAGACAAACATGAACATCACTCGGGTGAAAATATTCGATATTTTACGAATACGTACAGAAAAATATGTGCTCATCCAACATGTGATCTACCGGTTAGGAGTAGAGTTAGTTAATTACGATTAGGGTTAGTTAGGGTTAGGGTTAGGGTTAGGGTTAGGGTTAGGGTTAGGGTTAGGGTTAATGGGTAGATCACATATTAGAACGTAAACAACTGAGTAGATCACATATTGGATTAGAAACCATTTTATAGATCACACCATTGGAAAAGCATTACAAAAATGAGTTCCTATTAGCAGGAAGACACCACGTTGCTCGGGATTTATTGGGGGACCTTGTGTCCTTTTTTTCACTATGCTCATAACACAATATAACTTTTTTTCTGTCTCCCTTTTCTCTCTTAATATAGTCGGAAAACTCCTGAAATCTTGGAAAACCCTCCGAATTTGTGACTTATATATAACTAGCGGGGCTACCCGGCGTTGCTCAGGGTCATAAAAACATATAATTGAAGAAAGATCGCGTTTGTAACATCTTTATATTCAAAATTCTATTTCTCTCCCTATCTCTATAGCTGTCTCTTTATCTTTCTACTTTTCTTTTCCCTGGTTGCCCTATTTCCCCGGTACTTTCTCATTTTGTCTTTTGCGAAAGCTATTTCTTCCCCACCATTCCTCTTACGTTACCCAAAGCAAAAGTATGTCATATTTTTTTAAAAGTACGACCTCTGTCTGTGCCTTCTATATAGGAACATATCTAGAGATTAGAGATGTATTGTTAGCCTAAGGTAAATTTTATTCCGTGCAGGCCACTGTTTGCTATCTCACTTCTACAGTTTAATAGATTTTGGGAGTCTTTAAAGTTTAGGATTTCGAATTTCTCATCCAGACATAATCTATACGGGTCGTCTAAATTTCTACATTTCTACCCGTGTAGATTATGTCTGAATGAGAAATTTGAAATCGTAAACTCTAAAGACACCAAAAATCTATTAAACTTTAGAAGTGGGATAGCAAACAGCTGCCTGCACAGAATAAAATTTATCTTAGGCTTACAATACATAAATAATGTGTAGCTTAATTTCCATAAATATATTTTCATAACTTACTACCGAGTACTCAATACGTATCGAACACTGTTGAAGTTAATATTGAAAATTGACACATAAAAAATGATATCCCCTTTATAATATTTTATGTGGATACAGAAAGTAGTAATATATATATATATATATATATATATATGTATATATATGTATATATATACATATATATATACATATATATACATATATATACATATATATACATATATATATACATATATGTATATATATACATATATACATATATATATATATATATGTATATATACATATATACATATATATATATTCATATATGTATAAATATACATATATATATATATACATATGTATATATATACCTATATGTATATACATACATATACATATATGTATATACATACATATATATATATACTTATATATACATACATATATATACATATATATTTACATATGTGTATATACATACATATATATATATACATATATATACATATATATATACATATATGTATATACATATATGTATATACATACATATATATAC
>OY744532.1:89976077-89983577 GCA_963556195.1 Sepiola atlantica
TCAATAAAAAATCATAATTTTCATATTTACTTCAATAACTTTTTATTTTCATATTTCGGAAAATATCTGTATTTCTTATAATTTTTCCGACAAACAAAACCACTTTAATTTTTTATTATTTATTTATTCTTTATCTTTTTTTTCAAAATTAAAACATGTTCTTACGCGCGTTTCACAGCAAGGTCAAGTGAAAATATATAGACTTAAGTCCATTTTGCTGATCATCAGAGCAAGAATATATTTGAGTTTATATAAAAAAAATATTTTTAAGATAGATATTCTTTATAATGCCATCCAATTGTTTCAAGAAGCAAGCTCAATGAAGTTTCCGGCTTTGCAGCATATATACACAGGTTCGTTGCATTCTAATGACAATTTTTTTTTTCCGATTTTCAGGCGATGGTCGCCTTAGAATCGGATGACGTGGTGTCAGATTTAGGTGGATTTTTCTATGATTATTATTTTTTAAAGTGAGTTTTACCGTGTTTTGGACTTGTCGTTTGTCTCATAGTTCTTGACCACGTTTCTGTTACGATTTTTGATGGAATAATATATTTTTTTTCAGATTTCATTAATCGTCTCAGATGAGCAGCCTGTCGAACAGAAACTTTTTTTTAGCGGGTTGCGAAACGCGCGTACGACAGAAGGGAAAAATATAAGCATTCGCTGAAATAAAGTAGAAAACATAAAAATAAGAATAAATGAAAAATTATGATTGGGGAATGGTTTT
Organism: Sepiola atlantica; assembly: GCA_963556195.1. Lineage (NCBI taxonomy): Eukaryota > Metazoa > Mollusca > Cephalopoda > Sepiida > Sepiolidae > Sepiola > Sepiola atlantica. The sequence continues at coordinate 89,976,808 of OY744532.1, forward strand.
TTTGTTATTGGAATGAACCCAACATACGTATATATATATATATATATATATATATATATATATATATATATATATATATATATATATATATATATATATATACTGTAGTATAAAAATATACTTAGGCCAAATAAACTACCGAGAAACGTTTGTGTTTCATTCCCGAGAGAAATCATCAGGCTAATTGCATGACTTCACGTTCTACGTACGTTTTTATAGTTAAGATGTGTTCATATCAGTTTCCAATCAGAATACCTTATTTTATTACACCTTTCTACTTTTTCATTCATTTCGAACAGGGAATTTTCATCCCTTTGAGTGGATCAATCGAACAAAAGGTAACCTCACACTGACCCTCGAAGTGCTGAGTTAATTATTGTGGTTACATGATTTTTTTGTTCAACTATCTCCATTTTCTCTTTCATTTTTAACTCAAACTTACAACTCTCATATTCTAGTAAGAAATTCCGTTTAACATGTGTTCACATTTTATGTTCAGTTCCTTCTTCTTTGCGTGTCTTTGAAGTGTCATACAACAGTTTCACACTTTTTTACGCAGCCCTTTGCATTATTACTGTACTCTGCAAGATATTCCCAAGCTGCACCAGTCGTGTAGTAGAGGGCAGATAAAGAAGTGTTGCATTATCTAGTCCCCCCTTTCCAATTTCGCAAATAGTTAGGTCAGTTTTGTAGCCCCACTAGTCATAGGAACTTCTGATCGCCCCGTTTCCGTTCTCAAACGGTTGAGTGCTTTCCACTTGAGCAATAGGGGCTTCTGAACTGGAAGGGAATGCCTCAGCTAAGAGACTACTTATTACCAGTAGGTAATTTTGTATCGTGATCACCCCCCACCACCACCACCACTATCAAATCTTCGTAACAACCCACTCGGCGACTATTAATGTTTGAATCTTTTTAATTAATACAAACAGTTTCCACACGTTTAAAGTATACAGGTCTGTAGCCAATTTAATTCTACTGCGTTTGCTATGAATTATTTGTTATTTCTATTTTTGGTTTTCCAGTTCTCGACTTTTACCAAAATAGCTTTAATAATATTACGTAATATATTTTAGAAATGTGACGTAATTTCGGTTACAGATAGACGTCAAATCTTAATTCTGAATGTAAAAAAAAAAATAATAAATAAAAATCTATAGAAAATTAAGAAGTCGTGATAATGAGTGCAAGCACTGATACATGAGAAGTCCAATCTCAAAACCATAAATCATAGAAAGCTCAGTACGAATACAAATGGAGACTTTATGGGCGGCTTCACTCGATATAAATTAATTGCTTATCGGTTTTATAGGTTTCCTGGTTAACTTACTTAATGGTTTAATGATCATTGCCGTATCTGATACTGTATTTACAGCGCCATAAATGTATCTTCACACAAAGAAATACAGGTGACATTTTCAAATGAACGCTGAATTACATAGGTAAGCTGTGCTCAGTCGCATGAGGTTCATGTATATATATATATATATATATATATATATATATATATATTGGCCCGTCACGTTGCCCTATTTATTTGAAACTCCCATGGTTGGGTGCTGACGGTCTTGACATTGTTAAAAGGATTTCTTCTTCTACTCAACGTTGTTTTCCGGCAACCATGTTGAGAGTAGTTTACACGACTCGAACCTTTTTCTCTTCTTTTCGTAAGGATGTTTTGCCAGCCATTCAAAAGAATTCTGTTGTTTATAAATTCATGTGTCAGTGTGGAGCTGACTACGTTGGCAAGACATCCCAAAGATTAGAATTTAGAATATCCCAACACATACCACGTGATATTCGCCTACACAAGGTTTCGAGATCATCCGGGAATTTTCAGGCACAGGAATCAGCCATCGGTAATCACCTCGTTAGTACAAATAGTATTTCTGAAAACTATTCCGATGGGTGGTTTTCTGTTTTACACAGTGCCAGGTCGAACTTCCATCTCAATATTATTGAGGCGTTAGTTATTAACAACTCTCGACCTAGCCTGTGTAGACAACAGATTTTGAAGCATCAGTTGGAGATCTTTAATGATTCAAAGCCACCATAACGTTGAGAAATTTACCTTTTTTTCCTCTCTCAATCGTTTACTCCAACTGAAAAAGTTTTTCCCCTCATATCTCATTCGACTTTTAGTTTTTAATTTACCATTCTAACGTTTCCTCTCAGAGGGTCAGACGATAAGGCCTTAAGGTAATTTTAACAATTTTCCTTCCCCCCCCCCACACTCGTCTGTTTCATTGATTAAGATAATGCTTCCTCTAAAATTTATCCTACGATTCTGTTGTACACGAAATTTAGTTATATATATATATATATATATATATATATATATATATATATATATATATATATATATATATATATATATATATATATATATTATCGGGTAAGGTACACGATAATTCATGAAAATGAAATGTCGTGGTGGACAAAATGTGTGAAAAAATGACAAAGGGAAAACAAGTTAAAGAATTTTCTGAAGACGTTCGCCACGAACGAAACCGGTCAAAAAATATCTTGTGTTTGTTTTTCTCCTGCACTTTAACTTGTTTTCTGTTTGTCATGTTTTCACACACACACATTATATATATATATATATATATATATATATATATATATATTACTGTATAGCCCTCTTTACTAAGGCTGGCCACTGAGTGAATTTAATAACAAGCAGTACTACTAGCTTCATTGCGAGCTCCAAACACGATGTGTTGTTGTTAGATCACTCTTCGCCGCTTGTTGTAAATACTCGCCGACTTGGTATTTACAAACTTAAATTCCTCCTAAATTCTGAGCTGATTTCTGGTGGCCAACTGGTGACTCTCCTGACTTGCGAATCAGTGGCGATTTGTAGTCGGAGTTCGCGCCCGTCGACCATCGGGAATTTGCTTCCTGCGCTGCAGATTGCGTAAGCATGAAACATCGATGTCTGTAGGTAATTAATATTTATTCATAAATATTATTGTATGTATATGTATATATATAGGTATGCATATATATATGTATGTTTTACTTGCGCGTCTCTCCGATGTATTTGCATCAGCTTTATAGTCCATTTTGCCATGAACACCTGGAGATGATTCTAAGATGAATCGATAACGTTAGTGACACATACGGAACTTTTATCAATTTTTTTGATTTTAACACGGGGAATATCATTAGAAAGAGTGAAAAGATTAAAAAGGTATAACTAGACATACGAGCTCTGTTATTTTTAATAATGTTGGCATGAATATGTATATATATAGATATAGTATAATATATATATATATAGATATAGTATAATATATATATATATTTTTTCATGGTAAACAACTGATGATCCCTTAAAATAGTGTTAGAAACTAACTAATATAATAACTGTAAAAAATAAATTGACTTACATGAGTGATTTTTCACTGGAAGACTTGGGACTATAAGTTTTTTTTTGTTTTTTTTATAGTTTTAATGGTTGAGAAACTTCCGAGACTATATATATATATATATATATATATATATATAAAAAAATATATATATATATATATATATATATATATATATATATATATATATATATATATATATGGGAAAAGAAGGATGAAGGTAATCCGGCGTAATGGAAAATGAAAAAGGAAAACGTTGCGTCTTTATTTGTAAGACTTCTTCAGGATGATAATATTGAGAAAAATGTCATGCAAGTACGTGAACATATTGGGTTGACATGATGGGTTGATGGGAAGACGTAGTAGCCACTACTGGAAGCAGTAGGACACACGTTCGGGCTTGGTGATGTCAGTCGCGTAGAATGAAATGAATGTTGATGGTTCTGAGTGAAAAAAGTGGAAGGGTGGGGTGAGCAGGGATAATGTGGATGGTTGTAAGTGAAATATATGTATATATATAGTATAAAATATACTTTTGGCAAGGTACACATGAACGTTTGTGTTTAAGGCTAACTAGCTCATTAGCCTGATTAGTTCCTTGGAGCAAAACGCAAAAGATATGTTTAGCTTGATTGCCATAAGTATTTTTTCATACTACTACAACTATTAAGTTTCTACTCTTTTGCTTAAGTATTGAGGTATGTATTTAATCTACATCCCCGAGCAAATTTCCTTAGAAACTTTACGAATGTGAAATATTGTGTTGATCATATCAAAGTATATAATATTTGTACTGTTTTGAAGTATGTGGGTGTCTGACCATCCGCCAGTTACCATAGCGGCCGCAAGAGTTAAAAAATGTTATGAACTCATTCTGAGATTAATTCCCTAGCTATTGGTTTGGCAACTACGTTTCAGTCGTTTTTTATGTAATTTTAATTAAAATGGTTTAATAACATATAACAACTAATTAATCAATAATGTATTCTCCATTCTCAACGTTCAAAAAATATCCAATACCTCGTTCGGGAGAAATAAAAATAAATAAATAAATAAAAGCTAAATTAAGTTCACGAAAATGTTAACTTTTCTTAGCTTGATATTCCATTTTAATGATCTGAAAATCAAAAGAAAATAAATTATCTCAAAACAGAAAAGAAATGATTCCAAAATAGAATTTTCGAAAAAATATATTCCAAAATATGAAAACACAATAAATTTGAAAATTTGCAAAAAACGAAAAACGAAAAACAACAGGAACTTAGGTGTAACATTATAGAAGCGCTCCAATGACTGTATTCATTTTGTATTCAGCGATTTTATTACAATCTCGTACAGTCTACGGATGCTCTCGGAATCTATAAACAACAAAGACGACGATTATTTTATTTCTTTTAAAATTAAAAATCATAGAAAATTAAAACGAAGAATAAAAAATCGTAACGTACAGTTTAAAGCTGGAAGTAGGAATGCACAGAGGTCCCCATTTATTCCCGATCAACACCAGGTTTGCAATAAACATGGCAATCACACACCTTCCATTGCAATCACACTTTTTCCATAGCTATCAAATTCTTTCCATGGCAATTACACTTCTTTAACAGCAATTACACTCGCTCCATGGCAACCAAACTCCTTCCATAGAAATCACACTCCTTTCATGGAAATCGCACCACTTCCATAGTTATCAAAGTTCTTCCATGGCAATTACACTACTTCCATGGCAATCACACTCCTTCCATAGCAATCACATTCTTTTCATAGCAATTACACTCCTTTCATGGCAATCACATTCTTTTCATGACAATCACACTCCTTCTATGGCAATCACACGCCTTCTATAGTAATCAAAATCCTTCCATAGCAATCACACTCCTTCCATAGCAATCACACTTCTTCCATAGCAATCACACTTCTTCAATAGTAATCACACTCCTTCAATAGCAAACACACTCCCTCCATGGCAATCGCACTCCTTCCATGAAAATCACACTCCTTCCATGGAAATCACACTCATTCCATGGAAATCACATTCTTTTCATAGCAATTGCACTCTTTCCCTAGTAATCACACCCCTTCCATGGCAATCACACTCCTTCCATAGCAATCACACTCCTTCTATGGATATCGCACTCCTTCCATAGCAACCAAACTCCTTCCATGGAAATCACACTCCTTCCATAGCTATCAAATTCTTTCCATAGCAATCATACCTCTTCCATGACAATCACACTCATTCCATGACAATCAGACTTCTTCCAGGGCAATCACACTCATTCCATAGCAATCACACTCCTTCCATGGCAATCACATTCTTTTCATAGCAATCACACTCCTTCCATAGCAATCACACTTATCCATAGAACTCACACTCCTTCCATGGCAATCACACTCCTTCTATAGTAATCAAAAACCTTCCATAGCAATCACACTCCTTCCATAGCAATCACACATTTTCCATAGCAATAACACTATTTCCAAAGAAATCACACCTATTCAATAACAATCACACTCCTTCAATGGCAATCACACTCCTTCCATGGCAATCTCACTCCTTCCATGAAAATCACACTCCTTCCATGGAAATCACACTCTTTCTATGGAAATCACATTCTTTTCATAGCAATCACACATTTTCCATAGCAATAACACTATTTCCAAAGAAATCACACCTAGTCAATAACAATCACACTCCTTCAATGGCAATCACACTCCTTCCATGGCAATCTCACTCCTTCCATGAAAATCACACTCCTTCCATGGAAATCACACTCTTTCCATGGAAATCACATTCTTTTCATAGCAATTGAACTCCTTCCCTAGCAATCACACTCCTTCCATAGCAATCACACTCCTTCCATGAAAATTGCACTCCTTCCATAGCAATCATACCTCGTCTATTGCAATCACACTCCTTCCATGGCTATGAAAGTCCTTTCATAGCAATCATACCTCTTCCATGACAATCACACTCATTCCATGACAATCAGACTCTTTCCATAGCAATCAAACATCTTCTATAGCAATCACACTCCTTCCATAGCAATCACACTCTTACCATAGCAATCACACTCTTACCATAGCAATCACCTTCCTTACGTCTCATACCTTGTTTAGGTGAACAAAAGAATCAAAAATGTAAAAAGATGGAATGTTCATCTTCATTATTAGTTTTTTAAATGTTGTTATTTAATTCATTGGTACACGTCTTTCTCACGATGTTTGATTCTGGTTGAATTCACTTTATAATGTGTATATATAACTAAGAGTACAGGCGAAGTCATAATGTCAACCCTTCTCGTTTGAATTTGCAAACAACTAGTACACCTTACTTTTCGGTTAAGTGGCAACATTGTGACCCGTGGCACAGCGTATATACATGTTAAGTTATAATCA
>OY744532.1:89988577-90073577 GCA_963556195.1 Sepiola atlantica
TTAAGTCTGGAACAAGGGCTGCAAAATGTAGGGGACCACCAGCTCCCACAGAAGGGGTCACTATCCTTGCCAGAGTATGTATTGTATAGGCATGGTTACTTATTCTATTTAACTTATAAGCTGAGACCATAGCAAGTACCACTATTCTGATTCAGAATGGACTCGGGGTTAATGTCAACCCTGGCGTGACTCTACAATCCCCAAAGCTTGTAAATGTTGACGTTACCATCGGATTCAGGTTTGTTCTATATCCAGGATTCAGATATACTACTAGACATCGTCCTCCGCTAGAAATATGTCTTCTTTACCTTCAGGTAATTCTCATCATTCCTTATTCATTCTTTCTTTTATCCATGTCTTACAGAAAAAATCAACCACACTGGATTCAAGTTTTAGTTATTTGCTTATGCGTTGCCATGGGCCTTTCAGTAACCCTAACCCTAACCCTAACCCTAACCCTTTCAGTAAAGACTCTAGATAACAAAAAACAACGATTGCAGATATTATTCTTAACTTAAGTGTGACGAATGGAGAAATCATTCGAAGGACAGATTTTATCACTATGAACCTAATCTAAAAATGCTATTTCAAGCTAAAATGTGTCAGACGGCCCTTCCTTACAGAGATTACTGAACACATATTATCGCATCCATATTCAAGCAGATAAAGGAAACAAAATAAGGAACCGATTATGACAATTTCTCCCAGCCTCACAGCAGAGTGGTTCATGCATGAGAGGATATCCCATGACAAAAGAACATGTACAACTCTTCCTCCCAAATGAGGAGTTAATGCCCGGGAGGATAGTCTCATGTCAACAGAACGGATACTACCCTGAATTGACCATTGAAAGATTGTACAACAGTATAATTTGATAGATCGAAGTAATAGTATAGTTTCGGCTTCAGATAGACAGATACAAAATCTCAATTAGTAATATACATAATCTCCATTATTAATAGATATAGGTGTACAATAGAACAATTTAATAGAAGTAATAGAATAGTTCTTATTTATTTCCATCCCCACGAGGGCAAAGTAAGACACAAGGTCGGTTTTTAATGTGAGAAAAATAAAGATACCCAACAAGGAGCACTCTGGATTGAAACAAAAATAAAAATTGCCTTAATCTAGAAGGATTTCTCCTTCACTACCGAGCACAGAATAGACCAAGTGTTGCATCAGAACAGATACTACACTTTGTTCCTAGCCAAAAAGCCAAGGAATTCGGCTTCAGATATTCAGATTGCAAATCTCCATGAGTAATAGATTGTAGATTTTATCGCAAATTCCAAAAACGTCATGCACGCAGATTGAATAATGATTATCATCATTGGCTTCCTCGGAATATCCTACCTTCGCAGGTTGAATTATAGAGATTTGTCATCATTAAAATAAAATGAAGTAAAAACGTCATCTTACCTGCTTATGAAGATTAGGTGCGAACACAGACGAACGATATTATTGTAAATAAAATCTGGTAAACGGACGGAATAGTTAACACTCGTAAACCAAAAACTACAGCCACACATAATTTATATAAAACGAATTAGAATAAAATTCTCTACCGAACCCATCTAGTTTTAACGTGGGGAAACTATATTTAGGATTTTTTTTGAACGGTAAAAAGACAGATAGTTAACACTCAAGAAATTGTAAACGAAAAACAATTACACATAATTTATATAAAACACATTAAATATAGATTCTCTATCGAACCCGCTTAGTTTAAACGTTTGAAAACTATTTGTAACATGTTTTGAACAGTAAATGTACAGAATAGTTAACACTCGACAACTCGTAGATATAAAAAATGGCCAAACCCGCCTATTTTGAACATGTGAAAACGATTTGTAACAATTCTTTAAACGGTAAAAAATGTGCAGTTTATGAGTTCTCGAGTGTTAACTATTCTGTGCTTTTACAAAAAAAAACTATATTACACACAATTTATATCTCGATTGGATTTCTCATAAAATTGTACTCGCAAAAACTAATATAGAATTCTCGTCCAAATGATTTTTTATTGACGCATGATTTCTTTGCCTTTGTATTTGTGTTCTTCTGATCGTAATGCTTTTTTTTTCACTCTATTCACAGGTTTTATTTGGCTGCCTGTTGCAAAGTATTAACAATGATAGGTAGAATTACAACTATGGCTATACACTTATTTGTTTTTAATGCGTGAAGCAGCTTTATCGTTCCCGCTCATCCACTGAAGCAGTATCCATAAACTCAGCAATAATTTTATAAATGTCCTTCCGTTTTAGATGCATAATTGTGCTTTTATGTAAAATGTTAAAGGGAAGTAACTAAGGAAGGACAAAAAACTCTTCTGAGAGAGGAGACCAAAAAGAGAGTCGAGAATAAAGAACACATCTATTGTTTGTATAATCTCTCTTTCTCTCTATCTATCTCTCTATCTCTCTCTCCCCCTCTCTTTCTCGCTATTTTCGAATTGTCAGCTAAATGCTTGATCATTTCTAATAAAAATTGAGAAAGGTATAAATCTTTGCATTCTGCCTATTCCCTTTAATTGTAACTAACAATTCGTTTGCAGAACTAAAACTTTTGTTCAGAAAAATTGTTGCCAGCATTAAATGATCATAAAAGTTAATATGCCATGAAACAAAATAACCCAACCTTTTATTATACATTATTATTATTAACAAAAATATGCTTCCCCCTCCGGCTGCATATTTGTGCTAGTATATTTGTATATATGAGACAAGTGCTGAGTTTGCTAATGAACTGCCGATTGTGATCATTTCTTATTGACGTACACAACCCCACCATCCAAGAGAGGAGGTAATGTAATGCCTGGGAGAATGGTCTCATAATGATAGAGCAGATACTACACTACCCTCCAGAGGAGGAGCTAATGCGTGGAGGGATGGGTTCATGACAACAGAACAGACACTACACTACCCCCAAAAAGAAGGAGGTAATTCCTGTGAGGACAGTATAATGACAATAGAACAGATACAACACTACCACACGGTGGCTAAGTGGTTAATGACGTGGACTGAGGACCTGGGTGTGCCGGGTTCGAATCCAGTTCGCTCCACAGAAACACTTTCATCAAAGCTCACACCTGACCTTGAAGAGATAAATAAAATACTACATTACCACCCCCCAAAAGTAGCAGGCAGTGTATGTGAGGATGTTGTCTGAGTGGAAAGTCTCATGATAATAAAGCAGATATCAACATTACCCACAACAGAGAAGGTAATGTCTGAGAGGATGGTCTCAATGACAGTACAGATGTTACACTACCACAACTCAAAAAGGAGGAGAATGCCTGGAAGGATACTACACTACCAGCCCCCAGTAGGATGGTCTCATGACAATAGAACCAGTACTACATTACTCCCCCCCCCCCCAAAAAAAGGAGGAGGTAATAATGCCTGGGAGGATGGCCTTATAATAACAAAGCAGATACTGCACTATCCCCCCTTCTGAATGGAACACAGTACATTAGTGTGAAATGGCATAGTAAATTGAATTGAGCATTAAAAGATTGTACAATAATACAATTAATAAAAGTAATAGTATAGTTGCGGCTTCACAACGATGGAGGCAAAATCTTCTTTAGTAATAGATAGAGAAAAATAACTTCTGACAAAGAAGGCCTTCAAGAGAGACAAAATCGTCCCTAGGTTACCACAATTGGTGCCAAGAATTTCCTCAGTTGGTGTGACAAAAAGTGAGTTTGCAAAGCTAGTTAATTTTTTTTTAAATAACAGATAAAATCCAAAATTAGTGTCTTTCTTTTCATTATATCCCTTTCACTCTATAAAACATGAACGGGGGGGGGGTCTCAAACAACATAGACTGAGAGAGAGAGAGAGAGTAAGAGTAATAGACAGAAATAGTAAGAGATGGATTACTTGGTAAGTTAATTGCAAATTACGACTAACCAGAAGAATTAAAATAGATTTTTTGCAAAAATAACATTCATTTTGTGTTATCAAAAAACCATAAGGAAAACAAACGTATATGAACTCAGCTTTAGTAGTAGTAGTAGTAGTAGTAGTAGTAGTATAACAACAAATATAGGAAACTTACAAGAAAACTGAAAAGAATATGGAACAGAAAGAGAGTCAACATAATACCAATAATTGTAGGAGCACTAGGAACAATCTTGAAAATCTTGAAAAAAAGACTTGGAGAAATTAGAATCAAAAGGAAGATTGAAACCATACAATAAAAACAGTAGAAACAGTAGAAATCTTAGAGAAAATCCTGTAAATGCTAACCAGCCAAACGTAAGTTGAAATGGAAATCAAACAGAAAACACAGAAAGAACAATATACGTTACCAGGGGAACGGAAACTGCCAGTAATTCAATAAATTACTCCCCCAAACACACACACACATCAAGTAGCACCAGTCTTGGCAGAAAATGATCATGACGGATCACGGAGGATGGAAAGTCCGAGGAGGAAAAGCACTAATCATACCTTCATTGGAATAGTGCATAGGGTACTGGGACTTTGGGGAAGCTTTTTTCCACTTAAATTCCAGAGAAGACCAATTGTCGGTGACAGCGAGAACTCAATGGTAAACGGCAGATGCGATAACGCAAAATGATTTGAAACGGTTATCGAAAATAGATAGAGAGTGATGGAAATCGGAGGAGACTTGTTGTCACTTAAACTCCAGAGAACATCACTGGTTATTGTTAGTGAGCAAGCACTGATAGATACTGAGTTGTGTGAGTGTGTATGTAATAATAACAATGATGATAATAATAATAATAATAATAATATATATATATATATATATATGTGTGTGTGTGTGTGTGTGTGTGTGTGTGGGTGGGTGTGTGTTACTAAACAAAAGATAAGTAGTATTTCTTGGGGGGGGCACTATTCTAGGATAAACATGTTATCTTCACAACAATAGAAGGTCAGGGGTGAAGCTGAGGCTTCAAAGGTGTCATATGATCTGGGCTATGTTTTATGGCGATATCTCATAAATGTGTCTAAAATCTCAGAAAGAGGAAACAAGAATATATCTATGACTTTTTAGACACCCTTTACGACTACTACTCAACGATGGTCAGATGTTTTTATTTGTTCTCACAACTTATTTTAGTTTGGTCACATGACCTCGGTTTTAAATTTAGAGTGTTTTCGTTTTATCACAATGTTTTGAGAACTCTATTCTTCCACTGATGTTGCTTTGTTTAAATCTGATTGAATTCATTGGTGTTTCTGGAAAGTCAGTGTCTTATTTAAATATGTTTTTATTGTTGTCTTCTTTTTTACTATTGAAACACTGCTTATCAAGGCTAAGATCCCCTCAAGCATACGGCTTAATGAAAGAGAATGATTATCAGCCGAAGATGAAGAACATTATGGGAGTCCTTACATTGATCAATGGTGTGAACTGCGTTTGATTACTTATAGGACGGTATATGACAAGAATTTGTTGACATTGGATTTGAACACGAGCAAGTTGTAACCAGTAGGGAAGCAGTTCCGTGGTATTGTGTTCCACAGGCGGGACACTGTCCATGGGAATTCCGCCTAACGCAAGTTACATGAAGGGAGAAAGGAAAGTCTTTGTCCGTTGTTGTAATAAGATAATCTCTCACTGTGAATATATTATAAAGAGGAACCAAAGTTTGGAGCTCAGTCGATCAATTTCCATAGAAATAACGATAGAGTAGAGAGAGACTAGCAACATCTCTTCTGTGAGTAAAGGGCTGCAGAGAAGAGATTAAAGCTCAGTCGAGCACCTTCCATGGAAATAATGGACAACAGATTGGAGTTCGGTCGAGTATCTTCCATGTAAATAACGAGAAAGTAGAAAGAGACTTCTTCTTCAGGTATCAGGTCTGTTTGCCGACATCGATGATCATGGCTACCCATTCATTTGAATATTTTGTTTCACCATGATGTTCTTTGCAAAGAGGTTACCAATAGTGGGTTGCAATTACCTTCTATAGGGGCAGTGCTATTACAGAGCAGGAAGTCTTAGCCATTGTACAAAAATTAGTATCATCTGCATAATACAAAAACGAAGGGTTGACCAGTTTCTAAAATTCATTAGGCTGTTCAACCCTTCATCCATCACCTGCATGCCATGACTTCACGTACCCTGATCGGGAGGGCTAAGTGGGTACTCGACCTTGCCCAAGGGTCTCCCACAGACTAGCAGATGGAAGGAGGCGCCTTACTGCTCTTGTTGGTGGAAATGTTTCCACCCCACTAAGAGACTAGCAACGTCTTATTTGTGAGAAAAGGGCTATAGAGAAAAGAAAAGATCATCATCCCTAGATTGAGTTATTTGCTATAAAAATGTTATTTATAACAAATTAGGCACAAGGCCAATAAATGTTGGGGTGAGGAAGGGGTGTATTATTTACTCTTGAACTAAGCACTTTCACCACAATAGTCATTTGTTCTATGAATTTAACTACTGAAAACACTTATTTATGAACCAATCAGCAAATTTACTTCGAATGGTCGAACACTATTAAAATACTGACATCAAATGCCTTTAACATTTCTCTGGCACGTTGGCATAATGGTTAAATGAAAAATATGTACAGATGTGTGAATGATGAGAAGTGTTTGTTTATTTGTTATTTTGTTAGTTTTTAACTACCTTTCAACTATTATAAGGATAATCTCAGATTTTGGGGTGATCAGAAGTTTTTACAATGTTTCTTTTTGGCGAAGGTGTTTTAGAGTGTGCAATTTGACTATTCATAATGTGTGAGTGATTTTGTTTGATTTTTAAATTTTGGCACGATTTTTGCTTATTTTAGGTTATTTAATATATTATTTCGGCCATTTTTAATGAGGGTTTTCAAATTGTTTGCTTCGTAATAAAATAACATGTTTATGTGGGTTATTTGTTTGTTGTCAGATGTTATTATTTTGTTAATATTGGATTTTAAATTTTTTTTATATGTTTATACAAATTAGTTTTCTTTTTTAAAGAGCTATTATTTGGAAAAGACCGATATTTTCAAATAATGTTTTCATATCTTACTTTGTCATATTTGATGCATATTTTTGTATTGTATTAATAGATGTTTTATTGTTGGCCCTTGATCGCAATAGTTACACCGAGGTTCATCATCTCCCCATGCAGATGTATGTGGATCAGTCTTGAGGGGCCGATATGAATATGTATTAATGCAGTGTCTTCCCTTCGATCGATCATCATGTTTTTGTTTTCTGTTCCGACTATGGGTTGATGTTCATACAATTTGTTTTGAGGAAAGGTGTTCTCTATTAGTATTTAGTTCTGTATTGCTTTCCATTTTAATTTACTGTATTCTTTCATTTTCTTTTTCTCCCTTAAGTATATTTTTTTTCAAATATTACGCATTCCAACAAAATGCCTATTTAATATAATATTCAACGAAAATTTGTCAAACTGCAACTTGTTTCACATCCGCAACGTTTAAGTAGGTATTAGTATGCTGTTGAATCAGCACACCCGCTGAATATAAGTATTCAGTGTATTCGATGTCACAGGCGAGTGAGGGTATGATGTTATAGATATAATGAGGTGTTTTCTGTTCATGCATGTATTATATGCGTTTTGTCTATGCTGTGATATTACGGCCAAACGCAATTAATATCTTTTTGTTCTATATTTTATATGATATTATTTTTTGTACCAATTATGCCATTTGTTACACATTTGTAACATCATTTATTTTTGTTCAATGAATTTTTTTTGCAAAAAATCCTTTATACTACTTTATATTACCCAAATGAAACATTTTTCACTTGATAAATTTTTTTTCAAACGCATATAAGAAATAAAGCATTTAAGTGTTAAAACCTGTATGTGGTATTTTGATAATATTTATCTCCCTTTTAAGGGGTGTTTTTGGCTAATTTATCTGCGTTTTTATTCTTTTTAATAGCAACATGGCTAGGTATCCAGCCAAGATTACTTCCTGTTCTGCTAAAACTTGTGGGGGTACTAACGTATTCTAAACGTTAAACATGAAAGAACGAGTAAAAATACGCCAGTAACCAACACAAAAAGTAAGAAAGCCAGCACTCAAAATTCATATAAACATAATTTATTTAACGTGGTTCATTTAAATTGTATAAATTCCTTAATGAAAGTCTGAGTTTTGTGTACAGGAAAATGTCCCTTTTACTGTTTGTATAAAATGTTTCTTTTAAAGTTTGTTCTTGGAAAGTACACGTGTTTTGGTGTGCGCGTATATTAGAGAAAATGAGCCGTCTCTCTACCCTTTTTTTTGCAGTGTACGAAATAGTAGAAATTTGTGTTGAACGGTACTTAAAATAGAGAAAAGAAAGAAAGGGTTTAAGCTTACTATTTGTCCTGTGTCCGGTGAGGAGGAAAGGGGAGACGGCGTGTAGTAACTGTAAGACAGTAGCAGGCAGTGTTTTCTTTCCCCATGCCTTTTTTGTGTCTGTTGATGGGATCGTCTTAATCGCTGATCGTAGGGAGAGAAAGACTTTGTTGACAGGACCGTGTTACTTGCTGGGAAAGGGAAAAAAGAGGAAGGAGGAAGTGCGTTCTTTCTTTTATATCACTCAAAATCTCGCGTGGTCAAGCATGATTTGTTGGTCTTTGATTGGCCGGACCCTCTGACAGCGTGATTTAGCGAGAATAGGCTCTGTCTTCTTCCTTAGAAACGAAGAAGGGCTGAGTTAACAGAGAAACAAATAATAACATATTTGGATGTTAATCCGATAAACTAAATGATTATATTCTTCCAGTATATTAAATATGTAAAGGTGATTCGATCTCCTTTCTTTTAGGGAAATGAAATGGCGAGTGGGACGACTAAAACCACCTTAGAAGAAAGAAAAATTAAGCAACAAAATAAAGCGTCGGTTAGTAACGCCTTTCCAGTCTTTGCTAAAAGATCATCCTCATTAGAGTTGGAAGTCCATTTTGTACTTTAATATATGATTGATAAGGCGGCAACACACATCGTTTTGTTTGATGGACGTATAAGAAGCTCCATGTACATCATAGATACAATATATACTAAGAACTTCTGTAATAAAAGCGTATTTAATACCAAACATTTCAGTCAACAGGGTTGTAATATTTAAGATCACTTGAGATTCGACGATGGGGAAAGTTATTTAAAGATATCCTATTATCTGAAATGATTGCTGCTGAAAAAACAGCAACATAATAATACAATGATCAATTTACCGAGAATAAATTGAGTTATATGCCCTTGGCTAGTCTGAAATAATCCACATAAAAAAACGTCTCGAAAACAAAATCGAAAAGGAAACAAAAAATATTGCAAGTTCACAAACGGAAAACTCAATTTTCAATTGAAAGAACTCACTTATGCCGTTCTAAATGTGTGTATATTGCATTGTTAATTTGAAAAATGGTTTCTTCTTATTTATCGGCGTAATGAAGTCAGTGTACACAAACTGTTTGGGCTTGAATGTCTCATTTAAAAAGAAGGACAACTCGAGACACACTAGACAAATGTATTGAAACTATATAAATAAAATCTGGGTAATCTTGCAGTGTGGTTAACATTCGAGAAATCGAAAAAAGCAAACAAAAATATACGACAAATAAATTTTACGAAACGCAATAAAATTTCATTTTATACTAACCTAAAAAGTTTTAAAGTTCCGTTTATTTAAATTTCAACATAAAAAGTTTCGTCGATACCTGTCATTAAGATCTTTTAAAAATCTAACATTTTCCGTGAAGCCTCTAGATCTTATAGTTAACATCCGAGAAATAAAACAATAAAGCAATTACAATAAGTTTCACCAAACGCATTAACATTTAATTTTCTACCGATATTCATGTATACTTTTACATTTCTGAAACTTTTAAAGTTTTTTAAAATTGTATTTAAAAAATTATATGCAGTAGATCAAAGTCTTTAGCTTAACATGGTCAGACATATTTTATGGCTACACGGACATCACAAACAAATTCTAAAAAAAAAACATACAAAAAAAACTTAGTTTCAGCACGTTAAATGTATACAGGTCGGTAGACAATTAACTTTTACAGCGTTAGGTATAAGTTTTTTTGTCTACGATTTCTCGACCATTAACTATACTGTGAGATTACACAATCTGTTAGTTTTCAAGGCGAGTAGAAAGCATAGAACGTATATGCAGTGAACGACGATGCAAACTGACGACATGGGTCTTCCCAGTTCGAATCCAGTCCCTTCTATGTCACCAGTTCTCACTTACGGATGGCGGCAACCTTCACGTGATCCGCCCCATAAGTACCAGCTTTCAGACAGAATCTGGGAGATCAATGCTAACAACAGAATCAAACCGGTCAAAGAAAGTGGTAGCATACCGATTCATACGAATTTGCATTTTATGCACAGAAGCGAGTTGTTTTGATGAAGTGGGCGTCTTACGTGAGCTGTTTCAGTGTTACTTTATTTCATGAAAGATAGGAATTCAGAAGTCTATGACTAGACTCCAAACGTTAAACAAACAAAACAAAAAAACTCAGTTCGGTTCAATTCCTGTAGAAGCACAAAAACCCTCTGAGTTACTTTGAGCTCCAATGAACGAAAAATAATTCGGCTCACCGCAGAATCTCACTCGACACTCACCCTCCTCTTCTCCTTATTTTCTTCTCGTTTTATTAGCAGATTTTCCTTCAGTTAACTCCGCTTAACCAATCAGAAAAAAACACAATCATTTTCATAATGATAATCATAATCTATTTGTCGTCAAGGCGAATCCACGTATTATTGTGCAGCACCCAGTAGATTTGTTACTTCGAGGTTGCGAGTTCAATCGTCACTAGAAAACTAGTAAGCCAAAACTTATTTCTCTTTCCATCTGCAAGCCTGGCAAAGGCGGACCCTCTTACTGCGGGGATGAAGTAAGTCCGGGCCATCTCCACCGCTCGATTCTGCCTCAAGATCATCAATTCCGCCACATTTTAGCCGCTAGCTTAAAACGCCAGTTCCTAACTACGATTTACTAATATGCTGCAGTGTCAATATCTTATTAAAGAGTGCAAACCTTCCTTTAGACACGTTTCGTTGTATGAGACCGACAAGGTACTTTTTAGCCTCTTTCTTATTAGCTTTTCATGTACTCTTACGAGTTTTGCCTTTTTACCACTAGAACAAAGAAAACTGTCAATCGAACAAAACGAATTAATGAAGCACTCTTTATAAAATCAAAAACGCCTGACTAACACAAACACTTTAAAATTACTATTATTAGTACTGACCGTAGTATTACTGTTATTAAAAAGTATTACCTAATGAATAAATGCGAAAGTTTTTATTTCCATTTATCTCAACTATGTTACTATCAAAACGGATCTGCTTTTTAAATCAATAATACAACATAGTCTTTTGAAATACTGTATATAGGGTAAAGAGCAATAGACCCAAACACAGCTATTTATATGTCTGATTTACATAACTATTTTAAGCAGTTCATAATAAATTAATGTTTAGTTTTATTCATTTGTAATTTTATTGTCCTATTTTATATATATATATATATATATATATATATATATATATATATATATATATATGCAATAGTGTTTTCGATATTAACAGGAATTAATTAAAGTGAGTTAATAAAAAAAGGATAAATTACCAATACCTTTCTGAAAATATTATGTTCATTAATTTTCAAAGAAGGCAATTGAAATGAAAACCATTATTATTTTTTTAAAATTAAAATAGATTTTTATTAAATATATGTAATGTAAGTTATACATATAAAAAGAATACATAGAGCTGGATTGATAGCCACCGAATAGCAGGTAGCTTTTTGCTTGTTACTATATAAAAGAAATGGGTGAGAATGGTTAGAGAACTAGCAAAAAGCGCTCGGATGAATTTAAAAATAAACGTCAAAATCATCATCAAAATTAAGTACATACGAAATATCGACGTACACAAATAATAAATCATAAATAAAGGATCATAACTTCAAAAGAAAATGTTTTGCTTTATTTTATTTGCAATACAATTTCTCTCTTTCTCTCTCTTGTAAATACCTGCTCTGAAATACCTGACTAAGACACGGGCGCAGGATAACCACCCTCTGTATTATGGACATGTAGACATTGTCAAATCATCCATCTAGGAGAAAGAAAACTCTGATATAAAAACTGTGCTACTGACTACTTACATCTTGGCAGCAAGCCGTTGGGGGAGGGAGGCCTCCTTAGTCCTGATCGACAACATTCCAAGAGCTGGAGTCTCTAACAATTGCATACTTAAACATGTTTAAGGAGTAGATGGGCTCTGTCTACTACCCATCCTTTGAACTTCTTCTTTGTCTATTAGCCAGGCGCAGAGGTACTAGTGCAGCGAAACCTCAAATACACCTAATGATTGGCCTTGTTTCTTAACTAGGTCAATGAACGCCGTTACTCTTTCTCTCTATCTGAGCAACTTGGGTAAAGTCTTTTTTGTCACTAAGTCGCACATGTTGGAGTCGCTCTTGTTCCGACAGGTTGAGGGTACAGTAAGGTTTAAGCAGTTGACTCTTTGGGGCAATCGGCTAGAATAGAAAGGATAACTTATCGGAAGTGACGTTAGCCGACAACGGATTTGAGGCGAAATCAGCAATCGATACGGAATAAGCGCTGCGGTAAGACATGTTTGAGATGTATTCAGATCGGTTTGAATGAGGAATGAAGCGATATCTTTCCACCTGTTTCACACTTTTTGCTGCCTGGTTGTTTTACGACAAAAACGAACTCAGCTGAATAAACTTATTTTCTTCTATTAAGAATCCGTTCTTTAATTGAGCATTTAAAAACTGAGCAAATTGTTTTTTAAATGTAGTATATGAAAATGCTACGCTTAATCGATAGTAATAAAAAATATTTTTCTAAGAGAAAAGAATAACAAAACATTTCAGTGAGAATGGGAGCGTTTCGTATATGTCAGACTAAAAGTTTATATCTAAATGTATAAATACGAAAGGTTTTTCATTTATCACACATATATCATCATGAAAAAGGATCACCATTAGTTAAATCAATAATACAACAAGCCTTTTCAAAATACTGTATATATATATTCGAGAGCGAAATTCGAACAGATATTTGCATGCTTGATTAGCATAACAATTTTTTAAACAGTTTATAATAGATGCTATTCGATGTTATTCATTAGTAATTTTATTGTCCTATTTCCTATATATATGCAATAATTTTGTCGATATTAACAGTAATTAATTGAAGTGATTTAATAACAAAAGGATAAATTACCAAAAACTTTCTTCAAATAGTATGTTTATTAATTTTCAAGAGAGGTAATTTAAATGAAAGCTGTTAGTTTTTAAAATTACAATAGATTTATATTAAAAAATATGTAATGTAAATTACACATGTAAAAAGTGTTGTGATTGGATACCGGACTCCCCTCAGTCACTAAATAAGTACACTAGTATGGACAGTAAATACGGCTACGAACAGTAGTATGGGGGATTCAACTGTATTCTGTTAAATCCTATTGGATTACCTGTAGTTACTATTGTTTGTAGAAGATATGGTTGTTGGAATAAACCGTACTATTTTAAGACCTTTACACTTTCGGTTATTTTGTTATTTATAACTACTTACTAAGTTATCTAAAAAAGAATACGTAGATCTAGATTAATAGCCACCGGATGGCGGGTAGTTTTTTGCTTGTAATTAAATAAATTAATAGAAACATATTTTGTATAAATGGCGAAAGAGTACTATCATATACTACATTACAATGCTGTGTGTTTCTAAGATTTTAGGAACTGAATGTTTTTATTTAAAAATGTCTTCCAACAAGGTTTTGGGTCTCGAGAATTACAAAAAACTGCCTCAGACCCTCTTGGACAAGATGTATACCCCCGCATACACGGCGCCTAACCAAACTTCACTAACGTTAACTCAATCGATACTAGCATTTGTGTATATGTTTCCTTTTGTTTTTTTATTCTACATACATTACATTTCAACTCTGTTCTTATTGGCTTGCCTCCTCACGAGAACAGAGTTAGACAAAAGGTCGGTGTTTATGTGGTGAAAATTCAGCTCCTCAAAAATTGGGTACTCTGGATTGGGACTAAATAAAAATTGACTCAGTCTAGAAGAATTTCTCTTCACCGACCGTGGGCAGAGCAGATGAAGTGTAGTATCAGAACAGATACTACACTTTGAATTATTTATTTTCAAAAAATATAATGGTTATACTTTTAACAAATTAGGCACAAGCCGATTAAAATGTGGGGTAAATGGGTCCATTATCCATGTCTTTGTCTGCTATAACATATTTGTCTATCGTAATCTTGGCTAGACATATTAGAGTCACCATAATACCACATTTACTCTAGGGGCCATCCTACTTAAAATATCCCCAAATTGTTGAGAAAATTTAAATTTCACTCATAAATGTATGCGTGTACAAATTCATTGGCAGTGGAGAATGGGACAGCAAAAAAACAAACAAACAAAAAACGGTTAGTAAGACCCTCCCAACACTTTCTGAAAATATATCTCCCAGTGTATTCCGGTTTATTTTGGACCGAAAACAAGCAAGTTGATTTCTAAGTGGAAGTCGGGCATATGTTGGAAGATACTCAATTTTGATGCTAGTCAAAAAGGCCAAGAACAGTGTCTACGCCAACCGATCCTGAATCTGACCATACATTATATCTGGTGGCTGTAGAGTCATCCCTCAGTTGTCATTATTCCCAGGTCCACTTCGACTCAGAATAGCAGTAACTTTTTTGTTTACTGATGGGTAAGCAATTATCAAGGCCTGGGGACCACTCGAGTTCAAGGGGTAAAGAGATCGTCAGTTGTACGATGATCGTCTCTACAAAATGATTGAAAACAATGGGTCGAATGGGCAGAAGATCACTTAAGAGGAATTGATTATTCAAGAGGGCGGCTTAACACATATCTGTTTGCATTAGATTTGAAGAAGACCATGCTTTAGTTGTCCAGGAAGCAGATTCGTTCTATATTGTTCCACATATTGGACGTTCTACGAAAAAAACTATTTATGCAAGTTCCGTTGGGTTTATGGTACAGAGAGATGGAGAGAGAGAGAGAGAGAGAGAGAGAGAGAGAGAGAGAGAGACGGGAAAAGTTTATTGCTGTGGTTGTAGTTAAACGAGTTCTTGCTGTCAATGTTCTACAGAGGAGATGATACAAGGGATTGGAGTTCAGCAACTGTCAGGATCCACTGTATGGGTAAAATTCACTGTTGAGGCCCCCAGATGCCGGAAAGCCTTCTACTCAAATAGCTCCCTTCCTCGTGCTGCCGGTCTTTGGAACTGTTCCATTGCCGCAATGTTGCATCCTTGTGCTTGTTTTACAAATACTTCAATGGAATGTGTTGCGATGAACTTGCTGCTATGGTGCCTCCTCAACGTAAACACACTCGACCAACCCGACAATCAGCTTAATCCTATTTATTTACTGTGGAGATCCCCAGATGCCGGAGAGCTTTCTACTCCAATAGCTTCTTTCCTTAGGCTGCCGGCCCTTGAAACTCCTTTCCTGCTCACTGTTTCCGCGACTGTATCGACATGCAAAAATCTACAACTAATGTGAATAAACATCTCGCTGCACAGCTCCTTATTTAGGATGACCCCCCCCCCCCCAAAAAAAAAAACTTTCACCCTAATTCTCAGCAGCCCCTTAATTCTACAGTGGCAGCTTGCCTTGTTTGGGGTGAACTATGTTAAAAAAATTATAAATAAATAAATATTCTACAAACTATTTATTTACAAAACATACGACTATAAAAAAATTAATCGACATGATCAAAGTTTAGTATCTGTTCTGATACTATACTTCATCGTGTTTGCCATCGGTTATTGAGGAGGAAATACTTCTAGACTGAAGCAATTTTTATTTTTGTCCCAATACAGAGTACCCATTTTGGGGCAATTGAACTTTTCCCACAATAAAATCCGACCTTGAATCTAACACTGCTTTTGTGGAGAGGCCAGTAAATAGATTAAAACCATTCATATAGAAAAAAATACGCGTACATTTACAGCATGAAAAATATTTGAATGTATGAAAAACGTTTACCGAAAATGGTCGATATGCCGTAGAATAAAGCCACCAAATCAACCAAGCTTTTGAAATGCTAATAAGAAATGGCCGACTCTTTTTAATTCGTTCTTTGCGGTTATGCACTCTCATGCCGAAACATCTAGAAATAAAAACTTTGAACGAATTAGATTATAAGATTCACTTTGAGAGATTAAGAAAATGAGTCTGGTTTGGATTGTAAGTGTGAAGTAGGTTACGCAGGTGAGATTCCTAGAAAAACATCAAAAGCAGAAAAAGTTAACGAAAAGTAAAATTGATTTTATTATGGCAAAAGTTGAAGCATTTTAGCCGACGGATTTCAGGAGGCAAAAATGGCTGAAAACATCACTGGCAGACGAATTGCAATTTGATTTGCGCCCGCTATAACGAAACAGTTCAACACAATTATCATTATCATATTCGGTATAACGATCGTTTTAAATTTATGGCATGCCTTGGACGGCTTTAAGAAATTGACTTCCAAATTAACCTATCTCTGCTAAGTCTTTATTTTACTCTCTTTCCATCAGATCAATTTTATTACTTTCTCCCATGTTTTCCTTGGCTTTCTTCTGTGAACTGAACCTGCTACTTCAACTCTCATCCATTCTTTCAAGTGGCCATACCATCGAAGTCAATTATAGTACAACATAATAAGTAAATAAGGACCTGCCTTCTCCCATCTCTCTTTCGTTATCCATCTCTCACTCACTCAGATTATATATATATATATATATATATATATATATATATATATATATATATATATATATTGTGTGTATTTAGGCAGAATATTTTCATTTAGGCAAACATTATTAAATAACACGGAGTGGTTTTGTTTGATGCGACTTTTTTTTTTCTTTTCAATTTTCCAAATTGTCCATCTAATGTTTCGGTCAAATTGATGTAAATATGATCCATGGGTTTCTTGTTCCATTCTTTTTTCTTTTTTGCAAGTACTTTCGATTTGAATCGTCAAATCATCTTCAGGCGGTATTAGTTTTAGTGTCTTTACAAATTATGACTTTACTGTTGTGCTCATTTTTGAATTATAACGGCAAGTAGTTTGTAACTTGAAAACGCGTCTGTAAAGTTGAAATGTACATGAGAGCGTGATGGCGTTCTACACATACGAGAGATTAAAACTTTGAAAATTGAAAAAATAAAAAAAGTCGCATCAAACAAAACCACTCCGTGTTATTTAATATATATATATATATATATATATATATATATATGTGTGTGTGTGTGTGTGTGTGTGTGTGTATGTGTGTGTGTCTGTGTGTCTGTGTGTAAGGTTAGTGGAGAAGAACCCCATCAGAGTGCTCAATTATTAAGAAAAATTCAAACATAAGAGCGTAATATTTATTTACATATGTATTACAAAAGATCAGAACAAGATCGATACCGTCGGTTTCAAATATGATATAAACAGAGGCTGAAGAGATTCCAGCATAGGAGACAAACTATAGGTCCCCTTTGTTGGGATTTGAAACCGTCGGTACTGATATTGGTTCTTATCTGTAATTTATATATATATATATATATATATATATATATATATATATATATATATATATATATATATTGTTAAAATTACCTTAAGGCCTTGTCGTGTGACCCTCTGAGAGGAAACGTCAGAATGGTAAATTAAAAACTAAAAGTCGAATATATATATATATATATATATATATATATATATGCAGCAAATCAACAAAATAGGTATGCATGAAGTTGATGGAGATAACACGGGTTGATCGGTATATAGTGGTTAATATAATTTATAGAGGCACTACCATGTAAAAGATGGAATCCACATTAAAAGCATATTAAGAATCTGTTGAAAACAAACGCCGGCGTAACTGTCATTTGAGGCGTCATTAAAATGTATACGATTTTATTTGTGAATCTTTCTTGATATATGTTAGCAAAAAGCAATGAATTTTGCTCGTAAAAAGAAACTAGATGTTTAAGAGAGAAGTACTGAGAAGGTTAAGCCAAAAAAGGCGAAAACTGTTCATAGAAGTGCATTATTTGATTCTTGAACAGAAACATGTTAGTCGCCTTTTGGCTAGGAGCAAAGTGTAACATCTGTTCTGCTACTGCCTTTTATCTTTTCTGTCCTCTGCCAGTGAAGGAGAAATCCTTTTTAGACCAAGACAATTTTTATTTTTGTCCCAATCCAGAGTGGCGTTTCGGGGAGCTGGATTTGACCCTCATTAAAACCAGACCGTGTGTCTAACTCTGCCCTTGTGAGGTAAGTAAATGGGTACACATAAGATTGACTGCTTGTTTGTCTTGCCGCGTATTCCTCAAACACATAGAATAAATGACGGCCGTAAAAAAACGAAAAAGAAATTTTTTTAAACTGTTCGAAAGTAGCAGGGCTAGTGAATGTTATTTTACGAATCGACTCTTGGTTGGACAAAAGCTCAAATTCGCAGTTTCGTTAAACCAATGACAATACAAGAAATATTCAGTCCCGAAATTTCGCGCGTAGTATGTAAGCTTAAACACAACGTTTCCCTTTCGCATTTTTCTTCCACAGACAACACACGTGCGTACGTCAGAATCAAGCCGAGCTCTCCGAGTCCGAAAGGCTCTCGGACAGTAGCACACATATAACGAGGGATACACACCAACTTCTGTACGCCTAGCGAAGCACACACACACACACGTCTCTAACTAAACGCATATATAGAGTCCATACATACACTCTTTCACTAATAAAACGGGCACGCTAATACACACACATATATACACATGCCTATCCCATCTACACATACGTAAACGTACAATACCACCCCCAAAATGGACATGTATACTTAATTCCTCCTTACAAACAAAACACATTATTTCACCTAGAACGTTCTTTGGACTCTTTGAACTTGAATTATTTACAAACTTTTCATCTCTCATTATTTTTACAAGTTGTTAATACAATTTATTATTTTGTACGTATAATATTTGCCATTTTTTTCGTTTGATATAATCAACAACACGAATCGAATTAATATACTGTGTGAGTGCACAGCACATACACACTTAAAGGTATATTTTGTGAAAAACAAGAGAAGAGTGAGCACAATGAACAGAGCAGAGAAGAGGAGGCAACATTTGAAGCATTGTCCAACTTACGGGAGAACATTTTTCTCTTAATAATGTTGACCCTGACAGTCATTTATTATTTTAAAAAAGGGATATTATCATTATTATCAGTAAATTATAAAGATTTATGTAAAAAGCACTGTGGAATTTCCACGTGATTTCGCTGTTAGACGTATATTATTTGATTCTTAAACCGAAAGAAATTCGTCGCCTCGACGACGTATGAGATTAACTACTTGCTTTTCTCGCCGTCAATTCTTTGAACACATAGCTGTTCACATCTATGTACAATGAAGAGTGACAAATTTGACACAGAAACACAGAATAAATGACGCCGCTAAAAACAAAGAAAAAACAAATAATACAAAACTCTCTAACGTACTGTGTGAGTACGCAACGCACACAGTTGAAAGTATATGTAACTCCCCACCCCCACTCCTACCCGTGAAAAACAGGAGAAGCAGGAATAGGATGAACAGTGAAAAGAGTGGCCGACAAAAATCGAAGCAGTGTCCAATCTCTACTTCCGGTTATATATGCCGCCGGCTAAAAACAGTTTTAACTCTTGATATTTTTATCTCTCTATTTTTATGGATAAATTATTTGCCAACTCGATCAAATTAAGTTTCTATCATTTTTTCGTCTATATTTTATACTAGCCGCGCCATTCCGACGTTGCCCGGGAGTCCCTATTCACTTGCCTCTTCGGGAGGGCAGAGTTGTTTAATGTAAGGGATAGGTTAGTCGCAGGCAGAGGAAGCACGGCCAATCGGTAAAGGATGAGAGAAAAGACTTAAGTGGTGTACGTCTCGGCTCTACTCTTTAACGAGAAATTCGTTCGAAAACAATTATTAACCAACACTTTGACATTTGACTGTATCTCCGAACCAGGCCGTCAGTTCAGCAGAAAAGAGATGGAAGCGTAGCGCTACGGCCCAGGCACCAAACCACAGGCCGATCGACTTGCTGCGATTGATGTTGGCCCCTTGATTGTGGTGTATCGTTTCAACGCCTCTGGCACCATCTCGATATCTCCAACCAATGACACAAAGACAGTGATGTCATCGGCGGACGAGGAAACTTTGGCTCGTGGCCCGCCAAGCATCTCAATTCCGTGTAGAATCGAACTAGCAGCTCTATTTCCTAGCTTGTGAAGTAGTGGCTCAAACGCAAGGATGTAGAGCAGAGGCGAAGGAGAACCCTGACGCACCGACAGGGGGATAGCAAAAAAATCCGAACGCTTTCTATTTACCTGCACCACTGCTGCCTGTAGAACAAAGATCCATTTGCGAAAGTTCGGTTTAAAACTGGAGGTCCTTAAAACAGATGTCAATAAGCTATGCTCGACCCTCCCGAAAGATTTGAATGTATTCAAGTGAATCAGCGCGGCCCATGTGTCGTCTTCTATCCCTTCTAAAATCATACGAATTAGGTTCAACTTGTTCTGGATCGATCTCCCTTTCACGGCGTAGTTTTTCTCAAGTCTAATCAACTCTCCGATAACACCCTGCAACCGGTTCGATACGATCTTGTCTAAAATCTTTAACTCTGTGTTTAGTAGAGTTATGGACATGTAACCATCTAGTTTCTCATCCTATGCCTGTTCTCTTTTTACCGCAATGTGATGACTTTCTTAGTGACCTGACCCGGGATGGAACCCTCGTCAAACCAATGGTTAGACACATCCGCCAGAAGTGGCACAAACGTGTGCGATAACAAAAAGAAATCCGTAGGTCAGACCATCAAGTCCGGCCATTTGTTGCAGCCGACCTGTTTAAACGCAGACAACACCTCGAGCTACGTAACCCTACCTGTGCAACCTGCTGCTCTAGCCACATCGAGACGGGTAAAGTCAGCTAAATAGTTGTCAAACTCCTTGAGATTGGACAGTTGGGTGAAGCGCTCATCGGAATGCTACCGAAATCCCTCGCAAATCTCCTGAGTTAATTCCAAGGTACGTCTATCTGGGTCTTTGATTTTTCGAATGCATCTATCTGAGCTACGCTGGGAAGCTTCCTTACGCTCATCCACGTCAGAGTTCAGAACTTCGTTGGATGCTTCCCTTAGCCTAACCCAATACTTGTAACCTCGTTACACTTGTTAGTCTCGCCTCGTAGGTGCATCTTATCTAGATCTATATTTAATATCTCTCACCCCCCACCCCAGGTACCGCCCGGGTTAGTTTCTTTTGTAAGTGCGTCTTCGCCTTCGCGAGACGCTGACCGTATTTGACAGAGAAGCTTCTGATCATAGCTTTCAAGCTAACCCATCACTTACGCCCAGTAACCACCACCACACCACATCCCAGTAATGATCGCTGGATAAGGTTTTTTAGCGTTTCCCGGAAGTCTCGTATTTCAAGCAAGTAGGCATCAAGCTTCCAGTACAGGACTAGTTTAGGCCTATTTGTAAAGTTGAACTGGCCATAACCAATTCCTGGCATGATTTGTCCATGTCCACATCTCTCGCCCCGAGTGATTGACACGAGACCTGTCGACAAGATTGCATCTGGCCATCAGATCAGGCAGACTGCAACCACACCTCAACAATTCTCTATTCTCCCGACCTTGTCTATCTTAGTATCAAGAATGGCATTCAAATATCCCATTAAAACTACGCACTCCGAACACGCGACGAACCTGAAAAAAGGAGACCCGCTCTCGAACGGTGTTGGGCACATGAACTGTGACGACCCGAAACGTAAAATCTTTTAAGGCAATATCGGTCACAACAAGCTTACCCCTTATCCCTATGGACAACAAAAAAGGATTCCCATATGTTGAGAAGACGTAAAAGTCTCTGGTCAGCGCCTAACAATTCCTAGACGAAACGAAGTGCGTCTCCTCGATCGCAGATACATCCGCTCCCAGGGAAAACATATCTCTCTAGACGTGGATCGCCAAGTTTGAAGACCTCATACCCCTCGTGTTCAAACTAGCCAAGTAAAGAGTCATGGACTTACCTTACACAGTGTCGCGTGAAATAGGACGCCAACGCTATGTGACATGCTTAAGTGGACAATCTTTTGGTTTCCTGGTCGTTGCATTTGTTTTTTCGTGACTTTTTTCTTTTTTTATATTTTAAATAATTTATTCATTCATAATACTGTTTTTGTATTTATTCGTATAATTTATTTGAGGTTATTTAATTACATTTTTCTATTATTTGATTATTGTGACTACTGTTCTCGTCTTAGATGTTATTATCACAACGTTTCGGCCGATATAACCTCCGACTTTCTTCAGGTGTATCTTGTCGAACTCGTGAATCTTTCTTTCAAATTCAGGAATCTGTACATAATAATTCCTAACGGAACCTTTTATTTAGTCCACGGGGGTAGATTACTCTAGTTCCGTCGGTCATGACCGGGTAGACGTTTTAAGTAATTCGTAATTGTATTCTTAATATCGCCCGCACTGAGGATTGAACCTTCAACCTCCGGAAGAAGACTGTCACTTAGAACTGATTATTACGTAGCACTTATATCCGTTAAGCCACAGGTACTTGCGGGCAGATTCCCGAGTTCGACATGAAGATTACCGAGTTCGACAAGACGCACCTGAAGAACTTCGGTGGTTACATCGTCCGAAACGTTGTGAGAAAAACGTCCAAGATGAGAACAGTAGTCCGAACAATCCAAATCATACAAAGTACCATTCCTCATCTCAAAAATGGCAAAACGTAATATATTCTTTCTTATTTTCTTTACTTGTTAGTAACTTCATATTTTCGGTTTTAGCTTGGTATTTCTTTTTTCAGCTTCATTCACCATTTTCGATTTCACTATTAGTTTGTCTTAATTATTCTATTCAAATTTATTCCGTTTTATTTACGATTTTTCTACTTTTGTACATGTCTTCTCGGCACTTCTGCATTTTAGGGACACAACGAATTTATTTGTTTTCGTTTCAGAAGAGCTCCAGTTGCGTCAGCAGCAGACAATCATCTATATATATATATATATATATATATATATATTTACTTAACCGTAACTGAATTTTGCATCGGATTTCTCGGGAATAATTAAATAAGAAACAACGTAAATTCAAAAATTCAAATTAATTAATAAAATTTTTATTGAAGTGTGATTTCTTTTTCAAAATTAAATTAAAACAGTCACGTTGGGTTTTTTCAATTTATTTTTTGGGTAACACGAACAGTTTTAAGAAATTCAAAGTTATGAAAAACAACTGTTTCTTTTAAAATCTGAATATTAAAAACAATTGTAATAAATTAAATATATTCAAATTATCTGAAACTTTGTGATTTTTCTCTATCTTTTTAACAAATATTTTTTATTAAACGGGATACAATTCAGAAATTCTGTGAAAACGAGTTCGATTGTCTCCCTTGCCGTTAAGTAAAAAAAATGGATGATTTTCTGTCGCTAACGGAACTGTAACTCTTCTTAAATGGAAACAAATAAAGTTGCTAAAGTGCCCTTTTCTGCGATTCAGTATTTTTTCCTTTCTTTTTAACTTGATTTCATCTTTCTATTGCTATCGTTTCACATTCTATTTGGATTTCGTGTATGCTCTATCTTTTTAGTTTATATATTTCATTTCTTGATTACAAATTCACATTCACTCCTTTTTATTTACCACTGGCTTTATTTATCCGGCGTTGCCCGGTTGAAGACATATGACCGGGTCGAAAGCGTAGACAGAAATAATTCAGAATATAGTCATGTTCACACTTATATTTTAAATATAACATCTAACACATGTTTTGAAGGCATTTTGCCTCTTTCTCTAAGTTTTAAATTTTAAAGATGCTTAAAAAATTAACTTTCCCAAATTTATATCTATAGGGTGGGCAAAAATAAGGGTCCTATTTTTAAAAATTCATAACTTTTTTATTTATTGATTTTTTTTTTTTTTTTAGAATAAGTAAAGGACCCCTTCCGAAGCAAGCATGAGCCGTATTAGCCCTAAGGAACGTACCCTCATTTAGAAAACATTATTTTTGCTTAAAAAACTCAAAACAGTGTAAAAAACAATACTTTAGTTTTTGTAAGTTTTAAGAAGTGTTTTTCGGCTAAAATTTGTTTTGTTTATTTCAAAAAATCTCGGAAGGGTCAGTCTACACACACATAAAGTTTGGTGAGTTTAACTTTTATTTTGTGGAAGTTATTCAAATTTAAAGATAGGACCCTTATTTTGGCCAACCCTGTACTAGCGATCATGCGCGATTTAAGTTCACATTTAAAAGAGACATTACACTGTAAGTCCACACAACATCGGACGCCAATTCAACAAGACCAGGAAGGACTCTTACGGGGAAAAAGGTTAATACCTTTTAATTTGTTTAAAGCTCTGATGAGGCTCGTTGTACCAAGCGAAATTATTAGAAAAAAGGTCAAGATGAAAAAAATATATATATTTTGATTTTAATAAAATTATCTGCATCTAACACATGGGTTTTTGAAAGAAATTTGCCTCTTTCTTTAAGTTTTATATTTTAAATATATTTTTAATCGTTTTTCCCCCTGAGTTTTGACTTCAATTTATATGCAGTTAAGAATAAATAACAGAGATACTTAAATGTATTCATCAAAGCAACGTATAGGCAAGAAACATTTACACACGGGATATTGTCTGATAGTTTTACTAATATAGAGATGGCGAATCGTTCATTGGAAGTATCGTTCAACAGTGCAACCGAAACAAATAAAAAAAGCGTGTCTTCAATTGTATAAGAAGCTCGTTATGTTTACAACTTTTAAAAATTAGAATTGTTAAATATTCGTTTTATTTTTCCTTTATTTAATTTTTTTATTTCAATAAATATTCAATTCATAGTAAATAAAGATAATTCAATCACTATTAAGGTGATGCACACACAGGCCCATAAGATCGTGTCTGGTGCTTCTATTCATATAGAGGTTCGTCTATTTTATTAATGTTTTCTGTGATATACTAATGTTTTCTGTTCATGAAATAAAATTAATCTTGTTACTTTCGTTCTTTATTTGCCTTTCTTTTCTCGGTCTAGCAATTTAGGAACCACATAGTTATTTCATATCAGAGTTATCTCTCTTTCGGAAAAGTTCGTTTTCAGGCCAGATACCTACTCCTTGGTAAAAACGTTTTCAGGCCCCTTTTGTAATAAGGGGTATATATCCAAATCTCGTGACATCACGAGATCTCATGGCAACCGTCATAAGACGACTTGGTCAAAAATCTAGATCCGAATTATTACCCTAGTGCAGGCTAAGCACCAAACCAAAACGGATTAGCTTGGGGCACGTCCTATACAGATAAAAACGCTATCGGGATGCTGCAAGTTTTTCCTTCGTGCTTAGTACATATTTCTTACTTCTCGTGGAAATAACATGTGCATTTGTGCATTAACTTGTATTAGGAGTAATGTATTTAATAATGTACAATCTTGTTTGCATGTCTCGTTTGTGTTTTTATTATAATGTGTCAACTATTAATGAAATGTATCATTGTTAACCAGACTTATTCATCGCTTTTTGTTACCGATGCATGCATACCTGCCAAGTAATGTACAAAAATACTTTTCAGCACCCTACATGTTTCGAGGATTCATTTGAAACCACCAACCACACGCTGCCTATCTTAATAGAAAAAAAGACTATCTAATATTCATATTCTTCATCTTTTTCCCTTTTCTATTTCATTTTTTAATACACATTTGCATTCTCTTTTTTTATTCACGATTAATCGATATTTATTGATGTTTTCTGGAATCAATTATTTTTTCTACTTGTCCTTTTCGCTTCACTTCCTTACTTGTTCTATTTTCTTTCTTTATTAGATAGTTTTCCTTTTATTTCATGTTAAGTTTCAATCATAGTCCGATTTTCTCAACCTTTCTCCTTTCTAGTTCACGTTTTTCCTCTCCTTGTTTCGTAGCTTTATCTCGGCTCTATTCTATATCAACTTTCTCTTTAATCCATGCATTGACTCTTTTGGATATGATCAAAGTGTATAATCTGTACTGATACCACACTTAATCTTTTTTTCTGTTTTATTTTGGCTGGCAACAAAGTGTAGTATCTGTTCTGATATCACACTGCAATTTTTTCTGTCATCGGTTTGTGAAGAAGAAATTCCTCTAGACTGAGGATATATGTTTTTTTAATTTTTCTCTTAATCTATAGTGACCTTTCTAGGGGAGCTGGATTTTCCCCACATCAAAACTCGACCTTGTGTCTAACTCTGCCCTTCAGTTTTCCATCTAATTTATTTCCAGTATTAATTTTAATCCACGCAGATGTATTCGCCATTTCTGAACAGTAATGGCATCTTCATAAATTAATTGGACCCTTCTTATCCAATCGAAATCGATCACTTATTTAAATGGAGTCAAATCTGAATTCATAGCCAACTAAACCCTCCGTGACTTCAGTAAGTATTTATTATATATATTATTAAATTATATAGATTACAAGGTAAAAAGATTTCTCAAAGTCAGAATCAATAGTTATCTCATAATTTATTTTCTTTAACTTAGTTCACACCGAAACGAGGCAAGTTGCCACTGTAGACGTAAGAGGCTACTGATAATTAAGGGTGGAAGTTTGGAGCTGTACATTGAGATGCTTGTTCACTTTAGTTTTGCATTTCTGCATGTCGGTACAGTCGTGGAAACAGCAGAGAGGGAGTTCAAATGACCGGCAGCTCGAGAAAAGAAACTATTGAAGTAGAAAGCTCTCCGGCATCTAGGGACTTCCACAGTGAATAGATGGGATTTAGCTGAGTGTCAGGTTGGTCGAGTGTATTTACATCGAGGAGGCTCAAGAGCAGCAAGTTCATCGGAGCACATTCCATTGAAGTACTTTTAAAAAAAGCACAAGGATGCAACATTGCTGCGATGGTGCAGGGGCTGGAGCTTAGTGGATAGTGAGGGAACTATTAGATTAGCAACTCTTTTTTGGACCTTGTCTAAGAGGGAGAGACTAGTGGATGGTGCACGAGCCCAGATGTGACAACAATACTCCATGCATAAGCGTTTGGTGGCTTTGTAGAGATATAGGATACTGTCAGGTGTGAGAAGTTATATAGCATGGTAGAGAGAGCCCACCTTTTTTGCAACAGGCTTAGCAATGTCTTCTATGTATTGAGTCCAATTCATGTTACCTGTGAATGTTTGGCCGAGGGTTTTGAACATTGGACTCTCAGGTAGGGTGTTATTTGTCATGACAATCGGTGTTTGCATATACCGTCTCTCTCCATCATCTATCTCTCTCTTCTCCCCCCTCGCACATATGTCAAATCTTCCATCTCTCTACGCTTTCTCTTTTAATAATTCCCACCATTCCATTCCTCTCACCACTGCTCTTATCATTCGCTTTTAATGTTACTCGTCCTTCCTACCACCATCTAAAACGGCTATTTTCAGATGAAGTGTGCACGGTGACAATATAAAGACAACATAGCTTAAAAGTAAAATAAACAAATTGTTGATCAGCAAAGTAAGATCAAGCCACAGAGTGAATGTGGTATTTTGGTGAGAGTGTCTAGCATAGGGTAAGCCCAAAAGGTTTTGACAAAATCTGATGACCATTGCCCCCCCATCCCCCAAAACGATTCGGACTTCATGCCTAAGGCAAATCATGAACTTTATGATTATTTGTTTTTTGTTCAAAAGAAAAGCTGTTGTGAATGTATATTTTTTGCTTTCATAAAATAACTAAAAGACAGATGATGTTCAACTCTTATTATACAGCATACCTAAGTGTGAGGTTTGACGGAAAGACTATACTGTGTCAGTTTTCGCACGAGGATTCATATAGAATTATACACATTATTCTTTATTATAGAGTAGAAGCTAGTTATTTTGAAACTTGACCCCCCTCACTCTAAAAGGACCAGTTATGTCTGGGAAGATGGTAATAATGATATCAGAAGAGATTCTACACTACCCAATCCAAAATAGAAGGATTTACTGCTTGGTATAGTGGTATCATGAAAACAAGACAGATACAATACTATCCCCTGAATTGAGTATTGAAATATAGTTCATTAGTAAAAGAAATAGAAAACTGAATTGGATATTCAAATATAGTTCATTAGTAACAGTAATAGTACCATGAATTGAGTATTGAAATATAGTCTATTAGTAAAAGAAATAGAAACCTGAATTGAGTATTGAAATATAGTTCATTAGTAAAAAAAATAGAAAACTGAATTGACTATTAAAATATAGTTCATTAGTAAAAAATAGTAAAGTTAATTAGGTATTGAAATATAGTTCATTAGTAAAAGAAATAGAAAACTGAATCGATTATTGAAATATAGTTCATTAGTAAAAAAAATAGTAAAGTTAATTGAGTATTGAAATATAGTTCATTATTAAGGGAAATAGTAAACTGAATTGAGTATTGAAATATAGTTCGGCTGGAAATTCTTGATCTATGATTCTGGTTCTCAGTCCGTAGGCACTTGACTCCCTGAATGCAGTTTCAACATCAAAGAAAGAAATTATAATCATAAGTACACATTTTACACTAAGATTCCCAAAGCACAGCTTTAAACTAATACCACTTAACTTCAAATTAACATAAAAGATTATAGTGTCAAAAGTATATATAATGCAGACGTACACAGCTAGATTGACCATTTACTTAAACAAATTCGCCGTCGTTTTGAGTGACAAATAAGCCGTTAGAGCTGAAGAACATTTTCTATTAAAATTTTCTCTCAAATTTCTTTGTAAATAACCGGCTTAGCATTGGAATTTTGCGTAGGTCGTTCGTACCTATAAGTGGTTTACGATGAATACCAGCAGTGATGAGGAGTCGCATTGAAAAGAGACGATTACAAGAAGGTTGAAATGCGGTTCTTGTCAATTTCCAATTCAATTCTTGTCAATTTTAAATTCAACTCTTTGTCAATTTCAAAATTCAAATCCCATTAATTTCAATATCAGCTCTTGTCAATTTTAAATTCAATTCTTGTCAATTTTAAATTCAATTCTTGTCAATTTTAAATTCAACTCTTTGTCAATTTCAAAATTAAAATCTCATTAATTTCAATATCAGCTCTTGTCAATTTTAAATTCAATTCTTGTCAATTTTAAATTCAATTCTTGTCAATTTTAAATTCAACTATTTGTCAATTTCAAAATGAAAATCTCATTAATTTCAATATCAGCTCTTGTCATTTTTTAATTAAACAATTTTAATTTGAACGTGATCTTATTTCATTTATCGGTAAACTTCAGAAATAAAGTAAAGTGAAACAATAAAAGTAAAATCGCTAAATTATAACTGAGCATTGAAGAGGTATCGGTGAAAATTTATATGGCGAAGGAGACCACAGATTGGTCAACTTGGGGGGGGGTCACTTATGTAGAATAACTCTATTAGAATTCAAAATTGGTGGGATTTATTGATTGTGGGCTCGTTTGTTAGCAACTTCAAATAAACACTACCGATTAGATTTCTTGAACACTAAATTATGTGACTGTGATGAAGCTTTAGATATGAAATCGCACAGTTCATTTTGGCTGTGAAACCTTGTTACATTACGCTTTACCGACGGTGTCTAAATCTTTTATACGCCGGGTCGCTGATCTCGTCATCGTAGCCACCGCTATCATCACCATCGTTGTTGTGAACTCAGGCTAATTTTTCGTCCGTCGATACAAAACCACGCCAACACTTGTTTAGTTTATAAAAAAATATTTTATTTAAAAATATAAAACGTCGGGGAAACAACTTGTGCATGAAAAAGATATATCTATCATATATATATATTTATCATATATATATATATATATACATATATATATATATATATATATATATATATATATATAGAGAGAGAGAGAGAGAGAGAGAGAGAGAGAGATAGACAGATAGCCCATCTCACTACATCAGCCGCCCGACACGTGCTGTCTCAATTTCAATGCAGGCGCACACACGTCTTTCCTCGATGAAATCTCGCCAGCTAAGAGAGAGAAAAGAGCGCTTCACCGGAAATCACGTGTTTTGTATAACTTACATCCGGTGTCCCCCTTTGATTCTTGACCTCTAAACTTTTCAACTCCAACACGACCACTACTATGTAAAACCCTGATCTAAAAGCATTGCTAGTGTTATGATCGGGGCAAATTGACAATTATTTTAATATTTTTGATACACGTGTTACATATCGAGGGGGGTTAACGTGTGAAACTGCGTGTGTCAAAAAGAAATTCTGTTACTGCGATACCAGAATTAGGAGATACTGTTTCTTTTATATATGTTGAATATTGGGTTTAGGGTACCGCACATAACACCTGAACGGAAAAATTAGAACCTGGCTAATTAACACAAACACCCACCTGGCCGGAAAATAAATATCCAGTAATTGGATGCAGAGACGCCTGCAAAAGTCACCTGCAGGGACAGCGGACAAATTCAACACCCGTCGCTAAATAAGCAATAAAATGGATGGAAGCCACGTCTAGTAGATTGGGAGTGGCAATATCGAGTATTGATTTACTCCTCTCCAGGAGTTTGACACAAGGCCAGTTTTTATCTTACTCCCACAAGTAAGATGTGACCCAAGGTCGGGTCGGGAAAGTGGGGTTTAAAAATTGCCTGAGAAGCCCCGTCGACATTCCCCGGTAGGGGCGCCTCAGGCAGTAAGCAATAAACTTACTCTTCTCCAAAGAGGGGAGGCGCAGCCTGGGAGGGTGGACCTCCTAGAACTGCACAGGACAGACCCATAGACCGGCGTAAATCAAGACCCAAAGGCCAAGACAATACCAGTCTATGGGGTGCAGTATCCATCGGAACAGATACTACACTTTGATCTTAGCCAAAAGGCCAAGGACCGTCGAGTAGATAGACGAACTCCTGGAATGCGCGTTGCAGTTGTGGATGTATGGGCTTCCAAAAATGTTATCTCCTGATGGAGATCGGGAGAAAGCTGTTGGCTAGCGAATTCGAGAGATCAATTTTTGTCAACTTCCATGTCCCCTCCCACTTTTTCTTTCTTTCTCTCTCTCTCTCTCTCTCTCTCTCTCTAGCTTATTCTACTTACTCAGCACAACACAACCAATAAAATATACGTTGTAAATTGTATTCGTAACCTGTCCTTCCACTGGATGAATTCGTCCGTCAGATTTTCTTTCGTTATGCCCAAGACTACTTTAGTGCCTATTCACTGTTCATTATTTGCTGTAGTTTCTTTTGTAATTAAAACCTTTACCAAAGGTATTTCTGGTATGTCCTTATTCTCCGTCTCGCTACAATATACCATCATATATTTATCCAACTTCCAGTGATGCCCGCTTGCGTTTCAAACCTTTTCCACCTATACAGTTTCCAGTGACGTTTCTCCTGTCTCTACCGCTTATCCAGCTTCCAGTGACGTTCTCCTGTCTCTACCGCTTATCCAGCTTCCAGTGACGTTCTCCTGTCTCTACCGCTTATCCAGTTTCCAGTGACGTTCTCCTGTCTCTACCGCTTATCCAGCTTCCAGTGACGTTCTCCTGTCTCTACCGCTTATCCAGTTTCCAGTGACGTTCTCCTGTCTCTACCGCTTATCCAGCTTCCAGTGACGTTCTCCTGTCTCTACCGCTTATCCAGTTTCCAGTGACGTTCTCCTGTCTCTACCGCTTATCCAGCTTCCAGTGACGTTCTCCTGTCTCTACCGCTTATCCAGTTTCCAGTGACGTTCTCCTGTCTCTACCGCTTATCCAGCTTCCAGTGACGTTCTCCTGTCTCTACCGCTTATCCAGTTTCCAGTGACGTTCTCCTGTCTCTACCGCTTATCCAGTTTCCAGTGACGTTCTCCTGTCTCTACCGCTTATCCAGTTTCCAGTGACGTTCTCCTGTCTCTACCGCTTATCCAGTTTCCAGTGACGTTCTCCTGTCTCTACCGCTTATCCAGCTTCCAGTGACGTTCTCCTGTCTCTACCGCTTATCCAGTTTCCAGTGACGTTCTCCTGTCTCTACCGCTTATCCAGCTTCCAGTGACGTTCTCCTGTCTCTACCGCTTATCCAGTTTCCAGTGACGTTCTCCTGTCTCTACCGCTTATCTAGCTTCCAGTGACGTTCTCCTGTCTCTACCGCTTATCCAGTTTCCAGTGACGTTCTCCTGTCTCTACCGCTTATCCAGTTTCCAGTGACGTTCTCCTGTCTCTACCGCTTATCCAGTTTCCAGTGACGTTCTCCTGTCTCTACCGCTTATCCAGCTTCCAGTGACGTTCTCCTGTCTCTACCGCTTATCCAGTTTCCAGTGACGTTCTCCTGTCTCTACCGCTTATCCAGCTTCCAGTGACGTTCTCCTGTCTCTACCGCTTATCCAGTTTCCAGTGACGTTCTCCTGTCTCTACCGCTTATCCAGCTTCCAGTGACGTTCTCCTGTCTCTACCGCTTATCCAGTTTCCAGTGACGTTCTCCTGTCTCTACCGCTTATCCAGCTTCCAGTGACGTTCTCCTGTCTCTACCGCTTATCCAGTTTCCAGTGACGTTCTCCTGTCTCTACCGCTTATCCAGCTTCCAGTGACGTTCTCCTGTCTCTACCGCTTATCCAGTTTCCAGTGACGTTCTCCTGTCTCTACCGCTTATCCAGTTTCCAGTGACGTTCTCCTGTCTCTGCCGCTTATCCAGTTTCCAGTGACGTTCTCCTGTCTCTACCGCTTATCCAGTTTCCAGTGACGTTCTCCTGTCTCTACCGCTTATCCAGCTTCCAGTGACGTTCTCCTGTCTCTACCGCTTATCCAGTTTCCAGTGACGTTCTCCTGTCTCTACCGCTTATCTAGCTTCCAGTGACGTTCTCCTGTCTCTACCGCTTATCCAGTTTCCAGTGACGTTCTCCTGTCTCTACCGCTTATCCAGTTTCCAGTGACGTCTTATCTTGACGTTTATTTTCTGTTATTCTTTTATCTTATCGGTGCAATAAAAGACCCTTATTTTTTTATACAGTTCATCTGGGTTTATCATTCCTTCTTTGTCATTGCCGTATTTTATCTGTGTCGCTTTTTTAGCTGTAAGACCGATCACCAGCAAGCAACATAATGTTCTGATATGTGTAGCAGCGTGAACACTATCTTAAGATATTCACTTTTGTTTGTCTTAGAGAAAATTCTAAAATACGCGCTGACAATTTAAAAAGTTATTAAAATATTACAAACAGATAAACACATCAATGTTGTTGAATAAAAGAAGAAAACATTGTTTAACGAACACAAAATATTCATATATGTTAAAAATGACAATATATTATATGTGAGTAATTGTTCATTCGAAATGTTCGAGTTCTCAGATAAAGTTCAGTTAGAAATATAACAAGTAATAAAATGTATGCTTTTATGCATGTTTTTATAAGTGCGTATATGCGTGCGACAGTGTAGGCATTTGTGTGTGTGTTGATTTTTGTCAGGGTGTGTGAGCGTATTACTGTGTGTCTGTCAGTTGAGAAATGAATATTAGCTTCCCGAGCTCAAAGGGGCGAGGGAAGCGGAAACGTAATGCTCTTGTTAACGGTGTACTGATTTTTACCGAACCGAAAACCGCACCTTAAATAATGTTTTATCGACTTCAAACGCATGCTTTTACTTTGGGCTCGAAAAAATAGTTTTCATCGAACGAGGTGCGTCGAACGTAGTTGAAAGCACGTCACGTGACCGCCATCTTTGCTTTTTGTTAAATATTACTCTATAAGCCGGTTTCGTATGAAAAATATAATTTCTTTTTAAGATTTGATTTTGGGGCGTGGTTTGTATTTTTCGCATACGCCGTCGGTCAGTAAATATTATAGCATTGGGATATATGTCAATCTTATATATTCATGGATAGACGAACATTGTAATTTGGACTATTTAACGCAGGAAAAATATTTTGTTTTGCATGTTAATAATTTATTGAATTGATCATGTGAAATTTTGATATCAAGGGTCAAGACACGACTTCATATAAATGGAGATATGAACTCGCTTAAGATAATCTATAAGAAACGAAAACAGTGCCTGAACTCGGAAGATACTGACATGCCAACTACGTGATCCGCGTATTACATTAGCTTGTAGACATTTATTGCTTTTAGCGGGCCAACTTATACGGAAAGGAATATTCATGGAGCTGACAGCTACAGGATAGACTTACACTCAAATATTTTAAAAGCTTAAAAACTTATTAATGGATTTCTGTGGAGAATCGGAGAACTTCCTTCTCAGAAACGACCTCATCTTAGGGGCATGATAACTACCATATTACTCAGATTTAATCAGTTCCTGCAAATTTAAAGATAATTATTACGCATAGTTAGCACTTATTGGTACCTGTTTTACTGCGTTTATTATGTGGTTTGTATGTCTATAGTGATTGATTATCACTGCCTCCTCCCCCAAAACGAGGGAGGGTAATTCCTGGGAAGATAGCATCATGAGCACAGAACTAATACTACACTAACCTCGACAAAAAAAACGAGGAGATAATGCCTTGCAGCATGGTCTCATAACAACCGAACAGACACTACACAACCTCATTCTCTCTCAAAAAAAGGAAGTATTTCATGGGAGGATAGTATCTACGCTACTCCGACTTAGTTGAGCATTGAAAGATAGTACATTAGTCTGAAATAGTATAGTAAACTAAATTGAGCATTGAAAGAAAGTACATTAGTCTGAAATAGTATAGTAAACTGAATTGAGCATTGAAAGATAGTACATTAGTCTGAAATAGTATAGTAAACTGAATTGGGCATTGAAAGATAGTACATTAGTCTGAAATAGTATAGTAAACTGAATTGAGCATTGAAAGATAGTACATTAGTCTGAAATAGTATAGTAAACTGAATTGAGCATTGAAAGATAGTACATTAGTCTGAAATAGTATAGTAAACTGAATTGGGCATTGAAAGATAGTACATTAGTCTGAAATAGTATAGTAAACTGAA
Organism: Sepiola atlantica; assembly: GCA_963556195.1. NCBI lineage: Eukaryota > Metazoa > Mollusca > Cephalopoda > Sepiida > Sepiolidae > Sepiola > Sepiola atlantica. The sequence continues at coordinate 90,023,587 of OY744532.1, forward strand.
TTGAGCATTGAAAGATAGTACATTAGTCTGAAATAGTATAGTAAACTAAATTGAGCATTGAAAGAGAGTACATTAGTCTGAAATAGTATAGTAAACTGAATTGAGTATTGAAAGATAGTACATTAGTCTGAAATAGTATAGTAAACTGAATTGAGCATTGAAAGATAGTACATTAGTCTGAAATAGTATAGTAAACTGAATTGGGCATTGAAAGATAGTACATTAGTCTGAAATAGTATAGTAAACTGAATTGAGCATTGAAAGATAGTACATTAGTCTGAAATAGTATAGTAAACTGAATTGGGCATTGAAAGATAGTACATTAGTCTGAAATAGTATAGTAAACTGAATTGAGCATTGAAAGAGAGTACATTAGTCTGAAATAGTATAGTAAACTGAATTGAGTATTGAAAGATAGTACATTAGTCTGAAATAGTATAGTAAACTGAATTGAGCATTGAAAGATAGTACATTAGTCTGAAATAGTATAGTAAACTGAATTGGGCATTGAAAGATAGTACATTAGTCTGAAATAGTATAGTAAACTGAATTGAGCATTGAAAGATAGTACATTAGTCTGAAATAGTATAGTAAACTGAATTGGGCATTGAAAGATAGTACATTAGTCTGAAATAGTATAGTAAACTGAATTGAGAATTGAAAGATAGTACATTAGTCTGAAATAGTATAGTAAACTAAATTGAGCATTGAAAGAGAGTACATTAGTCTGAAATAGTATAGTAAACTGAATTGAGTATTGAAAGATAGTACATTAGTCTGAAATAGTATAGTAAACTGAATTGAGCATTGAAAGATAGTACATTAGTCTGAAATAGTATAGTAAACTGAATTGGGCATTGAAAGATAGTACATTAGTCTGAAATAGTATAGTAAACTGAATTGAGCATTGAAAGATAGTACATTAGTCTGAAATAGTATAGTAAACTGAATTGAGCATTGAAAGATAGTACATTAGTCTGAAATAGTATAGTAAACTGAATTGAGCATTGAAAGATAGTACATTAGTCTGAAATAGTATAGTAAACTAAATTGAGCATTGAAAGAGAGTACATTAGTCTGAAATAGTATAGTAAACTGAATTGAGTATTGAAAGATAGTACATTAGTCTGAAATAGTATAGTAAACTGAATTGAGCATTGAAAGATAGTACATTAGTCTGAAATAGTATAGTAAACTGAATTGGGCATTGAAAGATAGTACATTAGTCTGAAATAGTATAGTAAACTGAATTGAGCATTGAAAGATAGTACATTAGTCTGAAATAGTATAGTAAACTGAATTGAGCATTGAAAGATAGTACATTAGTCTGAAATAGTATAGTAAACTGAATTGGGCATTGAAAGATAGTACATTAGTCTGAAATAGTATAGTAAACTAAATTGAGCATTGAAAGAGAGTACATTAGTCTGAAATAGTATAGTAAACTGAATTGAGTATTGAAAGATAGTACATTAGTCTGAAATAGTATAGTAAACTGAATTGAGCATTGAAAGATAGTACATTAGTCTGAAATAGTATAGTAAACTGAATTGGGCATTGAAAGATAGTACATTAGTCTGAAATAGTATAGTAAACTGAATTGAGCATTGAAAGATAGTACATTAGTCTGAAATAGTATAGTAAACTGAATTGGGCATTGAAAGATAGTACATTAGTCTGAAATAGTATAGTAAACTGAATTGAGCATTGAAAGATAGTACATTAGTCTGAAATAGTATAGTAAACTGAATTGAGCATTGAAAGATAGTACATTAGTCTGAAATAGTATAGTAAACTGAATTGGGCATTGAAAGATAGTACATTAGTCTGAAATAGTATAGTAAACTGAATTGAGCATTGAAAGATAGTACATTAGTCTGAAATAGTATAGTAAACTAAATTGAGCATTGAAAGAGAGTACATTAGTCTGAAATAGTATAGTAAACTGAATTGAGTATTGAAAGATAGTACATTAGTCTGAAATAGTATAGTAAACTGAATTGAGCATTGAAAGATAGTACATTAGTCTGAAATAGTATAGTAAACTGAATTGGGCATTGAAAGATAGTACATTAGTCTGAAATAGTATAGTAAACTGAATTGAGCATTGAAAGATAGTACATTAGTCTGAAATAGTATAGTAAACTGAATTGGGCATTGAAAGATAGTACATTAGTCTGAAATAGTATAGTAAACTGAATTGAGCATTGAAAGATAGTACATTAGTCTGAAATAGTATAGTAAACTAAATTGAGCATTGAAAGAGAGTACATTAGTCTGAAATAGTATAGTAAACTGAATTGAGTATTGAAAGATAGTACATTAGTCTGAAATAGTATAGTAAACTGAATTGAGCATTGAAAGATAGTACATTAGTCTGAAATAGTATAGTAAACTGAATTGGGCATTGAAAGATAGTACATTAGTCTGAAATAGTATAGTAAACTGAATTGAGCATTGAAAGATAGTACATTAGTCTGAAATAGTATAGTAAACTGAATTGAGCATTGAAAGATAGTACATTAGTCTGAAATAGTATAGTAAACTGAATTGAGCATTGAAAGATAGTACATTAGTCTGAAATAGTATAGTAAACTAAATTGAGCATTGAAAGAGAGTACATTAGTCTGAAATAGTATAGTAAACTGAATTGAGTATTGAAAGATAGTACATTAGTCTGAAATAGTATAGTAAACTGAATTGAGCATTGAAAGATAGTACATTAGTCTGAAATAGTATAGTAAACTGAATTGGGCATTGAAAGATAGTACATTAGTCTGAAATAGTATAGTAAACTGAATTGAGCATTGAAAGATAGTACATTAGTCTGAAATAGTATAGTAAACTGAATTGAGCATTGAAAGATAGTACATTAGTCTGAAATAGTATAGTAAACTGAATTGAGCATTGAAAGAGAGTACATTAGTCTGAAATAGTATAGTAAACTGAATTGAGTATTGAAAGATAGTACATTAGTCTGAAATAGTATAGTAAACTGAATTGAGCATTGAAAGATAGTACATTAGTCTGAAATAGTATAGTAAACTGAATTGGGCATTGAAAGATAGTACATTAGTCTGAAATAGTATAGTAAACTGAATTGAGCATTGAAAGATAGTACATTAGTCTGAAATAGTATAGTAAACTGAATTGAGCATTGAAAGATAGTACATTAGTCTGAAATAGTATAGTAAACTGAATTGAGCATTGAAAGATAGTACATTAGTCTGAAATAGTATAGTAAACTGAATTGAGCATTTAAAGATAGTACATTCATAGAAGATATAGTATAGTTTCGGCTTCAGACAGACAGATACCAAATCTCCATTAGATATGGAGATTCAGGAAGAAAAACTCGATTAGAAACTAAAGGGGCGCCCCAGGCAGTAAGCAATAAACTTACTCCTCCCCAAAGAGGGGAGGCGAAGCCTGGGAGGGTGGACCTCCTAGAACTGCACAGGACATACCCATAGACCGGCGTAAATCAAGCCCCGAAGGCCAAGACAATACCAGTCTATGGGGTGCAGTATCCATCGGAACAGATACTACACTTTGATCTTAGCCAAAAGGCCAAGAAGGCACGATTATGTCTGTCTGTGTGTATGTCTGTCTGTCTGTGTGTATGTCTGTTTATGGAAGATCACGTTTAGGTCGAGCTTTGAACTTTTTTTTATGTGTACACTAAGTGACACTTGGGAACTCTTTGTTATTTCTACAATTTTTAAACAGGCGAACTGTTACAGATATGATTTGATGGGCAGGTATTTTTGTCTTAATCCTAGAGCGGATGGTCGGATACAACACAAACCCACAAAGTAAGGCCCTGTATATGTGCGAATATTTTCGATTATTCTCGAACGTTCTATGTTTATGTGATGGAAAATCCAACTCCTCAAAGAAGACACTCTCGGTTGATACAAAAACAAAAATTGATTCTATCTAGTAGAATATCCCCGGTCGAGGAGGAAACAGATACTACACTTTGACCCTAGGTGTATTTCTTTTGTTTAGTACTATCTTCAATTTTTTGGCCAGTGTCACCTTCCACACTTCTTCGCCATCAGTCACCCTTTTAGCAGCTAGGTCTGATTTCCCCGTATCATACCAGTGTTGAGTATCACCCCCACCTATATCAGTGTATTAGTTTCGTTTAGCTGTGTTGGTAGTAATTTTATGTCAGTGAATTTGTTGGAAGCAGCAGCGACAGCGAATGTTGTTGTACGTATCGACTCTCGATTGGACGAAATTTCTAATCAGCAGTTTATCTCGGCCAACTAAAGAAACAAGAATATTCACTACCGAAAATTCGCGCGTACTATAAAACCCAAACACACAGTTTTCTTCCTCTTTCTGGAGTTTCCTTTCAGAGACTACACACGTACGTATGACACATTTTGCCTAGGCACGTTGGATCCCAAAAAGAAACTATGAATTATTAATCTTTACCAACCCTTCATTTTTATTGTCTTAACAAGTTATTAATAAAATGAATTATTTTTGTATAGATACACTTTGTTATTCTTTCTTTTGATAATATCATATGTTCAACATTGGTGACGACGATTTACTCGTCACAGAAAATGGTTTAAGTGTTGGACACATACGATTCTAGAGATGTGTGTAATTCTCAGGTTGGAAAAAGATCATCCAATAAAGGTTATTTCCTAAACAATTTGTCCGGTTTAGTGCTTTGTTGCATATAAGATGGGGATATTCTATATGCCGTAAAACAAACCGGAATGTTTTCATATTTTTTCACGAAATTCACTCCAGACAAGGCATAAAGCCACTTGATGTAAAAAGAACAAAAATTAATACGTTGCAAAATAACAATAAGGGAGAGGAAGGCAGTATCACTTCAAAACAAAGTGATAAATCCAGAGACAAAATAATCGTACCTAAAGCCAGAACATGGGCATGACAGTGACGGACTTAATCATCCACGCTGGAAATAGATAAAGGGGCGAAACATGGAACTTGAAAATACGCTGACATGTAGCGAGTGCTGATGGAGAAGCTTCCCAAGTTCGGTCTCCTAGATTATCAACCGGAAAACTGCTGACCAGAAAAGCACCATGACCTCGCCCTCGACCAAGAACACAAACCCACCTACATTAGCTGTCAGTTATCAAGTAAATCAAGCCTGAAAGAGACCCTACCACCAGCGTCTAATGCCGTGGACGCCAAACAGACAAGCCAAAAGGTAAGTCTCTTAAAAACCCAATAAGCAAGAAAGGGGGTACAAAGCTGGTTGACAATAGGTTTTCTCATATATATATATTCTCTTGTTTGTAATTTATTTAACTAACTTAATCTAATATATATATATATATATATATATATATATATATATATATATATATATATATATATATTCTCTTGTTTGTAATTTTATTTAACTAATTAAGTAAACTCTACTGTAATTTTCTTTTCAATAACTTTACAACTAATCACCCAGTTGCGGGTGATTGAGTTGAACATTTCGTTACGACAATCACTAATCGACTTCCCTGTGGATTTCGATCGTTTCTTGAAAATAAATGGATTTCTAAAATATCAATAAAAATGCCGAATCCGCCGAATGAAAAGGTTTTGCTGGGAGCACAGTTTTGTTTTGAGTTAATTTTACGTACGGCAAAAATCGATTATCTCTACCTCCTCTCCTCTCCTCTCTCCCCCGATTACGGAGACAAAGAATGTGCTTATGGCAGAGTTCAATAAATGTATTCTCTGTTGATAGGCAGTTCATTTGAAGATGGCCGTCGTTGTTTCTCTTGTTTGTCCTTCCAAACATTACCATATTTTGATATAAGCGGCAATAAAGAATGGGCGAAATATCCTATAAGGAAAAAGAAATGAGACTCTCTAAGAAATTAAACGAAGCAAGACAACTCGAATTGAGGATTAAGAATGGACAGACAAACAATGGTGAAGCCGTAAACCCTTTGGCTAACGTCAGGATTCAGACGTCAACAAATTGAAAAGGAAATCTTAATATTGTGAAAAGAGTGAACATATTGTATAGCCTGTAACGGAAACGGAAAGGAACGATGTGGGGGGGGGGGAAGTAGTGGAGATATCAAATTGATTGAAGATGGGTGTTTTCAATAAATATATGGATTTCCTGACTGATAGAGTTGCCGGGGAGTCGTAAGGGTTTAACTTGTGTAGTTATAAAAGTAATAAACGGAAAACTATCCGCACCCGGCAGCTATTAATCTAGCTTTAAATATTCTTTTTACATGATATATCTTTAACAAAAATGTGTTGTAATTTTTAAAACTAATAGTGTTCATTTGAATGATCTTCCTTTAAAATTAATGACCGTAATATTTTAAGAAACGTTTTGGCAATTTTTTTTAAGTAGCTTTAGTTTTCTACTGTTAATATCGACGAAATATTGCATATATATATATATAGGAAATAGGACAATAAAATTACAAATGAATAACACCAAACATTAATCCATTATAAAGTGTTTAAAAATAGTTATGCAAATGAGGTATACAAATAGTATGTTTGGTTTGTTGCTCGTTACTATATATACAGTATTTCAAAATACTATGTTGTATCATTGATTTAACAGTGAGCTGTTTTGATGAATAAAAAATCGCATTTATTAATTTAGATAATGTATTATATGAGTAATATTGGGAGCTTGGATATGATATTGTAAAAAGAATCTACATTTATTGGAAGTTAAAAATAATTTATTGTAAGTTCAAAAAATGCAAGTTAAAATGTATTGTTACTTTAAATTGTACTGCAAAAAGAAACTGGCTAGTCAGAATCAAATATTAATTTCATAGGAAGAAGGCTATTTACCTCAAAATGTTGAGGAACAGACTCTCTCTACTTTATATATTAAGCGTCATTTCTTTTTATCTCTTGGTGTTTCTCAAATGTCCATATGTATATTATCGCCTAATTTTTAGTTAGTATTTCATGTTGTTGAAACCGAAGTGTTTTTTTGAAGGGCTATGGGCATAATATGTGAGAGGCTTTGGGATTGTCTAACCCGACTATGTTTTTAAAAGAGAAACAATTTATTTTTTATTCATCTTGATAGTATTAAGCATTTCTTTAAAATGCTTCCCTACATATTACCGAGATGCTCAATGAATTCAAACATAAATAAATGAAATTTACATAAAATATTTTGTTTCAATGCCTTGGAAATTATTTAAATAAAATGTCAAGCGTCATGGCAACTTTTAATTACTATTTAAATAAAAGCAATAATTAAAAAAAGAAACAGAATTAAGTATGTAAGTATTTAATATATATATTTGTAATACGGTAGAAGGCCAAGAAAGCAAAGGAGAAAATGAACAAAAATAAGTATGGAAAGGCAATAAAAGAGATATTCTTCTTCAATAAAACTTAGTTATTTATTTAAAATATTTTCTAGATATCTTTAACGTTATATGTTGGAATAAACCTTTGTTATGCTAAGGGGAGTTGTACTTCCGAAATATTCACATAAATATTTCCCATTCTTCCAACCTCTGGTAACTGGTAACTGGTAACTGAAAGCTAAAGACTAATAAGGCTATGTGGCTGTTCCAGTTCAATTTATAATACAAACATTATGACATTATAATAGCCACTTTCCAAACTTTAATATTTTTCTCAAAGAAATTCGCAAGAGCAGATACTCGACTATCGAGTAACATTATTTTGTTCATAGGAAATAATCACGCATTTATAGAGATTATTTGGTTAACTATTAAAAATACTGTTAAGTGAAGTTTATATATATATATATATATATATATATATATATATATATATATATATATATTATAATATAAAATGAAGTAATAAAATAAGGTGTCAATCAAATTTTATTAGCATTCAAAGTTCAAGCAAAGTATCTTAAAGTCCTTAGCTCATGAGTTTTCAAAGATAATTCTTCTCTTCAGAGGACCATTACCGCAGTTATACCACTACAGGTAATAAAATTAAACTTTGAAAATATATAAAAATATATACACAAATACATAAAAATACATAACATCAAATATATCAACCCAAAAACATACTTTTTTGTTGAATCTATACAATCCATCCCGGTCATACAATTTGAAAAACATAATCAGGATAGACATCCAGAGGGTTGATGAAGATTAATCCAGGTTATAAAAAGCAGTCCAAATACGAGAAATTGAAGGAGCTGACAAAGTTATCCAGTCGCGAAATGTGTCAATAATCGGTGAAGTGAAAAGTATCCAATGTTTATGTTAATTATTAAAACGATAAATAAATCAAATTAAATAATATAGAAAGCTCAATAAACTCACTTAAAATTCCAAAATCCTGATATGGGCAACCCTAATCAAATCAAAGTTCGTTGTTCAATTAGAGAATCCGTTAAATCCGAATTGAGCAAAAATAAGATTGAATCCCGGTCGTATCTTGCAACCAGAGCGAACAATAATTAATCTTCACTCGCCAGCGGTTCAGCCAGATCCGACAAATGCTCTATCCAGTATATTGAGCTTCAGTTTTTTATCCGGATGTTTCACTAATTATAATATATTAGTTGACGCTTATATCTTTTGTTGGATTGCTTCATATATATATATATATATATATATATATATATATATATATATATATATATATATATATATATATATATATATATGCTAGAAGAATACCCGTCTCACGACGGGTAAAACCAATCCCCCAAACAGAACTGTTCTGTTCGACTTTTATGTTCCCTTACGAATATTAAAATCAAGATTAAATGTTTGTAAACCTAATAACTAGAATTCTTATTCCAATTCTGATCAAAATTAATTAAAAGAATTTTGATTCTAGAAAATTTCAACCTTAAGCTTAAGGTATCTTAAGAAGAAATTGAAATTCAGAGAATCGTGCTTAATTGGTGTCTAATGACTATGGATAAAATCCAATGCAAATCTGAAATATTTTCATTTTTAAATCGAATGCTCATATTATGCCATCTACCATCCTTTAAAATACTGAAATCTGGTGAATATTTATTAATAGATGTCTAATACCGTTTGTTAACATTTCTCACAAATCAGAAGTATCAGAATTTTCACGAAGGACTTCCACACCCATTTTATCAACTGTGCATGAAACTAAATTAAACTAAATATAGCCCACATTATGATCACCTACGCATAGCAGCTGTGTTCCAAAATTCATAATGATCGGTTAATTAGTTTATGAGTGAATCCTGTACATACAAATATATAAAAGTATGCACATACCTAACTTTATACAAATCGAGATGCAAGCAGTGCGTAGTTAGTACACGTCAAGCTTACTTTTCCTTTAATTTTGTTTCTGATGGTTAAACTGTACAGACTCCGTATATATAAATAGTGTTTCATTACTTATGATTTAGATGAGTGCCTTGGGCAATATTTGGAGCCTTCCTTAGCATTAATTTTATAGATTCCATGAAAACTCGTTGGAATTGCAACTCTATCCCCTGTTAACAAACAATAAACATAGTTTCCAATCAATCTTTACAAATGTGGAATTCGCTCTCTGCAATTATAGTTCCCTTATTACGGCCAAATGTTGTGGAGAAAGATCTTTTTCAAAGTGGAACAGATTCAAGAATGAATAATGAAACACCAACGGAACCAGACATGCTACATAATTAAACATTAATGACCATTTAATATTAACGTGTACGTGAGATTGGTATTCGTAAACAAATTTTCCCAAGCTAAATCTAGAAATATGATTGTTATTATACTAGCAGGGATACTCGGCGTCGTCTGGAGTCTTAACGTCCCTAAACTAAAGAAAATAACAGAAAAGAATGAAACTAAAACTAAACGGAACTTGGCCTTTTGGCTAAGATCAAAGTGTAGTATCTGTTCCGATGGATGCTGCACGCCATGGACTGGTGTTGTCTTGGCCTTCGGGGCTTGATTTGCGCCGGTCTGTGGGTCGGTCCTGTGCAGTTCTAGGAGGGGCACCCTCCCAGGCTTTGCCTCCCCTCTTTGGGGAGGAGTAGGTTTATTGCTTGCTGTCTGAGGCGCCCTACCGGGGAATGCCGACGGGCCTGCCCAGGCAATTTTTAAATGGCCAGAGTGCTCACCTCTCGAGCGCTGGCTTATCTAATCCAACTTTCCCGACCTTGTGTCACATCTTACCTTGTGGGAGGTAGATAAATAAAAACTAAACTATCTGCTTAATACTGTACTTTGAAAATGAACTTATTTTCGGACAAGATTAGAGTAAAACTTATTACGTAGCGAATTTGTCCTTACGAACGTCGCACTAGGTAATTGACCAACGGATGAAAGTACGATACAGTGATATTTAATAAACGAAGTAGCTTCCCCTGCTCTCTTTCTCTCTTTTTCTCTCTCCTTCTCTTTCTCTCTAACACACACTTTCTCTTTCCTCTTTCTCTCTTTCTCTCTCTTTCTCTCTCTCTCTCTCTCTCTCTCTCAACGAACGAAAGAAGTGAAAAGAAGCGAAAACGGCATCAAGACTTCCTTACCCCTTTTCCAGCCACAGGTCCGCTGCTGCTGCTGCCGCTGTTATCAAGGTCATTATTAAAAAGATGCGTCCATTTTAAAATACACTGATGCTGATAAATTATTTTTTGAAAGAAATGAAATCGACATATATTTTTTGTAAAGAATATAGATCAATGTACTGTAAAGAGAAACTGGCTAATCAGAATCAAATATTGATTTTATAAGAAGAAGGCTAGTAACCATAACATTTCGAGGAACAAACTCACTTTATTATATTAGATGCCATTTCATTTTATTTCTTAGCATTTCTCAAATGTCCATATGTATATCATTGGCTAATTTTTTTATTTGTTTGTCTTTTCATGTTATTGAAACTGAAGTTCTCTTTTTGAACGGCCATGCCTGGAATATGTGACAGGCTTTGCGATTGTCTAACCCGGCATTGGTTGTAGAGGGTGTAAATCGTAATATTATTGTATATGCTATAATTCCACGCAGATAGCTAGTCGTTAAGCATTCATGCATATATGAATGTAACCAATCATTATGAATTTTAGAACACAGCTGCTAGTCGTAAGGAGTTCAAATGTTGGCTATATTTAGTTTAATTTAGTTTTATGCAAAGAAAGACAAAAGTTGGTGGAGGCCTTTTGTAAAAATTCAGATACCTATGATTTTTGTAAAATTTTATAAACATCATATACCAAATATTTCTCCAAATTTCAGTTTCCTCATTCTGAAGGGTTTTTAACAGGCATAATATGGGCATAGCATCCAATTTGAAAATTTAAATATTTCAGATTTACAATTTGTATGGATACAAATACTGTTGTGGGGTACAAATCACCCCTATTGGAGAACTGATGGTATCAACCAGGTATAATAAATACCACTGGTTTGCAGAGACTCAGAGAGACCTTCATACCATGTTTTACCGCATGTTATGAACCCGTTCATCTCCTACCACATTACTGGTGATACCAGATCAGGCTGCCCTGTGGCTCCCTGAGACGAAATTCACCTACATTGACGTTTTTTTTTTTTTTTTTTTTTTTGTAAAACTTAATTATGTACTACAAAACCAAAAACAAAAACAACAGCCCCTCTCCCTTTCTCCCTCCCCTTTTTTATTTTTATTTTTCCTACCCTACTCCCGGTCCTGGATATGACCTTAAACTACATCCGATGGTGAGATCCGGCTTACGGACTTTGGGGAAAGCCTCTTCTTAATTACCATTGCTCCCAGGTCCACCCTGACCCGGAGTGGTAGTACCTGTTAGGGTCCCAACTATGGGTTAAATAGAAACAGATATTAAAAGGGGAAAGAAACAAAAAAGAGAAGGAAACAAGACCAGATTCGGCATTAAATAACCCCAAAAGGGTTGATATGCCGTAAAACAAAACTACCAAACCATACCCTACCACATTAGTGGCGTTTTGTATTGCTTTATGATAAATACATTGTTATATTTTAACCCTGTCACTATTTGTGGTTTATTCCTTTGTGACCCCTAGCACAGGTCTACATCAAATACCTTGCACAAGGATGTTCGAGCAAGTGTAATTTGATCCATAGTCATTCAACATGAATTCAGCAAGATTATTTGCATTTCAATTTCTTCTAAAGATCCCTTAGACTAAAAGCTAAACTTTTCGACATTTCCTAGAATCGAAATCATGTGATGGATTTTGATCAAAATTCAAAAAATGATTAGTAGCATTATATCTTGATTTTAATCTGTGTAAAAGAACATAAATATATTGCAAACCTTTCCGTTCAGGGAATTAATTTTACTCGTCATGGCACGGGTAATCTTCTATTTATATATATATATATATATATATTTATATATATATATATATATATATATATATATATGCCTTATAATGCAAGTAAATACTTTGTATTATTCTATTTATTATTCGCATATGCATGATAATGCAAGTAAATACTCTGTGTTATTCTCTGTATTATTCGCATATGCATTATATTGCAAGTAAATACTCTGTGTTATTATGTGTATTATTTGCATATGCATGATAATGCAAGTAAATACTTTGTATTATTCTATTTATTATTTGCATATGCATTATATTGCAAGTAAATACTTTGTATTATTCTATTTATTATTTGCATATGCATTATATTGCAAGTAAACACCCTGTCTTATTCTGTGTATTATTTGCATATGCATTATAATGCAAGTAAATACTTTGTATTATTCTATTTATTATTTGCATATGCATTATATTGCAAGTAAACACCCTGTCTTATTCTGTGTATTATTTGCATATGCATTATAATGCAAGTAAATACTTTGTATTATTCTATTTATTATTTGCATATGCATTATATTGCAAGTAAACACCCTGTCTTATTCTGTGTATTATTTGCCTATGCATTATAATGCAAGTAAATACTTTGTACTATTCTATTTATTATTTGCATATGCATTATATTGCAAGTAAACACCCTGTCTTATTCTGTGTATTATTTGCATATGCATTATAATGCAAGTAAATACTTTGTATTATTCTATTTATTATTTGCATATGCATTATATTGCAAGTAAACACCCTGTCTTATTCTGTGTATTATTTGCATATGCATTATAATGCAAGTAAATACCTTGTATTATTCTATTTATTATTTGCATATGCATTATATTGCAAGTAAACACCCTGTCTTATTCTGTGTATTATTTGCATATGCATTATAATGCAAGTAAATACTTTGTATTATTCTATTTATTATTTGCATATGCATTATATTGCAAATAAACACCCTGTCTTATTCTGTGTATTATTTGCATATGCATTATAATGCAAGTAAATACTTTGTATTATTCTGTGTATTATTTGCATATGCATTATATTGCAAGTAAATACTCTGTGTTATTCTATTTATTATTTGCATATGCATTATATTGCAAGTAAATACTCTGTGTTATTCTGTGTATTATTTGCATATGCATTATAATGCAAGTAAATACTTTGTATTATTCTATTTATTATTTGCATATGCATTATATTGCAAGTAAACACCCTGTCTTATTCTGTGTATTATTTGCATATGCATTATAATGCAAGTAAATACTTTGTATTATTCTATTTATGTTTTGCATATGCATTATATTGCAAGTAAACACCCTGTCTTATTCTGTGTATTATTTGCATATGCATTATAATGCAAGTAAATACTTTGTATTATTCTATTTATTATTTGCATATGCATTATATTGCAAGTAAACACCCTGTCTTATTCTGTGTATTATTTGCATATGCATTATAATGCAAGTAAATACTTTGTATTATTCTATTTATTATTTGCATATGCATTATATTGCAAGTAAACACCCTGTCTTATTCTGTGTATTATTTGCATATGCATTATAATGCAAGTAAATACTTTGTATTATTCTATTTATTATTTGCATATGCATTATATTGCAAGTAAACACCCTGTCTTATTCTGTGTATTATTTGCATATGCATTATAATGCAAGTAAATACTTTGTATTATTCTATTTATGTTTTGCATATGCATTATATTGCAAGTAAACACCCTGTCTTATTCTGTGTATTATTTGCATATGCATTATAATGCAAGTAAATACTTTGTATTATTCTATTTATTATTTGCATATGCATTATATTGCAAGTAAACACCCTGTCTTATTCTGTGTATTATTTGCATATGCATTATAATGCAAGTAAATACTTTGTATTATTCTATTTATTATTTGCATATGCATTATATTGCAAGTAAACACCCTGTCTTATTCTGTGTATTATTTGCATATGCATTATAATGCAAGTAAATACTTTGTATTATTCTATTTATTATTTGCATATGCATTATATTGCAAGTAAACACCCTGTCTTATTCTGTGTATTATTTGCATATGCATTATAATGCAAGTAAATACTTTGTATTATTCTATTTATTATTTGCATATGCATTATATTGCAAGTAAACACCCTGTCTTATTCTGTGTATTATTTGCATATGCATTATAATGCAAGTAAATACTTTGTATTATTCTATTTATTATTTGCATATGCATTATATTGCAAATAAACACCCTGTCTTATTCTGTGTATTATTTGCATATGCATTACAATGCAAGTAAATACTTTGTATTATTCTGTGTATTATTTGCATATGCATTATAATGCAAGTAAATACTCTGTGTTATTCTATTTATTATTTGCATATGCATTATATTGCAAGTAAATACTCTGTGTTATTATGTGTATTATTTGCATATGCATTATAATGCAAGTAAATACTTTGTATTATTCTATTTATTATTTGCATATGCATTATATTGCAAGTAAACACCCTGTCTTATTCTGTGTATTATTTGCATATGCATTATAATGCAAGTAAATACTTTGTATTATTCTATTTATTATTTGCATATGCATTATATTGCAAGTAAACACCCTATCTTATTCTGTGTATTATTTGCATATGCATTATAATGCAAGTAAATACTTTGTATTATTCTATTTATTATTTGCATATGCATTATATTGCAAGTAAACACCCTGTCTTATTCTGTGTATTATTTGCATATGCATTATAATGCAAGTAAATACTTTGTATTATTCTATTTATTATTTGCATATGCATTATATTGCAAGTAAACACCCTGTCTTATTCTGTGTATTATTTGCATATGCATTATAATGCAAGTAAATACTTTGTATTATTCTATTTATTATTTGCATATGCATTATATTGCAAGTAAACACCCTGTCTTATTCTGTGTATTATTTGCATATGCATTATGATGCAAGTAAATACTTTGTATTATTCTATTTATTATTTGCATATGCATTATATTGCAAGTAAACACCCTGTCTTATTCTGTGTATTATTTGCATATGCATTATAATGCAAGTAAATACTTTGTATTATTCTATTTATGTTTTGCATATGCATTATATTGCAAGTAAACACCCTGTCTTATTCTGTGTATTATTTGCATATGCATTATAATGCAAGTAAATACCTTGTATTATTCTATTTATTATTTGCATATGCATTATATTGCAAGTAAACACCCTGTCTTATTCTGTGTATTATTTGCATATGCATTATAATGCAAGTAAATACTTTGTATTATTCTATTTATTATTTGCATATGCATTATATTGCAAATAAACACCCTGTCTTATTCTGTGTATTATTTGCATATGCATTATAATGCAAGTAAATACTTTGTATTATTCTATTTATTATTTGCATATGCATTATATTGCAAGTAAACACCCTGTCTTATTCTGTGTATTATTTGCATATGCATTATAATGCAAGTAAATACTTTGTATTATTCTATTTATTATTTGCATATGCATGATAATGCAAGTAAACACCCTGTCTTATGTGTATTATTTGCATATGCATTATAATGCAAGTAAATACTTTGTATTATTCTGTGTATTATTTGCATATGCATTATAATGCAAGTAAATACTTTGTATTATTCTGTGTATTATTTGCATATGCATTATATTGCAAGTAAACACCCTGTCTTATTCTGTGTATTATTTGCATATGCATTATAATGCAAGTAAATACTTTGTATTATTCTATTTATTATTTGCATATGCATTATATTGCAAGTAAACACCCTGTCTTATTCTGTGTATTATTTGCATATGCATTATAATGCAAGTAAATACTTTGTATTATTCTATTTATTATTTGCATATGCATTATATTGCAAGTAAACACCCTGTCTTATTCTGTGTATTATTTGCATATGCATTATAATGCAAGTAAATACTTTGTATTATTCTATTTATTATTTGCATATGCATTATATTGCAAATAAACACCCTGTCTTATTCTGTGTATTATTTGCATATGCATTATAATACAAGTAAATACTCTGTGTTATTCTATTTATTATTTGCATATGCATTATATTGCAAGTAAATACTCTGTATTATTCTCTGTATTATTCGCATATGCATTATATTGCAAGTAAATACTATGTATGTAACTTGGTGAGCGAATCTATGCATATTAACAATTTTTCAATAGCATTTTTTTCGTCTTATCATTTTGGTTTCTGCTGAGTTCCATTATTAATCAATGGAGCAAATCGAATCTAAAGAACAAAATCAGTCAAAGTCAAAATAAATCCAGATTTTTTCAATCGATCTGATTCTTCTCCGGTGAAGGCCATTTCGGATGTTTACCTTTTCATGCATGTCCTCGCTAAGCAAAACTATCAGAAAATAGACAAACAACTAAGCAATTGTTAAACAAACGGAAAGCGAGGTAAAATATCGGAACGTTTAAAAAACATAAATCATTGGTAAAAAGAAAGAAAGAATTATTCAAAAGAAAAAAATGAAATGAATGAAAAAGATGGAAGGTTTCTTATCAAAGTTTAAAAAGAAAAGAAGGTTGAATGAGAATGGACACTTTTTTAAGAATTCACAGTAGAAAGATGGAAATAAGAAAAGAATTCTTGAAAAGAATAAAGGAAATGAATTAAAAAGATGAATAAAAGCAACAGAAATATGGACGAAAATTCGATCAGAAATTGAGAAAAGAAAACAGGTTGAATGAGAATAAACTTTTTTTTTCAAAGTAGAATAAACCAAATAAAAATGGGGACAAAGAAATAGTTAACAGAAAAATGGATTAATGAAAAAAGATGAAGAAAATTCCGTCACAGGTGAAGTTAAAAAGAACGTTAGGTTGATTAAAAATGGGCATTACTTTAAAGAATTCACAGTAAAACGAAAGAAAGATTTTTGTCTACTAACGAGTCACCGCTTATTAAGGCCCAAAAGCCACCTGAGGATAAGGGTAAATAAAAATGTGAAGAAGAAATATTTAAAAGAAAAATTAAATGAATGAAAAAATGAATACAATTCGATCAAAGGCGAAGTTGAAAGAGAAAGGAAGGTTGAATGAAGGTTGGTAGTGGTACGAATACCTTGCATAAGGATGTCCAAGGCAGTTTAGTGTTGTGCCCAGGATCTGATGAAAGGAAGGTCAGAATGGATTAAAAACAAGGTCACCGTATGTATAGGTAAAAGAGTTATCTATTCCTGTGTAGAGATAGTAAACGGGAGTTATCTGCCCATGGTACACGAGGTACCATGAGTTATCTGCCCATGGTACAAGATGTACCATGAATTATCTGCCTATGGTACAAGAAGTGCTATGAGTTATCTGCCCATGGTACAAGAAGTGCCATGAATTATCTGCCCATGGTACAAGAAGTGCCATGAGTTATCTGCTTATGGTACAAGAAGTGCCATAAGTTATCTGCCCATGGTACAAGAAGTGCCATGAGTTATCTGCCCATGGTACAAGAAGTGCCATGAGTTATCTGCCTATGGTACAAGAAGTGCCATGAGTTATCTGCCTATGGTACAAGAAGTACCATGAGTTATCTGTCCATGGTAAAAGAAGTACCATGAGTTATCTGGCCGTTATTACTATATAAGAAACTGTGGCAGCAGCCATTTGCAATTAAGTAGTGAACAGTCACGGACATTGGAAGGGTATTTTCCATACTTTACACCTATAACAGGCCAGACGGTCATGCAACTGGAGTCTTTTCCTGGCGGTACTGTGTATGTTCTTTGATTAATTATATAGCAGTTAAAAACAAAAGGAAAATTTCCCCGTGAGATTAGCTCGATGTTTTTATGTGTTTCACATACCAAATAAGCACCACATCGAGCTAATTAATACATTTGACAATTATTGATGAATTTCTATAAATAAAGATGCATGTACCTCTAAATAAACAAAGACATAAAATAGTATTTCTTGAATAAACAACGCTATCAATATGAAAAGAAACCTTTAAAACGATTATGGCCTTAGACTTTTAAAGAATATATAAAACTAATTAGTAAATTTGGCTTTTTTACAGTATACTCATAAACTTATAATCCAAATTTAATTCATGATACAATACATAACCCTGGCTGAAATAAATTTGATGTGTTAGAATTCCCTTTTCAGACGGAAAATTTCTCGCAGTAATGAGAATGAAGTGTTAACAACTAAAAATATATCTGTTGGCTGATTCGAAATCTTGCATTCAGTAAAAGACCTGAAATGTTAGATCACTCGGCCTGTTATAAGGATGGCCTTGGTTAAGAAGCAAATATTACAAAAGAAAAGGTAGACAAATAGTTTTTAAAAAGACATAGAGAAATGAATGAAGAAAGAAGCAAATATTAAGAAAAGAGAAAGGAAAGAAAAATGAAAAAAATAAAACCAGAATAAAAAATACATAATTTAAAAAAAGAAAAAAAATTAAGAAAAGAAAAACAACATAAAGAAATAAGAGTTGACTAAAAATAGAAGATAAAGTGAAATATGATAGAATGATACGGGCTATCATCGGATTAGATCCTATTTCGTTGTATCTTTTATTCATCCGTTATTTCATATCATGAAATATTTTCATCTTGAATTCTGCCAAAGACAACAGCAGACGTCTTTTGTGTATCAGTCATGAGAATTAAGAAGCAGACTTTTCAATACTGATACAATGGATGCCGCCATTCACTATGGAATCGACTAGACCGTGTTTAAATCCACTTAGTTTTGTTGCATTTACTTAGATGTTGAAAATAACTGGAAAATAATGAAAGAAGCAAGGAAAGGTTTGATTATTTTGTTTTACGGCATATCAACTCTTTTTGGTCATTTAATGCCGAATTCAGTCATTTTGCTATTTTTTTTTATTTTGCTTCAAGTTCTTAAAATATTATTTATAGATACAGTTGTTTTGTGACTATATATTCTGCTAATCTGTAAAGTTTGTATTATTTGGATTAGTCGGACTACTGTTCGCATCTTGGATGTTATCTTCGATCGGAGGTTACACCGGCCGAAACGTTGTGATAATAATATCCAAGATGAGAACAGTAGTCCGAATAATACAAATAATCCAAATTATCAATATTCATCTAAAAAAATTCAAAAACGTAGTCTGATAACGATATACAGGGGAAATCCAGGTTAGATAGATCTGAGAGCAATAGTTAGGGTTAGGGAAGAGATAACTTCCCACTCTTTAAAACTCCCAGTTTTGAAAGGTAAAAAAAACCCTCTCCAGATATGGGTCGAATAAAATTTTGTTTTTAAGGAACTCTTTCCAATATATATCTGGTTTTGACATTACGTATGCAAAAAGGGTTGATTATTCTTCAAAACAGACAATCCAAACTATTACAGAATTCAAAACATCTTTGAAGCACACATGAAAATGTATTTCAGTGAAATTTTGGAAAACTAACACATGGTGCAATTTAAATGATAAAATCATATATTTAAATTATTCTTTAAAGCTTTCATTGTAAAGCAACTTTGCCAGGCGTGTCTTATTGTTTTTTTTTCTCTTCTTCTTGATTTCGATGGTATTAACCCCGAGTGGACGAATCACGGCAGAGGCAGAAACACACGTCAAGTTGTAAGAGACGTTTAAATAAGTAGAGTCTGGTCAATGTTTGACGCAGGTTGGCGCTTTTTGAATAAGGGAATTGACAACATCTTTGAAGCACACATGAAAATGTATTTCGGTGAAATTTGGAAAAACCAACACATGGTACAATATAAATCATAAAATCATTTTTTTTTTGCATTGACCGGGCTCTACTTATTCTAACGTCCCTTACAACTTGACGTAGTTTTACTATTGGGGAGTGGTTCAACCGATTCAAAAATGACCGTACATCAACGGAGAGTGAACAGTGTTCTGGCAGGCTCCAAACTGCTCGGAGTGCAGGTGGTGTTTAGAGACTGCGAAATTTGGTGATGGAAGATCATTGTTCAATCGTGCGGGAGATCGCCCAAAGGGTCAGAGTGAGTAAAGATTCCGCACATGCAATTTTGCGTGATGATTTGAACATGCACAATAAAAAGGCCTCGGTTTTCAAGTTGCACAGTACCTACTGTAAACCGCTAACACTGATCATGGGTTTGTGAACACCGTGACAACTGGAAATGAGATATGGGTGTACGAGTACGACCGAGTAACAAAAAGACAGTCGTCGCAATGGAAGCATCTCGAGTCTCCAAGGCCAAAAACAGCGCGACCGTTGCGAAGCAAAATTAAGATGATGCTGACTGTCTTCTTTGATATCCGTGCATCACGAACACGCACCGGAAGGACAAATAGAGACAAAGGAGTACTATCAAGATGTTCTCCGATGTCCTCATGACGCAGTTCAGCGCGAAAGAACAAGCGTGTGCACGGCGAAAAACTGGCAACTGCATCACGACAATGCCCCCGCACATTCATCCCAATTGATCCAACATTTCTTGACCAAACATGGAATTCCAGTCGTTCGCCAACATCCATACTCTCCAAAAATGGCACTTGCGACTTCTGGTTGTTTCGAAAATTGAAGACGCCACTGAAAGCTGCCCGTTTTGAGACTAGGGAAGAGATAATGCGGAACGCGACGACGAAGATGAGCACCATTCCGAAAGAAGACTTCCAGTAGAGTTTCCGGCAGTGGGTGGATCGGTAGGCTAAGTGTGTGAAAAGCACAAGGGACCTACTTTGAAGGGGATTAGAGTCCCAACCCCGTCAGGTATTTAGAAAATAATTAGGGGGCGGGGTGAGCTACGGTCGGATACTTTTTAGACAGGACTCGTATATTATATACCTTTTTCTTCTTTCGTGTGAATCAGATGATTGTGATGTCGGCATTAGTTTCCCCGATGTTTATCTAGTTAGAAATATTTCTGGAAAGTACGGGGAGAACCACGAGAAGGTTGCCAACATCCCTACGTGAAAGTGGTACTGTGGAATCGACTGGATTCGAACTTGGAACACTCAGGTCTTCAGTCCGTGTCGATATCCACTTAACCACCGACATCTCTCTTAACCCTTCTGACAATATGCAACAGCTAATATAGAAAGAGTTGGTTTTCAAACGGGAGACAGCATTATGAATTAATTGGAAAAGCAAGCTAGCGGGAAATAAAGAAAAAGAAAGAGGTGAAAGAGAAGAGATACAATGAGGGAGAACAGCAGGATGAAATTGATTCATTAAAACATCACAAAATCTATCATTTTATTTAAATAGCGCACAATTTTCCCAATTCAAGTATTTTCAAAGAATTAACTCCATATATTTTCATACGCCTCTCACATATTTATCTGATAACCCCTTTTCAATATATATGACGGATAAAATTGTACAATGTTTGCAGTAATATTCATATTCATATAAAATAACGTCTAAATCGGTGAAGTTAAATAAGATATAAGAAAGAAAACGTCGCAAACTAGAAAGTTTTAAAAAAGGAAGCAAATCGTATCAATCGGTATCGAAAAAAGAAACGAAAAAAAGAAAACATCTCATTATGGAAATAGAGTGAAGGATATATTTCCCAATTAATTTTAGTCGGCTACATGTTGTCGACTTGCTATTTGTTTTCTACTTTCTCCTAAATAACATTTAAAATGTTTTTACTAGCTAACCTTGTTCTGACGGGAAAGATTTCTTCCCAACTCATACAGCGGCTATTTAAACAATTCCAGACCTCATGACCCCTAGCGCTTTAAACCCTCCCTCCCCCTAACCCCAAATGTAACCGTTTTGTTTCATTTGGATTTAGACCTCTGAACGAGATGTCATCTGCCTTTTTGGTTCAGGAAGTATATCAAAAATGGCCAGTCTTTCTCTTTTCAACCCCTTTTAATCATTTTGAGCACTTTCTCCACACTGCAAACAGTTTTTTTTCACGTTCTACAATTCATCGGACTTCCTTTCAACGGAAATTTACCACCCGGACAAACTGCATATCTTTTTTACGGAACTTTTCTTTTCTTTTCATTCACTGCGTTTTTTTAATAATAACTTTTTTAATAATAATTTTCATATTTTTTCAAATATTTGAACTTTGGTTTTTTCGAAAGCCAACTTATCTATCTGTATTTCTCCTCTGATGATAAGATCTCGATCTCTGAAAAGCCTTGGCTTAAGGAAAG
Source organism: Sepiola atlantica (assembly GCA_963556195.1). NCBI lineage: Eukaryota > Metazoa > Mollusca > Cephalopoda > Sepiida > Sepiolidae > Sepiola > Sepiola atlantica. The sequence goes on from OY744532.1 coordinate 90,046,064, forward strand.
AATAATAAACACTAGTTTATTACTGAATACACCTTGCATTGAACAATTGAAATTTGAAATAAATTTGGGCAATCGTCGCATATTTATCACTCTTTTTTCTTCTCTCTCTCTCTCTCTCTCTCTCTATATATATATATATATTATTTCATAGATAATGATTGTAATCAAGTGCGCTAATCAGTACGTCACAAATAGACTGTCTAAAATTACGTGATGATTTATCGCTTATAAATTTATGATGTTACTTTTGTTGTTATTGTTAGCGATAAATAGCTATACTGCAGGTTTGGTAGCTAACCCTATCAGCTCAGGAAATATATGTTAAAAAAGGGGATTCTTAGTGAAGGAACTACGAGGAAGGCTATCGGCACACATCCCAATAGTTTCATCGAGAGGCACATTGGTGGACAAGCTACATATATCATAGGAACGCAGGTACCCAGTATCCGAAGAACACCTAAGTTCATGAATAAATTTTGTAAACCTAAACGAGTCAGGAATGCAGAATCCAGAATATATCTCTGGAACAGGTTCAAGGACCTCGGCTAACCATTTTCCTAATTCATGCTGGGCTGATCCCACCATAGAAAATTCATGCTGGGCTGATCCCACCATAGAAAGAATCAGTCTCATAGGAACATTATCCTTATGGTCTTTGGGTAACCCATACATCATGGGAAGTTGGGAACTCACCGGGCAGATTCTATCATAGGTCTCTTTTATGAAGCTTAAGAAAGCGACATTGTAATTTGGTTTCTGTCTTAAGTGTCTGGTCATTAACATTGGCATTGCCTAAATTTTTTAATTTTGCAGCATCGTCAAGTATTGCCATCATTTTCTCGATATAATTACTGTGTTCGAGAATGACGACCACTGAGCCCTTGTGCGGTCTAGTAATATAAATGTCCTTATTGGACTTAACGGTTTTAATGGCCTTGAAATGGTTGACTTGCCCCACACAAGATTTCGAGTCAATAGAACTACTTTCTACACTATGGGCAATATCCACCAAGCTGCATCCTCAGACGAAGAGGGCACGTGTCTCTTTAGTTGTAGATACAGCATTTCAAATTCGGCAAACATTCCCACCTTATTAATAAGTGAAGGAGGTATACCAAAGGCAGGGCCATGTGAGAGATCAACTCTATCAGTGTCTGACAAGGAATATTTCGAAAAATTGAAAATATTTCTTTCACAAGTCTCACCCGAGCCAAACATCAAGGGGCAGCAATGTACGAAGCATTGGCTAGACGTTATATAAGCTGAATAGATTTGTGTATGGACACTAGAAGAAAGAAGAACCAGAGCCAAACTTCCTATTAATATAAAAATCATTTAAAAAAACTTTGAGATTTCGAGATACGTCTGACTTTCTGCAAAATATCACCAACCGAAATATATCTGGAGAATCGTTTTTCGTCAGAAAATGACAAAACCGACCAAACAAGACTCCATAGTCGGCGATATTTGGATTTGGATAAATCGACAATTTCGTCTTTTAAAAACGCTCGTTCAATATTTACTGCATTATTATCTTTAACTTTCAAGACTGGTCTAGAGATACACCACAGTAAGACGTGATTCGCTAGACAACCCAAGAGAAAAGACACTTCAGATTGAAGAGAAATAATCTTCATCCTCAATCCAATAACCTCATTTAACCTCTTTATAACAGCTACATCGTACCTTGTCCTCAGATATTTAAACAGATTTTTGTAGGTACATAAATTTAATAGGCTATCAAATAATAATGGGCGACATGCAATTATAATCGATGGTTAAGGTTAGTTTTTTTTAATATATATATTATTTTAACTTATATTAGAAACGAGGAACAAAGAGTCATGAGACAGGTAGCAAAGAAGAATCCGTTTCGAATTTTCTTTTTCTGAAAGAAATGTTTAAAAACATTAAGTAAGAGAAAAGGGGAGAGAAAAGAAAGAAACTAATAAGATATATTTCAGTCGACCCATTTCAAGGCAGCCGTCGACAATGAAGGGAAATATCAATTAAAAATGTGGTCAATATATATATATATATATATATATATATATATATATATATATATATATATATATTAGTACTTCATGTATCCACATAAAATATTATAAGGAGATATAATTTTTTATGTGTCCGTTTTCAGTATTTACTTCAACAGTGCTCGATACGTAAGTAGAGCTGAGTAGTAAGCAATGAAAATATATATGGCAATCAAGCTACACAGAGGCTCCCGTGTTTCATCCCCGGGGGGAATCGTCAGGCTAAATGCATGGAGTTATTTTTGTCAGGTGTTTTTATATACATGACTTGCTAGTTAACCAATCAGATTCTTTGTTGTTCCCTCAGCCAATCGTTGGGCTTCCCGCGAACAAAGGCTCTGTTGGTGACGCTCCTATGCCTATCCTATTTTTTGTTAACAATGGAGTTTCCTATATCCTGTTTCCTTCGTTTTGTCAATATAGTGGGCGAATTTATTTTAACACGTGGTTTCTTGTATTTCTATTTTAAATTTTAACTTGTTCAGTTTTCTATTTAGGAATTTATTTATTATTTTTTTTTATTATTATTATTATTTATTATATATCATCCTAAGGTAAATTTATTTCTGTGTAAACAGCTGTTTGCTATTTCACTTCTAGAGTTTAATAGGTTTCGGGGATCTTTAAAAAATAGAATTTCATATTTTTCATTCAGGCATAACCTACACTTTATTATTTATCGCCTTAAATCACTTCTTCAGTACGCTACGAGGATTCGAACACGGATACGGGAATTACTTAGCAAAGCTCAGTATTTGCAGAACAACTTACCACTGAGCTACCAGACGCCAAATATGAGGGAACAGCAAAGAATCTGATTGGTTACCAAGCAGGCCATGTATATAAAAACACCTGACAAAAATAACTCCATGCATTTAGCCTGACGATTTCCCCCGGGGATGAAACACGGGAGCCTCTGTGTAGCTTGATTGCCATATATATTTTCATTGCTTACTATATATATATATATATATATATATATATATATATATATATATATATATATATATATATATATATATATATATATATATATATACATTCGTCCTTAAAAATGAGGCGACATTGTGTATCTTGGAGGGAGACTCCTAAATGCTCAGGGAGCAGTAAGTACCAGTAGCAATTTATCGCTAACAATAACAACATAAGTAACGTCATAAACTTATATATATATATATATATATATATATATATATATATATATATATATATATATATATATATATATACATTGCTCTTTATTATAGAGTGGAGGATAATTGACTTCTCCATTTGTATAAAATGATCGCAGGATAGACATGGTGTATATCTAACTCTAGTCATAAAATCGCAGGGAAGGTGAGATTATTTTTATTCTAACAATGATAAAGAAATACGTGTCTACATATACAGTGGAAGATGAAGATACACACTCTGTCTTTTAGAAATCTCCCCTCTACCCACACCTCTTAGGTTGTTTTCGCATCCCCCTTTCTTCTATGTTCTTATTAGCTTTTCAATACATGGACTACTATTTTGTCTTAACAAATTAGCCTGGTGAATACCAACGATAACACATACAGACTTAAATGGATATATTTAGCATTAGAAGGAAAAACATTTGGCTCTAAAGAAGCCGTAAGTTCGAAACATTAATATCCTGATGTAAGCCATGTACATTATACGTACATAGATAACAAACAATAGCAAATATTTATTATTATTTGTCGCTCCTCGAAAAAGTAGAGCACTGTAAGTGTAGTATTAACACAGCTTGACCTCACTAGCTTCATAATGCATCGTTTCTTCCCTTAACAAGAAGTAGAACGCTCTGGACGTTAAGCCCGCTGATAAAGTTGTAAAAATATTAACGTTTATTCGCTTTTTAATATTGGCCGAGTGGTTAAGGCTTCGGATTTGAGTTGGAAAATACTTGTGATCCGGGGTTTCGAATCGCATGACCGGTAGTGAATAGTCATAGTTCTTTGCTGATGAGTCCCGATTAAAAAGAATGAAACGTATACGTACATAGATAATAAACAATAACAAATATTATATATATATATATATATATATATATATATAGGTGTGTGTGGGTGTTTTGTATGTGTGTGTATACTACTAAATTTTTGTGGATCTTGTGTGTTATTTTGCTTGCTTGCTTGTTTGCTTGCTTGTTTGTTTGTCCCTGTGCATCGTCGTTTTGTGACGTCATCTATTAAAATAGAAGTGGGGATAATCATGGGAAATTGATGATGTTACTAAACAATGACGACATCTACTAAAGAGAGATGTGTACATGCTCTAAAACTGTTTGAAACATGTGCACATGTTTTTGTATGTGATTCTGATAGGACACATTCTTTAAGTGAACCTTCTTAACGTCCTGGAAATACACCAAAATTGCATCACCACATCTATTTAGAGAGGTGCTAAAACCATTTCCGTGGTTCGGTTGAAACCTGCCTCCCTTGAGACTATATGGCTGAACGGGATACCATAAGTAAGGCTTACATCACAGTTGTGTTCATATTTACTTACCTGACCGCGAAGGCAGAGTTAGGCACATGGTCAGTTTTTAATGCGGGGGAATTCATCTCCCCCAAAGTAGGCAATCTGGATTTAAATAAAAATAAAAGTTGCCTCAGTCTAGAAAGACTTCTCCCTCACTGACCGAGGACAGAAAAAACTAAGTGCAGCATAATGATAGATACTACACTATGCCCGTAGCCAAAAGGCCAACCCCAGTTGTTATTAATTCCCCAAACAGACTGTGGCAAGATCCGTTCTTCGTGGTTGATACCTGACGCATCTTTTATGGTGAATTGTTTTTTTTTCTCCCTTTTCAGGGACAACGTATATCTTTGTCATATTTAATAACATCTTTGCAATGTATTTTGTTGTTTCATTTTTGATATAGTGCATCTTGAGGGATATCTGTTTTTACATGACGACAATGTGGTCAACCATTAGTTGATTTAATCACGTGGTCACAATAATTAAAGGCGTGACGAAATGGTTTACTTTTGTTTTTTTTTTCCATTTTCCGTTTGTCAACCAAATCTTTTGTACAGTATTTGTACGTACATATAATTTGTACAGTATTTGTACGTACATATAATTTGTACAGTATTTGTACGTACATATAATTTGTACAGTATTTGTACGTACATATAATTTGTACAGTATTTGTACGTACATATAATTTTGTACAGTATTTGTACGTACATATAATTTTGTACAGTATTTGTACGTACATATAATTTTGTACAGTATTTGTACGTACATATAATTTTGTACAGTATTTGTACGTACATATAATTTGTACAGTATTTGTACGTACATATAATTTGTACAGTATTTGTACGTACATATAATGTGTACAGTATTTGTACGTACATATAATTTGTACAGTATTTGTACGTACATATAATTTTGTACAGTATTTGTACGTACATATAATTTTGTACAGTATTTGTACGTACATATAATTTTGTACAGTATTTGTACGTACATATAATTTGTACAGTATTTGTACGTACATATAATTTGTACAGTATTTGTACGTACATATAATTTTGTACAGTATTTGTACGTACATATAATTTTGTACAGTATTTGTACGTACATATAATTTGTACAGTATTTGTACGTACATATAATTTTGTACAGTATTTGTACGTATATATAATTTCTGAAACACGCGGTTAGTCTCTTCGTATTAAGAAGTTTGACATATGTGCATATATTGGTGTAGTATATTTAAGCGCAAATAAATCCTGTTATGTTTTATATGTAAGGTTATTTAATTCTCTCTTTTTTACGTCTTTTGTTTATATATTAGAACGATTTAAATAAGGGATAAAATCCTTATAGTTTTCAGAAAAAGGCGACGAATTACGCCATTCTCAGTTATATTTACAGAACATCAATATATGTTAATAGTAATATGGCATACGTGTGTCTGTTTACATGTTGCCTTACTACGTTTTAGATTATTATCCTACGAATTTTAAATTAGTTAGAAAGTATACCTAACTATGCAGATATTCGTAACAGAGATCATATTTAATATTTTTCCTACAAATGGATTTCCGAGGCAACATGGAACATACAGTAATTTTTTTTCTGAAATTTTACTGAAATTTAAAAAGTATTTAAACTACACTCTTTTAAGCAGATTATTGAAATTTGAACAATCTTTGAGTATTTATAGACCCGATAATAGCAGATCAACTCCACAAAGTTCATAACCTGAGTCTTGTGATTTCTGATTGCAAATAGTTTCTGCTATAACATTATGTGTTGGTTGATTTGAAATAGTTGAGCTATTTGCTTCTTGCACTCTTTGATACAGAATGAGCATAGCACACCCAGGATTCGCTGTGTTCCCTCACTTAAACCAGGGATAGGTAAAAATAATGTTGAGTAGAGAAGTTTTCCACACGAGGCTAGAATAAGCATAGACTAGTTTCATTATTACGTCACTGAATATTACGTCACGAGATGAAGTACGTGGGAAAAGAAGCGAGATCGATTATGTTTTCTTTTTGGTTTACGACGTCAAAATGAGCAGCCGTATTTTTCCAGGTCAACCATATCTACGGATGTAGGGGCGGGATACTACATCCTAGAAGCAAATAATGGCTTATTTGTTTTTAAATGTATCCCATTATTACAGCTACCATAAGGAAAGAAGAAAAATGAGCTAACCCATAACTAAAATACACAAAGTTATAAAGGTTTTATAATATTTATAAAATTTCGATCATTTTAAGACCCCTTAATGGAAACTTTTATCCACGAAACGGGAACTTTTCTTGTACCATAACATTAGTTGGAAAAGCTCTTATTTTTAGCATAGAAATATTGTTTAATAGTAACGTGGGTATGTTCGCTGGTATATATATATATATATATATGTGTGTGTATATATATATATATATATATATATATATATATATATAGAATAAATATGAAACTAAAATTAAACTTTTAGTAGAAAGAACCTATAGTGAAATGGTAAAAGCTCAATATACGAGATAGAGCAATTATAAAGATAGATAGACGAATAGTGATAAATATGCATAACTGTATAATTCCTCTGATGATAAGATCTCGATCTTTGAAAAGCCTTGGCTTAAGGAAAGAATAATAAACATAATTTTATTACAGAATATACCTTGCATTGAACAATCGAAGTTTGATATAAATTTGGACATTCGTGCATGTTTATCACTCTTCGTCCATCTATATTATATATATATATATATATATATATATATATATATATATATATATATATATATATATATATATATATATATATATATATATATATATATAAATCTGTTGGCTATTAGGCCGGGCGTTTTCTAAATGTAAATGTCAGTAGAGTTAATAAGCTATAATGTTTGGGCAAAAAAGTCAGTTATATTTAGCCAGATATGATATCAGACATGATAACAGAGAGAGAGAGAGAGAGAGAGAGAGAGAGAAAGAGAGAGAGAGATGGGGGTAAGAGACAGTTTGGAAGAAGTGGCCGACCTGAGAAGACGCGTTTAAAAATAGCAATATCATTAAGCAATGCGCTTAAAACTAAGTAACCATCACTCTCTCTTTTTCTTTCTCCCCCTTGGCGTTTAACTACAAGCAATCATCTGGTTGAATAAACATTTCTTTCTTCTAAGGACGAAGCAACGAAGGATTTGATTTGATTAAAATAATTAAAGAACAAAATGATTACATAGTGTCTTCTTGATGACGCCCTCTGTCTATACAATAATATGTTGTTGTTTTTAGTTCTTTATGATCTGTTGTGTTCCAATCTCATGTACTTATTTTAGGGTACAAGTTTGTCTCATTAACGCGAATCCGTTTTGGAACCGGTATTCTAACTAGTTTTTAAAAAACATTAAACAAAGATGTATCATCTTTTGTTTATTTTATGCTATCTAGTCAGATTGAGAAAACGAATGATGATAACTATCTGATCGAAATAGAATATATTGGAAGCTGCTAATTAGAATCACTTTGACACTGTTATTCTAGTAATATAAAGCTAAAAAGATAGAAACTAAGATTATGCGCTTATTTAACGCGCTGAATTGTTTTAATTAGAATATCTTAAATAGAAACATAGAAATAACAAATAACTTCTTTTTTTAAAATGAAACACAAAACGTGTTTTAAATACTTAACTCGTGTTGTTTGCCGTTTATGTATTCATTATTAATTGCTTCTAAATAATTGCCCGTAATTATTATAAATGAATATTTTAAAATTAAATGTTAAAAGAATATTCTTGGAGCGAATAATTGTGATGTTGATTATAATGGTTTAAGAATCTGACAGATCGCAATTACACCTGCAACGCTGTGTGCACCAAGGAAATGTGCCCAAGTAGATGGTTGGAGAAAGAATGTTGCTCGTTCTGAAGTTTAGGAGAGTAGAAAGTGACTAACTTTCGGCAGCCTCGTAACTCTTGCTTCTCTTTATTTTGTCCTTTAGTCCTCACATTCCATGAGCGATGTTTCTGACAAAGGGGGAAGAATTGCTGTTTTCTGGGTTGGGAATATATCCATCTAACAAAGGAGAGTAGAAAGTAGACCTTGTGTTTACTTTCGGCAGCCTCGTAACTCTTGCTTCTCTTTATTTTGTCCTTTAGTCCTCACATTCCATGAGCGATGTTTCTGACAAAGGGGGAAGAATTGCTGTTTTCTGGGTTGGGAATATATCCATCTAACAAAGGAGAGTAGAAAGTGGACCTTGTGTTTACTTTCGGCAGCCTCGTAACTCTTGCTTCTCTTTATTTTGTCCTTTAGTCCTCACATTCCATGAGCGATGTTTCTGACAAAGGGGGAAGAATTGCTGTTTTCAGGGTTGGGAATATATCCATCTAACAAAGGAGAGTAGAAAGTAGACCTTGTGTTTACTTTCGGCAGCCTCGTAACTCTTGCTTCTCTTTATTTTGTCCTTTAGTCCTCACATTCCATGAGCGATGTTTCTGACAAAGGGGGAAGAATTGCTGTTTTCTGGGTTGGGAATATATCCATCTAACAAAGGAGAGTAGAAAGTAGACCTTGTGTTTACTTTCGGCAGCCTCGTAACTCTTGCTTCTCTTTATTTTGTCCTTTAGTCCTCACATTCCATGAGCGATGTTTCTGACAAAGGGGGAAGAATTGCTGTTTTCTGGGTTGGGAATATATCCATCTAACAAAGGAGAGTAGAAAGTAGACCTTGTGTTTACTTTCGGCAGCCTCGTAACTCTTGCTTCTCTTTATTTTGTCCTTTAGTCCTCACATTCCATGAGCGATGTTTCTGACAAAGGGGGAAGAATTGCTGTTTTCTGGGTTGGGAATATATCCATCTAACAAAGGAGAGTAGAAAGTGGACCTTGTGTTTACTTTCGGCAGCCTTATAACTCTTGCTTCTCTTTATTTTGTCCTTTAGTCCTCACATTCCATGAGCGATGTTTCTGACAAAGGGGGAAGAATTGCTGTTTTCTGGGTTGGGAATATATCCATCTAACAAAGGAGAGTAGAAAGTAGACCTTGTGTTTACTTTCGGCAGCCTCGTAACTCTTGCTTCTCTTTATTTTGTCCTTTAGTCCTCACATTCCATGAGCGATGTTTCTGACAAAGGGGGAAGAATTGCTGTTTTCTGGGTTGGGAATATATCCATCTAACAAAGGAGAGTAGAAAGTGGACCTTGTGTTTACTTTCGGCAGCCTTATAACTCTTGCTTCTCTTTATTTTGTCCTTTAGTCCTCACATTCCATGAGCGATGTTTCTGACAAAGGGGGAAGAATTGCTGTTTTCTGGGTTGGGAATATATCCATCTAACAAAGGAGAGTAGAAAGTGGACCTTGTGTTTACTTTCGGCAGCCTTATAACTCTTGCTTCTCTTTATTTTGTCCTTTAGTCCTCACATTCCATGAGCGATGTTTCTGACAAAGGGGGAAGAATTGCTGTTTTCTGGGTTGGGAATATATCCATCTAACAAAGGAGAGTAGAAAGTAGACCTTGTGTTTACTTTCGGCAGCCTCGTAACTCTTGCTTCTCTTTATTTTGTCCTTTAGTCCTCACATTCCATGAGCGATGTTTCTGACAAAGGGGGAAGAATTGCTGTTTTCTGGGTTGGGAATATATCCATCTAACAAAGGAGAGTAGAAAGTAGACCTTGTGTTTACTTTCGGCAGCCTCGTAACTCTTGCTTCTCTTTATTTTGTCCTTTAGTCCTCACATTCCATGAGCGATGTTTCTGACAAAGGGGGAAGAATTGCTGTTTTCTGGGTTGGGAATATATCCATCTAACAAAGGAGAGTAGAAAGTAGACCTTGTGTTTACTTTCGGCAGCCTCGTAACTCTTGCTTCTCTTTATTTTGTCCTTTAGTCCTCACATTCCATGAGCGATGTTTCTGACAAAGGGGGAAGAATTGCTGTTTTCTGGGTTGGGAATATATCCATCTAACAAAGGAGAGTAGAAAGTAGACCTTGTGTTTACTTTCGGCAGCCTCGTAACTCTTGCTTCTCTTTATTTTGTCCTTTAGTCCTCACATTCCATGAGCGATGTTTCTGACAAAGGGGGAAGAATTGCTGTTTTCTGGGTTGGGAATATATCCATCTAACAAAGGAGAGTAGAAAGTGGACCTTGTGTTTACTTTCGGCAGCCTTATAACTCTTGCTTCTCTTTATTTTGTCCTTTAGTCCTCACATTCCATGAGCGATGTTTCTGACAAAGGGGGAAGAATTGCTGTTTTCTGGGTTGGGAATATATCCATCTAACAAAGGAGAGTAGAAAGTAGACCTTGTGTTTACTTTCGGCAGCCTCGTAACTCTTGCTTCTCTTTATTTTGTCCTTTAGTCCTCACATTCCATGAGCGATGTTTCTGACAAAGGGGGAAGAATTGCTGTTTTCAGGGTTGGGAATATATCCATCTAACAAAGGAGAGTAGAAAGTAGACCTTGTGTTTACTTTCGGCAGCCTCGTAACTCTTGCTTCTCTTTATTTTGTCCTTTAGTCCTCACATTCCATGAGCGATGTTTCTGACAAAGGGGGAAGAATTGCTGTTTTCTGGGTTGGGAATCTATCCACCTAACAAAGGAGAGTAGAAAGTGGACCTTGGGTTTACTTTCGGCAGCCTCGTAACTCTTGCTTCTCTTTATTTTGTCCTTTAGTCCTCACATTCCATGAGCGATGTTTCTGACAAAGGGGGAAGAATTGCTGTTTTCAGGGTTGGGAATATATCCATCTAACAAAGGAGAGTAGAAAGTGGACCTTGTGTTTACTTTCGGCAGCCTTGTAACTCTTGCTTCTCTTTATTTTGTCCTTTAGTCCTCACATTCCATGAGCGATGTTTCTGACAAAGGGGGAAGAATTGCTGTTTTCTGGGTTGGGAATATATCCATCTAACAAAGGAGAGTAGAAAGTAGACCTTGTGTTTACTTTCGGCAGCCTCGTAACTCTTGCTTCTCTTTATTTTGTCCTTTAGTCCTCACATTCCATGAGCGATGTTTCTGACAAAGGGGGAAGAATTGCTGTTTTCAGGGTTGGGAATATATCCATCTAACAAAGGAGAGTAGAAAGTGGACCTTGTGTTTACTTTCGGCAGCCTTGTAACTCTTGCTTCTCTTTATTTTGTCCTTTAGTCCTCACATTCCATGAGCGATGTTTCTGACAAAGGGGGAAGAATTGCTGTTTTCTGGGTTGGGAATATATCCATCTAACAAAGGAGAGTAGAAAGTAGACCTTGTGTTTACTTTCGGCAGCCTCGTAACTCTTGCTTCTCTTTATTTTGTCCTTTAGTCCTCACATTCCATGAGCGATGTTTCTGACAAAGGGGGAAGAATTGCTGTTTTCAGGGTTGGGAATATATCCATCTAACAAAGGAGAGTAGAAAGTAGACCTTGTGTTTACTTTCGGCAGCCTCGTAACTCTTGCTTCTCTTTATTTTGTCCTTTAGTCCTCACATTCCATGAGCGATGTTTCTGACAAAGGGGGAAGAATTGCTGTTTTCTGGGTTGGGAATCTATCCACCTAACAAAGGAGAGTAGAAAGTGGACCTTGGGTTTACTTTCGGCAGCCTCGTAACTCTTGCTTCTCTTTATTTTGTCCTTTAGTCCTCACATTCCATGAGCGATGTTTCTGACAAAGGGGGAAGAATTGCTGTTTTCAGGGTTGGGAATATATCCATCTAACAAAGGAGAGTAGAAAGTGGACCTTGTGTTTACTTTCGGCAGCCTTGTAACTCTTGCTTCTCTTTATTTTGTCCTTTAGTCCTCACATTCCATGAGCGATGTTTCTGACAAAGGGGGAAGAATTGCTGTTTTCTGGGTTGGGAATATATCCATCTAACAAAGGAGAGTAGAAAGTAGACCTTGTGTTTACTTTCGGCAGCCTCGTAACTCTTGCTTCTCTTTATTTTGTCCTTTAGTCCTCACATTCCATGAGCGATGTTTCTGACAAAGGGGGAAGAATTGCTGTTTTCAGGGTTGGGAATATATCCATCTAACAAAGGAGAGTAGAAAGTGGACCTTGTGTTTACTTTCGGCAGCCTTGTAACTCTTGCTTCTCTTTATTTTGTCCTTTAGTCCTCACATTCCATGAGCGATGTTTCTGACAAAGGGGGAAGAATTGCTGTTTTCTGGGTTGGGAATATATCCATCTAACAAAGGAGAGTAGAAAGTAGACCTTGTGTTTACTTTCGGCAGCCTCGTAACTCTTGCTTCTCTTTATTTTGTCCTTTAGTCCTCACATTCCATGAGCGATGTTTCTGACAAAGGGGGAAGAATTGCTGTTTTCAGGGTTGGGAATATATCCATCTAACAAAGGAGAGTAGAAAGTAGACCTTGTGTTTACTTTCGGCAGCCTCGTAACTCTTGCTTCTCTTTATTTTGTCCTTTAGTCCTCACATTCCATGAGCGATGTTTCTGACAAAGGGGGAAGAATTGCTGTCTTCTGGGTTGGGAATATATCCATCTAACAAAGGAGAGTAGAAAGTAGACCTTGTGTTTACTTTCGGCAGCCTCGTAACTCTTGCTTCTCTTTATTTTGTCCTTTAGTCCTCACATTCCATGAGCGATGTTTCTGACAAAGGGGGAAGAATTGCTGTCTTCTGGGTTGGGAATATATCCATCTAACAAAGGAGAGTAGAAAGTAGACCTTGTGTTTACTTTCGGCAGCCTCGTAACTCTTGCTTCTCTTTATTTTGTCCTTTAGTCCTCACATTCCATGAGCGATGTTTCTGACAAAGGGGGAAGAATTGCTGTCTTCTGGGTTGGGAATATATCCATCTAACAAAGGAGAGTAGAAAGTAGACCTTGTGTTTACTTTCGGCAGCCTCGTAACTCTTGCTTCTCTTTATTTTGTCCTTTAGTCCTCACATTCCATGAGCGATGTTTCTGACAAAGGGGGAAGAATTGCTGTTTTCTGGGTTGGGAATATATCCATCTAACAAAGGAGAGTAGAAAGTAGACCTTGTGTTTACTTTCGGCAGCCTTGTAACTCTTGCTTCTCTTTATTTTGTCCTTTAGTCCTCACATTCCATGAGCGATGTTTCTGACAAAGGGGGAAGAATTGCTGTTTTCTGGGTTGGGAATATATCCATCTAACAAAGGAGAGTAGAAAGTAGACCTTGTGTTTACTTTCGGCAGCCTCGTAACTCTTGCTTCTCTTTATTTTGTCCTTTAGTCCTCACATTCCATGAGCGATGTTTCTGACAAAGGGGGAAGAATTGCTGTCTTCTGGGTTGGGAATATATCCATCTAACAAAGGAGAGTAGAAAGTAGACCTTGTGTTTACTTTCGGCAGCCTCGTAACTCTTGCTTCTCTTTATTTTGTCCTTTAGTCCTCACATTCCATGAGCGATGTTTCTGACAAAGGGGGAAGAATTGCTGTCTTCTGGGTTGGGAATATATCCATCTAACAAAGGAGAGTAGAAAGTGGACATTTGGTTTACTTTCGGCAGCCTCGTAACTCTCGCTTCCCTTGTTTTGTCATTTAGTCCTCACATTCCATGAGCGATGTTTCTGACAAAGGGACTTTCAAGATTTGTATTTGTATCTTATCCTGTTATGAATATAATAAAATTGAGTCATTGTTAGTTTTTATTAGCCTGGTACCAAATATTTGATTTTACAAATTGACATATGCATATATGGACGTCCACAGATGATAGAATATATATCGGGGGGGGGGGGTCATAAGCAAAAAAGGTTTGGGAACCAATAACTTAACCCAAAGTTATAAAGGTTTTTAAATATTTATAAAATTTCGATCATTTTAAGACCCCTTAATGGAAACTTATATTCACGAAACTGGAACTTTTCTTGTACCATAACATTAGTTGGAAAACTCTTATTTTTAGCATAGCAATATTGTTTAATATTAAGGTGCGTATGTTCGCTGGTATATATATATATATATATATATATATATATATATATATATATATATATATATATATATATATAAGTATCATTAAAAATAACGGACATCTTGTGTCTGGATATTTTTTCTATGATCCTTTCCGTTTTTCTGATTAGGTTCTTAGTTTCAGACGGAAACTGGCTGATAAAATTGCCAAAGCTTCCCAAAGCGCTTTCGGACCCTTCCAGGTCCATCGTCAGTGGAGTAATGTTAACCAGGCATAGACCTAGGAGTGAATATATATTCTATTTAGGCGGGAAAAATAAAGGACTGTGTTAAATTTAAATTTATATTTATAGGCATTTGAGTATATTAGTACTAATAGTATAATTAATCTTGTTAATAGCTGGTTTTTCTGTTTTAATGTATAGGGCTTCGAGTATGTGGAGTTTAAGTGTATTAGTATTTTGTGCGATGATTTTTGTGTTATTTACTAGAAGTTTACGGATATGCAAACGGGGGCAGGAATGCGTTTTATAGAGGTGCTGGGTTATGGCGGAGTCGTTAGATAAATGCATAGTTAATCTTCTGGATAGCGTCGTAACAGTCGACCCAATGTATACATTTTCATGATTGTCGGAGATACATTCTCCCAAAGGGCATTTGTATACAACAAATTCAACAATTCAAAAACAACACTGGTAATAATAACAATAATAATAATAATTATAACAAAAACAACAATGAACCCAATTCTCTACTTAAAAACATTATAAAACTATTTTACTGCAACCAATTTCATCATAACTATAAAATAGACGAACAGGTCCTCAAAAACATTATAGATAAAAACGTACTCCCCACCAAACCAAACAAAAAAGTAAAACTAATTATCTATTATAATAAAAATAAAACTACCAATCTGGTTGTTAATAATAATTCTTCACCCCGGATTAGAGTTCTTGATAGGACCGGCCTCGTATACAAGTTTAAATGCCCTTTGGGAGAATGTGTCTCCGACAATCATGAAAATGTATACATTGGGTCGACTGTTACGACGCTATCCAGAAGATTAACTATGCATTTATCTAACGACTCCGCCATAACCCAGCACCTCTATAAAAAGCATTCCTGCCCCCGTTCGCATATCCGTAAACTTCTAGTAGATAACACAAAAATCATCGCACAAAATACTTGACTTGACTCGACTTGACTTGGTCCCTTAACCCCCTCCTGGGTCGTAGGGGCGCTGCACCAATGAACTCCACACCAGCTGTCTCCACTTCTGACGGTCATGGGCAATGGACTGGGTTGTAGCGAAGTTGTAGCCCGTCCACTCTTTGATGTTGTCTGTCCATCTTTTGTGTTGTCTACCTCTCCTTCTCTTGCCTTGCACTGCTCACTGCAGGATGGTTTTGGAGAGACCACTGCCCCTTGTCACGTGACCATACCATCCAAGCTTTCTACTAATACTAATACACTTAAACTCCACATACTCGAAGCCCTATACATTAAAACAGAAAAACCAGCTATTAACAAGATTAATTATACTATTAGTACTAATATACTCAAATGCCTATAAATATAAATTTAAATTAAACACAGTCCTTTATTTTTCCCGCCTAAATAGAATATATATTCACTCCTAGGTCTATGCCTGGTTAACATTACTCCACTGACGATGGACCTGGAAGGGTCCGAAAGCGCTTTGGGAAGCTTTGGCAATTTTATCAGCCAGTTTCCGTCTGAAACTAAGAACCTAATCAGAAAAACGGAAAGGATCATAGAAAAAATATCCAGACATTAGATGTCCGTTATTTTTAATGATACTTGAATAAAAGAAAAGATGCTGCCAAGATACACATATATATATATATATATATATATATATATATATATATATATATATATAAATCTGTTGGCTATTAGTCCGGGCGTTTTCTACATGTAAATGTCAGTAGAGTTAATAAGCTATTATCGTTGGGCAAAGAAGTCAATTATATTTAGCCGGATATGA
The DNA here is from genome assembly GCA_963556195.1 of Sepiola atlantica. Classification (NCBI taxonomy): domain Eukaryota; kingdom Metazoa; phylum Mollusca; class Cephalopoda; order Sepiida; family Sepiolidae; genus Sepiola; species Sepiola atlantica. Next base: position 90,062,468 of record OY744532.1, read on the forward strand.
TATCAGATATGATAACAGAGAGAGAGAATTTTTGAATCAGAATCAATCCATCTCACACTTATCGTTAGCTGTTTTTTGACCTTGAAGTGGTTTTTGTTTTAGCTTATTTAGTTATATCAGCAAAAATTGCAAGGTCATAAGCATAACCTGCGTCAGTAATTTTCTTTACAGGATAACTTCTGCTTTCTGCAGGTACCAATGTTAAGCAAATTCCTGTTGACTTCCGGATTTATTTCATCTTGTCCAGTTCAGACCATTTAATGCACTCTCTGTACAAGTTTGCTTTGCAACTTTATTGCCAAGATAGATAACAACGCTATAATAAAGGTAAATATATTGAATATCAGCGGAACAAATTTCTCAGAAACTACAGTTCAAAAATATATTTGAGAAAGTGATTGTATGGTTAACAACCGGAAACATTCTTTAAAAGTCTTAGAATTAATGTATATAGCTATTATTAGACGAGCATTTTGGAATGCGGATTATCGTCAAAAGAGCATTTCCTGCAAACGGCAAAAGAAATAAACCATCGTCTGATACTTTCCAAAATGATTTGTAAGTAGTTCTCATTTCGATTTAATGTAATAGGATTCCAGAGATGAACATTGCTTACGTATTTCTACAACGCCTGTGAAAGCATTTGCCTATCAGACACCTCAAACGAAAATTCTTCCATAAAGAAAAATACAGATTTCCAAATGGCATGGTACCCATTAAACATCTACTACAAGAAGATGAAATATTGTAGAATTTGTTATATTCGGACTACTGTTCTCATCTTGGGTGCTTTTATCACAACGTTTCGGCCGATGTAACCTCCGGCCTTCTTCAGGTGTACCTTGTCGAACTTGGGAATCTTTTTATCGAACTCAGGAATCTGGACGGAATTTCGAACGGAACCTGCGGCACAGTGGATATAGTACTAAGTACAATTCAGTTCTAAGTGACAGTCATCTGAAGGTTGAAGGTTCAATCCTCTGTACGGGCGATACGAAGAATTGCGAATTACTGAAGACTTCTTCCCAGTCATGGCAGATGGAACGAGAGCATGCTACCCCCGTGGATTTAATAAATGGTTCCGTTCGAAATTCTGTTCAGATTCCTGAGTTCGACAGAAAGATTCCCAAGTTCGACAAAGTACATCTGAAGAAGGTCGGAGGTTACATCGGCCGAAACGTTGTGATAAAAACACGCAAGATGAGAACAGTAGTCCGAATATAACAAATTCTACAAATTGTCAACCCTAAAAAAAAATTCCGAAACAAGATGAAATATTGTAATTCATTCTCTGAAAAGAAAAGGATTCATATTTGTACTAACTGGATTAGCGCAGAGTAGACTGCACAAACTGTTGAATATCAGTGCTTTATGCGAGGTGTTTCAAACATTTGAATTCAGTATTACGAAATAAACGCCCTTAAAATCTATCTTAGTTGGGCTAATGTGAGATCTCAGATCTTGGGTATCGACATTCAATATGTCATGTAGTCAGAGAGAAAAGAGGCCGATCCTAATTTTGTCTTCTTTTTTCATGCATGTGCTCTAAATATGTCACTTGACTTTTAAATGACTTACTTATTTTTTTAGTGTACTCTGTGAACACATGTTCACATCCTGTTTAAAAGAAACTTTCATATTATTTTATTGTTTGTGTGTACCTGTGCCAGTCTGGCATAAAGAATAAGAGTACTAAAGTCTAAGGGGGACAACCAAATAACCATTACAAATTAAGGGGGGGGGGCATAATACCCCTGATACTCTTCAGTGGTTGAATCACCACTGCTTTGATATGAGTTCCTAATTACTTGCCTCCCCACGAGGGTAGAGTTAGACACAAGGTCGGTTTTTAATGAAGGGAAACCTCAGCTTCTCAAAAAAAAAAGAAGCATTATAAATAGGTACAAAAATAAAAATTGTCTCAGTCTGGAATATCTTCTTCACTGATTGAGGACAGAACAGATACTACACTTTCAAATTTTTCATCAACGAGTAATAGTCTAATACGATTAGTGATAGTCTAATCAGCTAGTAATAGTCAGATACGGCCTAAGATGAAGTAAGTCTGCCACATCTGAAGAGGCGTCGCTAAGAACACCCTTTTTTGACTTGACAAATTACAAAATCACTTCACAATCTCGTAAGAGATTATCTTTACTGTTCTTTACAGCTCTTTTCCCATAGAAAGGGGAGTTGCTTGCCCCTATTGACTTGCCTCTCCACGAGGGAAGAGTTAGACACAAAGTCAATTTTAATGTGGGGAAAATCCAGCTTCCTAACAGCTTCTCTGAATTGGGACAAAAATTAAAATTGCCTCAGTCTATAAGGATTTCTCTTTCGACTGACCGAGGACAGAAAAGATGAAGTGTAATATCATAACAGATATTACACTTTGCTCTTAACCAAAAAAGCAAAGCAAGCGGAAGTCAGTGGTGCATATTTCTCAGAAACTAAGTCATCCAGCCATAGCAACTTTTCGTTGCAAGAAATATTTTTTTGCAGAGGTGATGGTGACGGCAACGATCAGAGAAATTCCTTACAAGTCTTGAAATTAGTGTAACTAGCTATTATTGCTAACTGTGCAACACATGCAATTGCAGCATGTGAAAGAGAGTTAAACCGATGATGTCATTTGTTCGGGACTCAGGACTCTTGCCTCTGCATGTTCTAGGCTGAGTCTTAGTCTGGTCGCCTAAAAAAAGATCGCACACATTGAAGAAGTGAAGACGACAATTCAATCGTATCGATATAGTTTATTATAATGTAATCAGGATTAGTAATAAAACACATTTCAACACATATAGCTGCTTACAGAACTGTAAAAGAAAAGTCAAAATCAAAAAAAAAAAGTAATAAATTTCATTCCACAACTCGTTAAGACAATGGTACTAAAAGGTTGGTAAAGATTGAGAGTTCAAAGAGTCCAAGGAACGTTTCTGAGTAAAAGAGTTGTTTTTTTGTCTAAAGAGAAATTGAGTACACATGTTTGTTTCGGCGGGCGTCTTGTGCGTTTACGTGTCTGTGAATGTAACAGGCATATTAGCGTGCCTGTTTTGCAAGTGAGAGAGTGTATGTATAAACTGTGTATATCCATTCGGTGAGCAGCGTGTATGTTTGCAATCGCTATATTTAGTAGTTCGTGAAAGTCTCTTGTGATGTGTGTACTGTTTACCGAAAGACACTTTCCGTTAAATAGGCTAGGTAGTATTATGTCGTATGCCCGTCTGTCGTCTCCGGAAGAAAAGAGGAAAAAGAACGAAAGTTGTGTATTTGAGTTTTAGAGTACGCACGAGCCCTCAGCAGTTAATATACTCGCTTTATTAATTGGCTGGAAGAAAATGCTGATTGAAGATTTTGTCGAATAAACAGTATATATATATATATATATATATATATATATATATATATATATATATATAAACAATAATATTTTAATAAATAAATATTAATTATTTAAATACCTAGAGACATCGATGTTTCATGCTAACGCAATCTTCAGTCTAGGAACTAATTCCCGACGGTCGATAGGCGCGAACCCCGAACACAAATCGCCACTAATTCGTAGTCGGTGATCTTAACCAAACGGCCATCGTCAATTAGTTAGTAAATATAGAGTAACTTTAACTGTAAATAGCGCACGTGGCCGCCATTTACCAGACAGCTACAGTGATCTTACGAAACGGTGTTCGGATCGCGCATATAGCTATTTGTACTGCTTGTTATTAAAGCCACTCGAAAGTGGCCAGCCCTTGTGGGGAGGGGGCTGATAAACAATAATATTTTAATAAATAAATATTAATTATTTAAATACCTAGAGACATCGATGTTTCATGCTAACGCAATCTTCAGTATATATATATATATATATATATATATATATATATATATATATATATATATATAGAAATTCAATTTTCTATCAGTCTCAAAAATATAATTGTCTGAGTGATGCTTGAAAAAACCGAACGGTTGAAATAAATTATTGCATCGACAATTATGTGATTTCGTGTTATTATATTTTATTTTTTATTTATTTATTTTTTTTTTATATATATATATATATATATATATATATATATATACATATATATATATATATAGTTAAGCGAAAAACAAATTTATGACCTATTCATTTATATCCGTTCCACGAATTCAACATCAACAACTGTTTAGTGTACGATCGTTTCAGAGACAAAATGAACCTTTATTGATACCAACTCTCTTCATCGGGGTATAGACACCAAAGTTCGAAGTCAAATAAAGCAGCAAAATTGACAGCATAGTACACCCTAAATTACACAGCAATTTGAGTGAATGTGGTTATTACGTATGTATATATATATATATATATATATATATATATATATATATATATATATATATATATCAGCGACAAACGAGGAAGACTTCATGCAGACCACACACGTATCAACCTCTTTCTCTCTCTTTCTTTCTCTCTATCTCTCCTTCTCTCTCTCTCTCTCTCTCTCTCTCTCTCTCTCTCTATATATATATATATATATATATATATATATATATATATATATATATATAGAGAGAGAGAGAGAGAGAGAGAGAGAGAGAGAGAGAGAAGAGATTGATACGTAATAAAAGCATTCACTGCCGCCGCTGCTGTTGCTTTTGTTGTTAGGAGAATCGGATTTCTGCATAACGCTAACGAAGAATATTCAGCAAGATTGTGTGATATGCATGAAGACTTCCTCGTTTGTCACTGCTATTTGTTAGACTTACAAGATGGCAGGTTTTTACCATCGACATCGAAGGCAGCAATGCGCAGCAGTTGTATGGAAATCGGTGAAAGTTTGACCTAGAACATACAAAGGAATGCATTAAAAAACGTTACCACTATCACTTAATAGATTTGCAGTTTCGCGCTTGGCACGGTTTTTCTTGCCACACACATGGGAAGAGACGACCAGAAGATGATGGATCCTGATGCTAACCCCTCCTTGATTTTCACCGGAGCCCTGTTTGCCGGGTTTCCAAACTTGTCCGTCATGAGTGGCCCTGGCAACAGCCGGAGTTCAAGACAGTATCACGTTGCCACCGCTCCTAGCACAGTGAGGAAGGGTTGGACTTGCCTCTGCTGCTTCTAACAGAACGATTCTGGAAATAGAACATTGAAGCCATGTTGGCTTAAACAACAAAAGACCCGTGACAAACGGAAGAGATATGAGTGATTTGTTGGCTAAGATAGAAGCCGTAAACTGATTACATCGATTTACGCATTTTATTTATCTTCTTCTTTCCTCATTACAATCTTAACAATGTTGTCTTTAATGATGTTGTTAATTCGATTGCTTAATGTATTTATCTAATCATTTCTGTTTATCTATTAATCCATTCATTTACGGCTGCATCCTTTCATTTACTTGCTTATTCCATTATGTGAGATATACAGTTTCTTTTTACTCTTAATTTTAGACACGGTTATTAATTTTAGTCTCTAGAATTGTTATATGATCAGTGGCAGCGCCAATTATTCATTTTCATCGATATAAGACCTTCGTTCAGCCTCGAAAGATAATGGATATCCCTGTAAGGAGTGCCTGTGTGGTGATTTTATTATGAAGCAACGGTTGCGCAATTACTAACCACACCTCTCCTAAACCGGCATTGTTTAATTCCAGTAGCAAGGAGAAGTCGTGATTACTGGACACAATGCCGAGAGAAGTAGAAAGCCGATTATATATATATATATATATATATATATATATATATATATATATATATATATATATATATATATATATATATATATATATATATGATGGTGTATGAAGCATAAAAACGATGCTGCTGTTTTTGTAATTATTTTTTGTTTTGATATTTCGAGCAGTCCTTTGCTCTTTGTCAAAAAATGATACGAAATGAATTAAATTGAAACCGTTGAGAAAACTGGAATGTTTTACTTTGTGCAACGTTCATTCTTTGTCGTTACATGCAGGGGTGGTTTTACTTGTGTTTAGAGGATAAGTTTGCATAAATTTTAAGTTGGTTTGAATTTCGTACGTTAGATTTCAGTTTACATATTGTCTTGGCTGTTGAATGTTGAGTGATAGAGGAAATAGGAAGGGGGATAAATATGTCTGACACATTTCGCGTAAGTTAAGTGTATATGGGCCCGCCAAATGCGTTGGGGTATTTAGGATGAGCTGTCTACTCGTGGGAACAATAAATGACATGTTTAATGAGGTTAATTTTTCAGCTTGCAGATTTTGTTCTGTCTGATTTCTCTTGAATAGTTTCAATTCTAATAAACGTTGGTTGATCCGCGTAGACTGTTTCTAATGTTTATATATATATATATATATATATATATATATATATATATATATATACATTATTATTTCAAGTATATACACATATAACATAATAAGGCAATATAATATATTGTGTATATGTATATTTTCAGTATTACTTCAACAGTCCTAAATACGAGAGTAGAGCTTAGTTGTAGTATAAAAATATATTTATTGCAAGTGAGCTACACATTCAAGAAGGAAATTATATAACTAAGTATATATATATATATATATATATATATATAATTACACTAAAGAAATTCGTAGGAAGCGGTCGAAAATTCAGTTTTTCAGACATTTTGTATTTCTATACGTCAACATATAAGAAATAAAATAAAAACATATATAAACACACATATATATATATATATATATTACATTAATTGTTCATACGTATAAATATATATATATGTATAGTTTATTTATTTATACTTATACATTATAGATTATACTGTCATCAATAATAGTACATATTTATACTATAAGCAATAATTATTTATCATTTACCGAAGAAAATACAACGCTTAGGAGGAACTATAATTCGGACAGTGCTGATTTATTCTGTATCGATAGCAGTGGCGTCTGTGGGTGAATTAGTGCATGTAAAAAAGTGAGAGTACATACAGGGAAGCTTTAAGCAAACATACCAAAAGCACTGTTGCTTGTTCTTCTTCTTCTTCTTCTTTCGTGTGAATCAGATGATTCTGGTGTTGGCATTAGTTTCCCCGATGTTTTTCTAGTTAGAAATCTTTCTGGAAAGACATCGGGTACTTACGGGACGGACCACGAGAAAGTTGCCAACGTCCCTAAGTGACAGTGGTACTGTGGAACCGACTGGATTCGAACTTGGAACACCCAGGTCTTGAGTCCGCGTCGATATCCACTTAACCACCGTCACCTCCCAACACCGTTGTTAATATGTAGTTTCTCTGTACATCGCAGCAACCAACAATATAGCTCTTACGTTTGGTCGCTTCTACACGTGTCCAGAGTTAATACCTTTGTTGCAGGTTGATGTGGCATCGCCGACCGTGGCCGTATTCTTGTGACGCCAGCATTGACGAAGTTTCTGCTTCATTGAAAAAAAATGATGATGTCGTATCGTATTCGTTGACCAGGCTGAACCCCCGCCCCCCCACGTTCTGTCAGTTGTTTACAAGTTCGGACCGGGGTCGATCAGAGACTGGACGTCAACTGAAAGATGGGGGAGGGTAAAACAAAATCGGGGTAGGGTCGAATTTCTTTTTTTCTTTATTTTCAACTAAAATTGTTCTTGGTCGTAAACAAAGAAAATCAATGTCTAACCACCCAAGAAATGTGACTGGGGCTCCATCGGTTTACGCGTGAGCGTTCATTTCTGACGCGGCAGCGTAGCAAAAATATGCGACCGGAGGGAACATATATTTGCTAGTACTAATAATACGTTAGATATCAATTAAGTTAATAACAGCAATAGACCTGTTATAATTAACTTTCCTGCTAAAGACGCTGTTTACACAGGCTCAACGACAGGTTTGTTGTAAGAATAGAATTTATAGACACATCTATACCTTTAATAACGGTCATCTTTCCAGATCCACATATATGGCTATACATATTTGGGATATTAAAGATAAAGACTTTGGCTTCAAACTCAAATAGCAATTGATTAAAAAAGTGAGGTCCTATAAGCCCTTTGACAGATATTGTGCACTATTTCGAGATGAGTCACTTTTAATCATTAAATATAATGGCCCTTTGTTGAATAAAAAGGATGTGATGTTGTTCTTTTGCATGCATAAAATCTGTTACAAATATAACCACTTTAAAGTTCCTTCATATTAATCTGACCAATAAGACGCCTCTTCTTTTTCTCATCACATAATTTTTATTTTAGGTTTAGTAATCTACTTTTAGATTTGAATTCGTAATCTAGACTTTATATTAATTCTTACTAAATAAAGAAATTAATTATTTCCTCCTTAACCTCCTGTCTCCAGTTTTCGTTGTCACTATGTATTTCCTAAGATTTATGTTTAGCTATATTGAATTTTGATATGTGGTATATGTTACATATTACTATGGATTATTGATATCTTATGATATCTATATAAAATAAATTCTATACTTGAAGTGGGTTTAAATAAGATTTAGGAATTTCTTGCCCAGTTTAGTTTTGAGCATCTGATTATAGGGCGGTGTATACTATCTTACACAGAATAAAATTCACCTTGGGTTAACAATACATTATAAATAAATAAATAAACAAATAAATAAAATCTAAACTAAAACTTAAAATAGAAATACAAACAAACACGTGTTAAAATAAAGTCATCCATTATTTCGACACAACAAAAAACGGGGATAGGCCATCTTATAGACAACAGAATAATAGAATAGGAAATAGGAAGTAAAATCAACCGAACCTTTGTATGTGAGAAGTCCAACGATTGGCTAAGAGAATAACAAATAATCTTATTGGTAAACTAGCTAAACTAAACACCACGTGTATATATAAAAACACCCGGCAACACAAACTCCATGCATTTTAGCCTGACGATTTCCTATGGCGATAAAACGCGGCCGGCTCTGAATATATTTTCATAACTATAACTTCTATATATATATATATATATATATATATATATACATATATATATATATATATATATATATATATATATATATATATATACAGGGTGTTTCAAAAGTCTTGGGAACATAACGATTTTTAATAACTCAAAAACTATTAGGAGTTGAAAAATGAAATTGGTACCGTTGGAAAGGTTAAAGTTTCAAGTTTTGTGGGGAATCTTCAAAGTTGCTCAATATGAGCACCATTCGTCACACGGCAGACATCTAGTCGATAGTCCATTTCCTGCCAAACGCGTTCCAGCATCTTGACGTCAATGGTTCCCACAACTGCCGTTACTCGAGCCTTTAGTTCGTCAATATCTCTTGGAAGGGGCGGCACATAGACTTGTTGCTTGACAAAGCCCCAAAGGAAAAAGTCACACGGGGTAAGATCTGGAGACCTAGGAGGCCAGGGCATGAGAACGTCATCACCTCGCCCAGATCTCCCAATCCATCTACCAGGCAGCCTTGTGTTAAGAAACTGCCTTACTCTAAGACTCCAGTGTGGTGGTGCACCATCTTGTTGAAAAATGAAGTCATCAGATTCTGCTTGTTCCAACTGAGCCATTAACCAGTCTTCCAGCATGTTGAGATAAGATTCACCAGTGATAGTTGCCTCTTCAAAGAAGAACGGTCCATAGACACCTTTCTTGGAAATTGCACAAAACACGTTCACTTTTGGTGAATCTCGCTCGTGCTCAAGAAGTTCATGAGGATTCTCAGTACCCCATATGCGAGTGTTATGCTTGTTAACTTTGCCATTCAGATGGAAGGTCGCCTCATCGCTAAAAACAAGCCGATCATCAAAGCCGTTATCTTCCAACTTCTCTTGCATTGCAATGCAAAAGTCACGGCGAAGTGGCTTATCAGTGTCCTTCAACTTTTGGACCAACTTGAGCTTGTAAGGTACCATTTGCAGTCGTTTCCTTAAGACACGCCAGACAGTTGCTGGAGCAAGCTGAAGTTCCCTGCTGGCTCTTCTCACTGATTTACGGGGATTCCGCTGAAAGGCTGTCCGAACTTGCTCAACTGCATCTTCTGAAGTTGAAGGGCGACCTGTTCGCTTACTTGGGCACAAACACCCATCTTTCACAAATTTAGCATGCCATCTGACAATGGATTTCCTTTCAGGGGCTTCTTTTTTAAATTTCCTGCGAAATGCACGCTGAACACATGTCCACGATTCAGTCTTTGCAAATTGGAGGACGCAAAATGCCATGTCTTGTTTAGAGAACGCCATTACTGCACCTGGAAAGATAACACGAAAATCATTAGTATGACCAAAAACTTGATTAAGCAAGCTTTAAAATGGCACCAGTTTCATTATTCTACCTGGAATAGTTCATGAGATATACGCATTTGTAATGTTCCCAAGACTTTTGAAACACCCTGTATATATATATATATATATATATATATATATATATATATATATATATGTATATATGTTAGAAAATACTTACACCAGGACGAGTGTCAGCAATAAATATAGCATTAATTTAAAATGTTTATGTATTTTCTTTCCTTCTGGTGGGGTACGTATTCGGTGGTACCCCCTTAAATGGAACAGTTTACAAAAATATCAATAATCCGCCTACGTTACTCACCCTGTTACCTAGAATACATATGACATGATACATAAGAGTTGCAATAGTTTAGGATTTTACGAGGCACATGTATATTATTAACGCTCATGTACCGATCTTTTACTAATTGATTACTAAATATAACTCACATTTTGAAGTAGAGCAATTCTTTTTAATAAATTGTTTGTGTCTGACTTATTCTAAAGGATTTTTGGGCGGCGGCTGTGAGTTCAGGTACGGCGCAGCCTCTATATTGTAAAGTTTACAAAAAAATAATGTTACTCGCACTGTTAAAGAAAATATATATTCTAAAATTCATAATGATCGGTTCATAAAAAAGTTTATATATATATATATATATATATATATATATATATGCATCCCCTAAATGTTAAACTTTACAAAAATAAATAATGTGCACATGTTACTCACAGTATCTTTTAGACAACATATTTTTAAATTCATAATGATTTGTTCCTTACTTTAGGAGATTACCCTGAACCTACACATATATATATATATATATATATATATATATATATATATATATATATATATATAAAAATATATATATATATATATATT
>OY744532.1:90076077-90203577 GCA_963556195.1 Sepiola atlantica
GCAACTCTTTGGGAAAGAACCTTGTTGTCTGTATAAACAATCATTTCTAGAACAATATTTTGTTCAAAAAATTACATCAGCACAAAGGCACCATGGACATCAAGAGCACCAGGAGCACCAGGCACATCAGAAACATAAGGGGCACGATGAGCATCAGGATCACCATGGTTATTAGGAGCATCAGGATCAAAAAGAGGCACCAGGATCAAAAGGAACACCATGATCAGAAGGAGCACCAGGTGCGCAAAGAGCATCAAAGGCATCAGGGGAACTAGACTGATCAAGAGCATAAGGAGCATAAGGAGCATCAGGTGCACCAGGTACACAAGGAGCATAAGCAGCATCAAGAGGATCAGAAGCATCAAGTGCATCAGGGCGCCAGGCACATAAGGAGCATCAGAGACATCAGGTGCATCAGGAGCAATATAAGCATAAGGTCCACCAAGTGCATAAGGAGCATAAGGCACAGCAGGAGCATAAAGACCATCAGGAGTACTATAAGCATAAGGTGCCCCAGGATCACCAGAAGCACCAGGCACACTAGGAGCATCAAGAGCACCAGGAGCACCAGACACATCAGAAGCATAAGGAGCATCAGGAGCATCAGAATCATGAGGTGCATCAGGAGCACTATAAGCATAAGGTGCGCCAGGAGCAGCAGGAGCACCAGGCACACAAGGAGCATAAGGAGCATCAGGAGCATCAGAAGCACTAGGCATATTAGGAGCATAAGGAGCATCAAATGCATCAGGAGCACTATAAGCATAAGGTGCCCCAGGTTCATCAGGAGCACCAGGCACACTAGGAGCATCAAGAGCACCAGGAGCACCAGACACATCAGAAGCATAAGGAGCATCAGGAGCATCGGGTGCATTAGGCGCACTATAAACATAAGGTGCACCAGGAGCAGCAGGAGCACCAGGCACACAAGGAGCATAAGGAGCATCAGGAGCATCAGAAGCACTAGGCACAACAGGAGCATAAGAAGCATCAGGAGCATCAGAAGCACCAGGCACATCAGGAGCATAAGGAGCATCAGGAGCAACAGCAGCATCAGGTGCATCAGGAGCAGTATAAGCAAAATATGCATCAAGAGCACCAGGAGCACCAGGCACAGCAGAAGCATAAGAAGCACTAGGAGCATCAAGAGCACCAGGAACATCAGAAGCATTAAGAGCATCAGCAACACCAGGAACACCAGTTGATCAGACGCACCAGTAGCATCAGGAGCATCAGAATCTAATCTGGAAGGAAGGTCAGATTTCGCAACATTCTGATTATTTATTTTCTAAACGAGTCCTACGTTTACATTAGGATGAAGAAAAATATTATTTCAATGTTCAACTTCTCAATAAGTTAGAGGTTTTGAGTTTATTTTGCCCTGAGCATCTGAAATCACAGTGGTTAGGTACAACATACATAATTCGGGAATGTCGAATGGTTTTATACAAACAAGTTTTAATAATTCCAATCAAATGTCAACGTCTACTCAAACTGCAAGCAGCATGTCTAATCAGCCATAATTGATAATTCACTTACCAAGCGTCTGGTGAAATTTCTGGTGAAATATCCTTCTTTTTTCATAGTATTTTGTGTAAAACCTGTTCTTATTTAATACCATTTCTATTACTCTTGCTTTTGTGACACTTTCTCTCTCACTCTATTAAGAGTTGAATCTAATAAAGAAAAGAAAGGGAATAAAAAGATTGCAAAAGTCCATCATAAACAAAAGCGGAATAGATTACGTAACACAGAACACGGGTCACCTTTAACTCCATTTCAAGCGCTCTAACCAATGAGGCCGATTCCAAGCGTTACACGACGAGTAGAGAAATAAACCCTATTTATGTCAAATCAGGCAGACAAACATAGTAAGCCGTCTTAACAGTGTTCAACAAATCACGTAGAAAGAAACTTGTATTTTTAGCTCATAAAGTAGAGAGTATGTTGGTCCAAGAGAAAAGAGTATATATATATATATATATATATATATATATATATATATATATATATATATATATCATTTATTTAGATACTGTATATTACATAATTCAGCAATGTACCGCGGTTTCATTCAAAATGACAGATTTAGACATCTTTAGTAAATCTTCGTGCCCAGTGGAATCATCGGCAAGCTGAAAGGATTGCAGGCACGCCTGACAGGGAATGGCGTCAACAATGACAGAAAAAAACAGTGCATCTCTGAGGATGTCCCCGAAAAAAACTCCGGTGTGGGAAGCGATTAACTAGGGCTTAAAGGGGGGCCTTCATTTTTTAGGAGGTTTTATTTATTATTTATTTATCTGTTAGCAAGTTTATTTATTTAATTATCTGTTCTTTTGTAATGTTATTATTATACCTGAAAAAATACGAAATATTACAATAATAACATTACAAAAGAACAGATAATTAAATAAATAAACTTGCTAACAGATCAATAAATAATAAATAAAACCTCCTAAAAAACGAAGGCCCCCCTTGAGCCCTAGTTAATCGCTTCCCACACCGGTGTTTTTTTCGGTGACACCCTCAGAGATGCACCGTTTTTTTCTGTCATTTTTGACGCCATTCCCTGTCAGGCGTGCCTGCAATCCTCTCAGCTTGCCGATGATTCCACTGGGCACGAAGATTTACTAAAGATGTCTAAATCGGCCCTTTTGGATGAAACCGCGGTACATTGCTGAATTATGTAATATATAGTATCTAAATAAATTATATTAGCTCTCTTATATGATCAAGCACTTTATTTGATTTCTTTTCATATACAACCTGACACTCTCTCTCTCTCTCTCTCTCTCTATATATATATATATATATATATATATATATATATATATATATATATATATATATATATATATATATATATATATATGAGTGTAAGTTTGAAATCCGAGGCAGGAGCAATGTGAAATAGATACCGGAAGGTGGAACAGATGAACAAAAATAAATGAGAAGAGAAAATAAGAATGGAATCTCACATCAATTTATTAATATTTCACGTAAAACAGATTAAATACCAGAACAGTAAATAAAAAAGTGGTTACTGTCAGGCAATTAAAAGTTCCGAAATAAGATAAACTTAAATTTTCGAGAGCGGGACCTCTCATTATCAAAAGACCAACAAAATATGACCGAGTGGTCGAAAAAACAAGGTGGACTGATGGGATCAACTGTTGACGAAATACCGCAGAGAATTGAAAGTAGATATGCAGAAAAAGAATTAAGATAAGCTGATTGAACATCAATATTAATTATTCCTATTATAATTTAATTATATAATTATTCAGCTAAAGCTTATCTTATTAATATTTGTTTATTTATATACTATTTATTATAATTTTATTATTTTTATTTTATTTGATTTATTTTCTTTTTCTTTTGTAATTCAATTTTACTTTTAAATTTAAATTTGATAAATGTGAGCCGTTAAAGGAATACGAACAATCAAGGGGAGGCAACTTTGAAATTCTTTTGAAATCCAGAATCTGATTAGAATTTACTCAAAACTGAAAAAACTGAAAGATTGAAATCAATTGTCGAAAAAAAGTAAAGTTATAGTAATGAGAGTAAGAAGACACAATTGAAAAGGGATGGGGGAATTAAGAGATTAACAATATATACATATATATATATATATATATATATATATATATATATATATATATATATATATAGTGTAAATTTCTCAATTCATATTTATTTTAAAGTTATAATATTCCTAAAATTAATTTATTTAATTTTTTTATTAAATTTTATTTAGGGATTATAAATATATATATAAAGTCTATATACATATATATGAAGTGTATATTACTCCATTCTTGTTTATTATTTATGTTTTTCTTAGTTTTTATTTTATTTCATTTATTTAATTTCTTAATTATTTTTTTTTATGTTACCTTTTATTCTACAATTGAGTTCAATTTTTCAGTTTTTTCGGTTTTGAGTTAATTCTTTATCAAGAGCACCTTCATTACCCTTGTAACAGTTCAAAATTGTACTAAAATCTCAATTTTTTGGAACAACGTCTTTGTTTATGCGCTTATTTGTCAAGTATGTAGTCACGTTACTGTCTGTCTCAGCCGTAGCTTTCAATCTTAGTCAACGCTCCCAATACCATTCCTGTCTTAATCATTATTGGTGAAAACTCAGTATTCAACAACAATCTTTCATAATAGCATTTCCAAGAATTCCTCTTACATGTTCGTACGTTACTAGCACTCACATTTAATATCCAACCACTACTCCTCAACACTTTTCATATTTATTTTTTGCTATTTGTTTTACTTCCCGAGATGCTTCATTCTTCTGCTCATCCCTTTGTTGTATATCTGGAGACCTAGCTTGTTAAGCCCCCATCTTGGCTCTGTGTATTGCTCTCCATACTCTGCTCTTTGCCACCAGATAAATATCCTTATTCACTAAGCCTCTTCTGAACCCACTCTATCGTTTCCGCTGTTCTTCGATACACCATAGCTTCATCACTCCACCATCACGTTTCCCTATGTCTTGGAGGCATTTTCGTTCACCCATAAGTCTGGGCTGCTACTTTCAACAGTGTATCCTTCAACTTCTTCCACTGTTACTCAACACTTCTTGGAGTGGATCTGGTAACCAAACACTCATTCACCTCGTCTCTAAACTCGTGGTTCACGTGTTCTTCATTCAACCGCCACCCTTTTATCCTGGAGATAAACTTTCTTTTACTATCATGAGCTTTCCTCAACTTAGTCACAAATAACTGGTTTATGCTGTGTCAAAATGTCTACACTAGTGATTAGTTTCATATTCTGTCGTTTTCCTTACCAACATATAATCTACTTGAGTGTTTGCCCCCTTTTCTTAAAAACAATATTTGCAACCAACTTGTCGATGGCAAGAACAATTTATAAGATGTCTTCCATTTCTGTATTTATATTATTATATCTATTTCCTCCATTAAAATCATCGAAACCGCTAGAGGAATTTCCAACATCACCATTTAAATTTCCTGTTACGGCTAGTTCCTACTCCCACCAACCTCACTAGTTTCTATTATAAGCATGTCATGAAACTCATTTTTTGCATTTTCACTCAAACCACATCATGGTACATAAACAACATTTTTTTTCTTTATTATGTATTTATTTTTTTAAATCATTGTTCCCTACACGTGTTTCGCTACCAGAGCAAGGTACGTGCTTGTCAGTTCATCAGGGGAGATATTAAACCTAAAATATGGACCTCAATAACTGACAATGCCCAATGGGGGATTGACCTAATTGAAGTCACTTAAGAAGAAAAGTTAAAAAAACATCGCAAAAACTTGGTAATATGTAGTGACTGTGATGCGCCCCTACAAGAATTAAGTTTGATGCAATCCAAAAAAGGGGGAAAAAGGGAGAATCCATCAACATTTGGTGGAAGACATACTCTTGGGTCAACCTCAACAGAGGTATCTACCCCCAGAAAAAACAAACCGTCCCCAGTGCAATCCTTAAATAACGTCCAGGGCTTCAGATTGGTAGATGCAACCTGCAATTAGTTCATTGAAGGATCCAGCATAAACTTCCATCGAGAGACATCAAGCAATATAGAAAGCCGAGAAAAACGAAAGATTAGACCCGATCCACTAGCAGAAGCAAAAAACAGGCCGGGCTAAATAACAACAATTCCACAGAAAACAGTTTGAAAAAATAATAACAAATAAAAAAACCAAAAACTAACAGAAAGTAATGTTTTCAAAAATCTAGTGTCTTTTTTAAATAATTATTAAAAGCTAAAATCATTTAGAACAGGTTAGGAAAATAATTTTATATAAGATTAAAGATTGAAAGAATTAAAGTAATTCATATCCCCGCCCCCCCCCCCCAAAAAAAAACGACGAACATTTTTTGATACAAAAAAGAAGAAGCGACTCAAAATTATGCTGGGGAGGGTTATCTCCCATGGACTGACACGAATCGATCTGCTTTCAGAACTTATAAACCCCACCCCCTCTTGAATATTCATACTAATACAATATATCTCATACATAAGATCTTGGTATTTCTCTTTTCCCTCTTAGCTCGGTTTAGGCCGGCATCATTTGGGACACTGACTTCAACTAGGGTTGCTATATCTCTACCTCCTTTCCCATATCACTATGTCAAATTTCAAAGTATGTAGCTGCAGGGATTGCATAGTCATAATGAGTTGTATATGATTTATATCCACCAGTTCTTTCTGGCGCATGTTCTCAGGACTTTTGCAACACTGAATGTTCAATTTTTCCCAGATAGTTTAGTGAAGATATTAACACATTCTGATGTGTCGCATTGTATAGTAGCCGTCTCCCAAGAGAACCTTACAACTGGATGTCAGGTCGATCACACCCTACACTTCTGTGTGGCAGAACCTTCACTTGTCCTTGCCGAGACTACTCATCTTCTTAAAAGCATTTGTCACAGGGCCTTGATCTTTGGCAACCATTATCATCCTCGACTAATAATAGTAGGGCAATTCTCTTTTGAGTTAGTTTACAGAACTTTCTTTATCTATATATTCCTTGGGTAGTTTTTTTCTTTAATTTGACACGTGGTTGGTTTGTCTATTATTACAGTTTTCCAATATGGAAGGTCTTGGATTTCTGTTGGCCCTTTTGGGCTATTTCTGTGGCATGTTTGTTTTGTGCTTCTGTCTCATTTGTGAGATAGTCTTGTCCAAAATGTTTTGTCGGTTTTCTGATGGAGGTTGTTTTACTGGATTTTGTTTCTTGATGTTGATGTACCATCATGAGGCTTGAATTCCGAAAACTCATCAGATGGCTCGATGTTGATGGTTAATTTCTGAAATACATATACCTTCTGCTCCTTTGGGAAGATACAGCCTTGGTAAACACTGATTTATGTACATTATTCAGTACAGTGTTAACTTTTTTCATGTTTTTGTGTCTAGCCTGTTAATGTTTTGGTGCCGTCAGTCTATAATGCCAAAGCTATGTTATGACTGACATGGCAAGTTGGTTAATGGCAGTTATTTTGTTATTGTTTTGCATATTTTTCTTACACAAATTTTCTATCAATCATTTCACTCATCTTGACCTGTTAAATGGAATCGTATTTGTATTGTACTTGCTCTACCAAGTCTTTGGTGTCAATCTCTTCATCAAGCTGTATGTTTTCTGCCTAGATCTTTTTCTTATAGAAATCGCCACAGACAAAGCATGGATTCAGTTGATGTAAGGAGCTAACAAGAACGAAATATGATTATCGCAAAAACAGGAGATGCCTATTTGCCTTAGTCTAAAAAAAGACCAAGATTATAGGTAGGAGGAAAACAGTCAGCCGGAACAGAGTTCTACAAGCCTGCAGTTCTTGGAAAGAAGCTACTGGAATAGGAATCTGTATTACAATGAGGTATTAAAACAGCGAATTGACGGAAACCACTAGACTAACGAGTCAAAAGAGCTGGATCAAAGGAAGCAGGGAATATATCACATAACTGAAGACCACATACCATAATAGTATTTATAGAAAAGACTGAGACTAGCAACATTACGTCTGTGTGAGAGAGAGAGGATGCAGAGAAGAAGAGAAAAGGTAGGGCCAAACAAAATGCAGATACGTTTCTGCACTTTATCAAGAGCCCTCAAATGGGACAGATTCACCAGCCCAAATATGACAACAGTCTACGGAAACACTTGTCACATTTGTCCAGGCCAAACTTTATTCAATATTGTTAAAGAAGGTGAGCACAATCGGTAAGAGTTGGCGTGAGTCAGTGTCTGAGCTGGCACACAGATTCAAATCGTCCATGAAGAGCAGCTTGCTTTTGGTTGGGTCTTTTCGGAGAATTTGGCTTAAGTTGAAACTTACTTGCTATGCAAGAAAGAATTAAGAGAGGTAGTAGTTGGTGCATCCCTTATTTCCAAAAGTTTTAAATAAATGCATGCTGCAAAGTCCATACGACCTATTTCAAGTTAATTCAACGTTAGACAATAGAACCACTATCTATTTACATACTGCGTTGATGTATGCGATATCAGGTGCAAGGTTAACTAATTTTCATATTGGCTTTGAAACTAAGACATGTTATTATTTAACTGTTATTTTGTTATTGTTTTTTAATTCGATGGATTATTTTTTTAATATAACAAATAGTTCTTTTTTGGCAATATTATTTTATTTCCTAGATAAATATTTAGCTTTTGGGTTCAAATGAAACTTTCTTTAGAAGGACCGACTTGATTTTCGACAAGTTGTGATCTATTTCTAAATTGCAAATAAAAAGGCAAATTGATTTCTTCTCTCTTTTCCTTTCTTTACGTTCACATTTAGAAGATGAATAAATTGGTATCGAAATTACCAGAATTGTTAACGTTTATCTATCAATAGGAATAACTGAGAAAGATTTTGTTTCGTGTTTACAACAAAGTTATGAATGACATGTTTATTATTTTAAATTAATGTTTCAAGTATTTAAAGGAAGCTGACGGTGGCTAAGTTGTTCACGACACGGACTGAAAACCTCGGTATGCCAAGTTCGAATCCAGTTTGTTCCACAGAAAACCCTTTCACATAGGATGTTGGCAACCTTCACTTAGTCCCTCCCATAAGTACCCGATGACTTTCTAGAAAGGATTCTAACTAGAAAAATATCAGGGAAGCCAATGCCAACAATAGAGTCATCTTATTCATACGAAACGAAGTATTTCAAGTAGCGAAATTTGCGAAACTAGTTATCATATGAATCGAAGTTTCATTTGCAATTTTTACTTTATAACTTTTGAATAACCTTAGTTTGCAATTTTCCAAAAGAACGTTACATTTGTGTAAGTAATAAAAATCTACTTCATATTTTTTGTATTTTCGTTAAAATGCAAAAAAGTTTCATCGATTTTTCTTACATTATACTACAGTATAAGTTTGTCATTTCTGAGTTTTCAAAAATAGTTTTGCTGATTTTTCGATTACATGAAAAAAACTAATAACTACAAAAACATAAATTTATATAAGTTTTGTAGGTAATATATTTCATATTCAAAGTATTTTTTTTGCTAAAACATTAGAAAAAAGAGATTACTATTATAATATTCTCATTTTCACGTTAATCCGAGTGATATAACACGGACACATACCTATATACATGTGTATTATTTTTTATTTGTCTTTTTTATATATAAAAATAATATTTTGGGGGTTATATATATATATATATATATATATATATATATTTATATATATATATATATATATATATTTATACATATGTATGTATGTATATATATATATATATATATATTATAATTTATTATATTTATTATTTTTTTTCTCTATAATTAGTCTTATTTTGTTTATATTTTTATTTATTTATTTTATTATTTTTCTTATTTTTATTTTTTATTTATTTATTTATATTATTATTATTTGTACTATTATTATTATTATTATTATTATTATTATTATTATTATTATTATTATTATTATTATTATTATTATTATTATTATTATTATTATTATTATTATTCCCGATTCATTCTCCATTTAAAATATTTTGAATATTTATTTTCGGTGTCTAATGTATTTTTAACCGACTTATGGAGTAATATGTGGTTGTATCATAGGAGATTATCTCCAATGTTGTCTGAATACATGCTTTTAAAAAAAATAATACTGAAATCTGATGAGTGTTTTCTTTAATGACTTCTTTATGCGATGTAGTATAAGGTGCTGATGAAAGACAGCTTAGAGTAATCTAAAGTACAATACAAAATAAAATGTGTCCAAATTGTCTTGGAAACGATCGTACGCCAAAAATCGTTGTGCTTGAATGTTTGAATGGATATAGATAATGTTCTAATTTTGTTGATCTCAACTCACTTTTATATATATATATATATATATATATATATATATATATATATATATATATATATATATATATATATATATAATTCAATGTATGCGTGTGTGTAATGTATGTGTGTTTCCTATAGAAAGAAAGGTTACAGAATCTACATAAAATCTAAAAGTGTAGACTTGTGTAAAATTTACCGGATAGAAAATAGAAATATTCTCGAATCTCTAAGTGTTCCCCTAAGGAAGCTATAAGGTAGTAACCCCCTTAAAACTTGAAATATATACTATTTGTATGAAATTTAAATCATATGTATAAAATTTTCTCGGTAGATAATGGAAATCGTCCCAAATCTCTTAGAGCCCTCCTAACCTAAGAGACCTATGTGAGCCGAACCTCCTTTAAAACTTCAAAAATATCTTTTTTATGGAATTTATATCATATGTATAAAATCCTCAAGGGAAGACAATGGAAGTGGTTCCGAATATCTACGTTGCTCTCTATGTGCCGAATGCCTACGTGCCCTACCTCTAAGTTACCCATGAGTGCAGAACAGTGGCCAACGTGATATAGTAAACTTAGACATGTAAACTGAGAAATGACGTCATGCTGTATAGTTATAAGCGAGAGCTGTCGAACAGTCAGGCTATGGGCATTTAGACCCCTTGCTTTACTTAAAAAAGTTACCAAAATTCAGGAAATCAACCAATTTTAATGACATTTTCAGTAATTATAAATTAACGATCATGGAATATAATTAATCCATTACTTTATTAGAAATCTATGTATTATTTCGTGTCATTTGCGTAGGCTAGACAGCAAACATTAAAACTAATGTTTAATGATAAAATGGTGTTGGCATAATTTTTAAAATTTTTAAATATGAAAATCTTTTTTTGAAAAATAATTTCTCTGATTTAATATTCATTCTTTAAATAAGTTCATTTTTCCGGATTATTTTAATGTTTGAGTTGATTGTTATGACAACCTGGTCTACATAGAAATAAAACACTAGTATCAGACTGCGTAGAAATATCTCTTGGTTTATAAACACAAGAAGAAGACAAACCCATTTTCGTCGGCAGTTTTATTCTTCATATGAACATTTCATTATCATTAGTTTAGCTGAATAATTTGATAAGAATTGCTCTCTTTTCTGAAAAAAAAACACATTTACTAAAATTATATGACAGGGTACTAAAAACGTACGAATGTATTTTTTGTGAAAATAAAGCATCGTAGATGTTTACAATAAAAACTTTAAAAATATAGTTCTTATATATTACGAAAAAAGCACCTAAATTCCGTATTAATAACGACTAATAGATTAAAACATTTTAATAAATATATTTATTTAATAAAATATAATTTCTGAAAGAGAAACAATAAAGATGATTTTAATAAAATAACATTTTGGCTAAACGTTGTAATAAAATATAGTTTCTAAAATTGACAGTGAGTTTAAAAAAAAATTAAAATGTTATAAAACGAACATCATAATAAAACTATATTTTATTACAATGTTATAATAAATGATGTGTTTTGATTTTTTAAAACTATTAAATAAATCAAGCATGAAAGATTACGAATTCATTAAAGTAACACAAAATAAATAATTCAAAAATAATTAATTAATGGAACAGTTATTAAAATAAATTAAAACGTGTGTGTGTTTTTGAATTTTCGCAAAATGAAGTTTTTTTTACAAGATAGTAAAAATGTGTAATAAATTAAAACAGTCATGTGTTTTTAGGGTGAATTTGGATTAAACTTATTAATTAGTCAAAAATTGTATTTTTACCTCGAAATAAAATTGTAATTCATTTTTTTTAAACTTGACATTCGAACTTTAATCACAGCCGTCGTAATATAATGCAATGTTTTATCTGTGAACGGCATGTTAAATTTTTTTAAATTCACTTTCGCGTTTGACATCATTAAAAAAGAAATACGTTTGAAAATAGAAACAAGTTAACAATGATATTCAAGTGAATAAATAATCCTTAGGAAGGTAGCCGTGTTCTTGGCAGGGGAATAAAGTCACAATAGCAGGAGCAAGTTAAATATGATTTCCAAGTGAATGAATACTCCCATGGAGTTCAAGTTCAGTATCTGATTAAAGATGGACGCATGCGCGTTAAGTTACGGATGGCTTCCGGTCCTGATTGATAGTGGGTGTAAGAACCACTATCAATGAGATCACCAGAAAATATTGACTTAGTTCACCGGCCCTAGTTTACTATTACGATGGCCACGACAGAACTCCCTTAAAACCTTAAATATGTATATCCGATTTTTTATGAAATGTAAACCATATGTATACGACATTAATTCAGAGAGTTTTAAAACATTTCTGCTTATTCTGACTATATAAGGGTGCGAAATACGAAGAGGGGGAAGTAAAAACAATGAAAGTTATATGGTGATATAAGCATAGTAAAAATTACATAGTAGCGGTCCTCATTCAATCCTTAACAACGTCGGGTATTTCTGCTAATATATATATATATATATATATATATATATATATATATATATATATATATATTATAATATAATATAAAATGAAGTAATAAAATAAGGTGTCAATCAAATTTTATTAGAATTCAAAGTTCAAGCAAAGTATCTTAAAGTCCTAAGCTCATGAGTTTTCAAAGATAATTCTTCTCTTCAGATGACCATTACCGCAGTTATACTACTACAGGTAATAATAATAATTATATATATATATATATATATATATATATATATATATATATATATACCAATACATCAAGATGACATGATGAGAGGAAAATGTTATAGTGAATAGCTCGTATTGATGGATAAAATAAACCAGATTGCTCAATTGTCGGGCAAGAACATGATATATATTTTATTATATTAGACAATAACCAATTTATCGTACAATACTCTTGTTTCTCGAGGTAACCACCATAGGTCAAGAGACCAGATGAAAAGATTGAAACAGTCGCGGTCGGAGATGAAAAAAAAGTGTAAAAAACGAGAGCAGGCGTTCTTCAAAAATAGAGATCAAATTCATTTCCGGTTGACGATCGTTTTGACCAATTTCTATCTGGTCTTCTAACTAGTGAATGGTCACCTTGCGGTATCGTACGATAAATTTATGATCGTATAGTAAATAAATAATATATATTGGAGATAGAATACTGTTTAAGGCTTACTGTGTTTGTAAAAAATAAATAATATTAATTGCTCTACCCTTCCATACTGTTGTTATGACTGTTTATATGTTGTTGTTTTTTCCTAATGATTTTATACTCTAACCACCGCTTGCTACTGCCACTATCTATTTGTATCTCATGAGTGTTTGATTAAGCGGACGCAAGTTCTGAGCCGGCTGCCGCCGCAACCTATCCATTCGAAACATTTTTTTTACTTGTGTAATGTTTTCTTCAGACAATCATCAGGAAGAAGTCGTATAATAAAAACGAAACGTTGATGAATACATAAATAATATTTTTTGGTTTTCCTTTTTACATTTTCATTACGTTGGAACACTTTCTTCATTTCTTTATCATATATATATATATATATATATATATATATATATATATATATATATATATATATATAGTACATGCATTGTATTAGTTTCTGTAGTTGAAACTCCAGTTTTTATAAAATGTGCCCAATAGCAAGTAGAGCTGTTAGTATGAATTTATATTTATACAAATATTATTGGTTACATATGTGCATACATGTTTCGGTTGTACTTATCACAAAGAGTCTACCTCTTTATATATATATATATATATATATATATGACTGAATTTATATATGAATATATTTATATTTATATTTATATATTTATATTTATATATATGAATATATATATATATATATATATATATATATATATATATATTTGAATTCATATATATATAGATATATAGAGAGATATGTAGATATATAGAGAGATATGTAGATATATAGAAATATGTATCTATATGTATATATATATATAAGCCAGCTTTATAAATCTATCTGATATAGATAGCAGTGAAACAACGTAAATTGTATTAACTACTGATGCTTCGAGGGATGCTGTTTGTGCAGTTTGGAACAAATGATGTACAACTTGAGAAAACCTATTTACTTCTTTTCTATGGAATTTAATCCCAAACAGATGAGATACAATACCTTTTCGAGCGAATTATTGGCTATTTATTTAACTATCAACCATGTAATGCATATATTGAAGAGTCGTGGTTTCGCCGTATTTACTGACCATAAATCTTTAATCTATGCCATTAAAAATAATTCTGATAAACACACGGCTCAAGAGACTTGATGTTTGGATTTTTATATCTGAATTCACTCCTGATATACGTAGAAGGGCGTAATAATACGGTGGTTGATAGGTTATCACATACACATACAACTATATCCAACAGCAACATAACTACCCTGAGGCATGGGTTAACTTCTACGGAGCAGAAATCCGATTCTACCCATCATGGCATTCTTTCAAATAGTTGAGTTCAACAAAACCCTCAAGTCATATATGTATTATTATAATACTTCTACAGAAAATTAAAGACCAGCAATGGAAAATAAAATTCCCCACACCTGCACAATTTATCACACCATTGTAAACGTGCATCCTGGAAACGTATTCAAGAATGATTCGTTTTCCCGAAATAACAGTTGATATTATTATTGTTATTGTTATTGTTATTGTTATTGTTATTGTTGTTGTTATCATCATCATCATCATCATCATCATCATTATTATTATTATTATTATTATTATTATTTACTCACTAGGAGTTATCACACTGGTCACACTGCCGACAACCTGTGGTATTCCCTGGAGTCCGAGTGACAACAAGTCTCCTCAGGCCTCCAGTATGCTCCACCTCTTTTCGTTCATCACCGCTGATGACCTTGCGGTAATCGCAACAGCCACCTACCAACGATTTCCCGCTGATAAGGGCCATCGGTCCCCTCTGGGGCTCGAGTGGCAACAAGCCTTCCCAAGGTCCCAGAGCTGTCCGCGCTCTTCCAGTGGAGGTCTGGTTTGCGCTTTCCCTCCTCGACCCTCTGTCCATAATTTTTGTGGCGTCAGCCTATGCTTGCGCCTCATTCCTGCGGTTGTATTTTCCCCGGTTCTGTTGTTTTGTGCTTCCATGTGTTTGTTCTCCATTCGTTGCTTATGTGGGTTGGTTTCCGCATTCGAGGACATTTCTCAGGATTGTAGCTGTTTTGATCATTACTGTCCTTTGTATGGTCTCAGTTATCCCTTTGATTCCTATTTCTCCTAGTCTTTTCTCCATGTTTTTGGGGACTGTTCCTAGTGCTCCTATGATTATTGGTGTTATACTGACTTTCTTCATGTTCCATATTCCTTTCAATTCTCTGGCAAGTTCAGTATATTTGCTTCTCTTTTCCGTCTCTTTGATCTTCACTCTGGTCTGCTGGAACGGCAAAGTCCACGATTTTGCAGGATTTTTCTTTCTTGTTGATTATTATCATATCCGGTCTCCTTGCTGTTATGGGTTTGTCTGTTTGTACATTCATATCCCATATGATTTTGTGTTTTTCGATTTCTAGTACAGTTTCTGGTTTGTGTTTGTACCGTTTTTTTGCATAGTCGAAATTCAGTTGTTTGCACATTTCCCGGTGAACTTCTTTCCCCATGCTGTCATGTCTGTTCTTGTATTCCCTTTGTGCTAGCTTGCTGCATTCACTTATTATATGATTTATCGTTTCGTCTCTTTGTCCACACAGTCGGCATTTGCTGTTTTCCTGAAATTATTATTATTATTATTATTATTATTTTTATTTTTTTTTATTTTTTTTTTTTTATAGTAGTCTCAACTTTTGGATGTTTATAGTTGGAGTTTTCTTTTTTGAACACCAAAGTCAATTCCCTTTACTTTAGACATTCAAGCTGTACCTTAACACTTTCATTATCCCTAACAGGCAAGCTTTTTGCAGAATTGGAAAATACATTGTCTCTTTAATCTGTTTAAGTCATTTATGGTGAATTTTCGTTATGGTTCAAAGCGTTCCAATTACAACGGGAATCACCTCGACGTCTTTAAATTTCCATAGTCTAACTAATTCACATTTTAGATCTTGATATTTCTTTTTCGTGTTTTTTTCTAATGTACTCTGTTATCGAAGGGGCGGGCTATATCAATGATTAAGCACGTTCTCTTGTTTTTGTTTAGAAAGATTAAGTCGGGTTTTGAATGTTCAAGAACCTTATAAGTTTTTATGCTCGTGTCCCAAAGAAGTTTAACATTGTCGTTCTCCTGTACCATGTCTGGCTTATGCTCATACCATTTCTCATTGTGGTCCAATTCATAAAGTTTGCATATATTCCAGTGTAGTACCTGAGCGACTTTGTCGTGTCTCCATTTTTTATATTGATGTTGTGCTGGCATAGGGCATTCAGATACAATATGCGCTAAGGTTTCCTTCCATTGCATAATCGGCATATCGGTGATTCTGCAGTTTTGTACATGTAATGTTTGATGGACCTAGTGCGAATGGTTTGTTCCTGGGCTGCCATTATCGTGCTCTCAGTAGATATTTTTAGATCACTCCTGACCAACCAATTCCAGCTGTTATTATTTGTACTCACTAGGAGGTCTCACACAGATCATCGTCAGTGATTGCTCACCGACAACAACCAGTGGTATTTCCTGGAGTCTGAGTGACAACAAGTCTCCCCAGACTTCCAGTATTCTTTACCTCTTTTCGATAACGTTGCGGTATCGCAACAGCCTCTTACCATTGATTTCTCGCTGGTAAGGACAATTGGTCTTCTCTGGGATTTGGGTGGCAATAAGCCTCCCAAGGTCTCAGCATTCTCTGCACTTTTCCAGTGGAGGTCTGGTTTGTGCTGTCCCTACTCGGTCTTCTCATCCTCCTCGACCGTCTACAAATATTTTATCTGGTGTCATCCTAGGCCGGCACCAGTTAAATAAATGAATAAATGAATAAACAAATAAAATAATATTTCTTTAAATTAATTTTTTAAAAACACAATTTTTTTTTTTTTTAATTTTTAAATGTTTTCCTTTCAATTCCTTATTTTTTTTCCTTATCTCTTTCCTTATTTAAAAAAAAATGTTTACTTCTTTTTAATTTTTGTTTCTTTTTTGGGGGGAAGGGAGGAGCTTATAGTGTTTCTTGTATTTTCTGTTTCTTTGGTTCATTTTTGTGTAGTGATAGCTGAGGCCGGTGTAATTTATTGGGGGGGGGGGAGATTATGAATGCTGTTTCTTGCAGTTTCTGTTCCTTGGCTCTTGGTGTGGTGTTCTTCGTGTGGTTTTGTTTTCCCCATTGTAAATTCCTTGTGACTGGTTAGCCTTTGTAGCTTATGTCTTATTTTCCGCATTCGAGGATTTTCCTTAAGATTGCAGCTGTTTTGATCATTGCCGTCCTTTGTATGGTTTCGATAGTCCCTTTGATTCCAATTTCTCCCAGTCTTTTCTCCAGAGTTTTGGGATTGTTCCTAGTGCTCCTACGATTATTGGTATTATACTAACTTTCTTTATGTCCCATATTCCTTTCAGTTCTCTGGCTAGTTCTGTGTATTTACTTCGCTTTTCCATGTCTTTGATCTTCACTCTGTGGTCTGCTGGAACGGCGAAGTCTACGATATTATTATTATTATTATTATTATTATTATTATTATTATTATTATTATTATTATTATTATTATTATTATTATTATCATTATTAT
The DNA here is from genome assembly GCA_963556195.1 of Sepiola atlantica. NCBI lineage: Eukaryota > Metazoa > Mollusca > Cephalopoda > Sepiida > Sepiolidae > Sepiola > Sepiola atlantica. The sequence continues at coordinate 90,093,620 of OY744532.1, forward strand.
TGCTGGTGTTATTATTATTGTTGTTATTATTATTATTATTATTATTATTATTATTATTATTATTATTATTATTATTATCATAAGTTAATTTATTACTATATCGTAATTTTTAAATATGAATACTATAATATATCAAATCATAGGAGTGCGCTAATTTTTCGACGTCGACACAGAAACAAATTCAAAATAACAGATCCATAAGCGCACTAATTACTTCCTCCTCTAAAATATGAGCAGTGAGTATTAAAATTATACAATTGTTTAAATTTCATATTAACAAATTCTACTTACGATATACGGTTAAACTTAACTGTTTACTTTGACAAGGCTGCTGTTGCATGTAATGCATACATGCGTGTATAGGTGCCATGTGTGCGCACGTCTTATATATAAGTGTGGTAGGAAACAACTACAACACTCGTATATTTATTTCGTGTACAGTAGTAACAATTGTTTTCTTTCCAATGTAAAAATAAATAGCGGAACAGTATCACTAACTCATAGAGAATACTCTTAAAAGCTCGTTTATTAATTCTTATGTTAACACTGACTATATTAGTGGTAGTAGTTTCTTAATATCTGCCAAAGGACGTAAAGTATACGTTGCTGAATATGTATGTGTGTCGTTGGTGGGTGTATGCGTTAAGGTGTCTGTGGGTGTGTGTCTAGATGCGGACGGCTGTGAGAATGTGAGTATGGTAGTATTTTCTTGATATCTGCCAAAGGACGTAAAGTATACGTTGTGGAATATGTATGTGTGTCGTTGGTGGGTGTATGCGTTAAGGTGTCTGTGGGTGTGTGTCTAGATGCGGACGGCTGTGAGAATGTGAGTATGGTAGTATTTTCTTGATATCTGCCAAAGGACGTAAAGTATACGTTGTGGAATATGTATGTGTGTCGTTGGTGGGTGTATGCGTTAAGGTGTCTGTGGGTGTGTCTCTAGATGCGGACGGCTGTGAGAATGTGAGTATGGTAGTATTTTCTTGATATCTGCCAAAGGACGTAAAGTATACGTTGTGGAATATGTATGTGTGTCGTTGGGTGGGTGTATGCGTTAAGGTGTCTGTGAGTGTGTCTCTAGATGCGGACGGCTGTGAGAATGTGCGTATGAGGAGGATTCAATATTGATAAACTGTAACCTTCTTCAATCCTACTTGTGAATTCTTTAACCTGTAGCAGAAGAGGATACATAGACAAGATCAAGAGTCAACAAGAGGAATATATCTAAGTACCGTTAAATCTGAACTTTCTTAAAAATTACTAAGTGAAAATCCTGTTCCTCTTTCTCTCCTCACACTTTATGGGGCGAAAGTTTTTCGAAATTCAGATGTGAATGTCATCTTATCATTCAGGAGTAGATATATATATATATATATATATATATATATATATATATATATATATATATATATATCATAATATAAAATGAAGTAATAAAATAAGGTGTCAATCAAATTTTATTAGAATTCAAAGTTCAAGCAAAGTATCCTTAAGTCCTTAGCTCATATATATTGTTATATATATATATATATATATATATATATATATATATAATGAAGAAGAATGGAAAGGAATTAGAGAAGCAAAAGTCAAATCATAGTTCAATTCAATTGCTCAGAGCAAGGTATATTCCGCAAAAAAGGCAATTTATTCAAGTTAAATTTTCCTTAAGCCAAGCTCTTCACAATAGGTTTCACTTTTCCTAAAAGTTCGCTTTTAGTACACCACTTTATATATATATATATATATATATATATATATATATATATATATATATATATACAATTCTTAAAATTACAACTCTCCATGAAACCTAGTGTAATGTTGGTACTCGTAAGGTGGGTTGCAACAATAAGGATTGCGTATACTCTGTTATCTATATGTATATTCACGGCATTGCGCAATATACAAAATAATGTCTTCAATAAGTACTATTTCAGCGTAATTTGCCTATTTTCTTTGTCACTTTTTAAATATATATATATATATATATATATATATATATATATATATGACGTCACTTGCTTTATAATGCATAGATAATAAACAACAACAAATATTATATATATATATATACAACAATATTTATGAATAAATATTAAATTATTTTACCTACATACGCCGGCGTTCACAGCTTTTGCTCTCATCAGTGTAGGAAATGACAATTTCAGATGGTCACAGGGTGCCAACTCGGTTCACAGTAAACCAAGACTTTGCACGCTTTCAGTCTATCCCCAAGGCCATCTAAAATTATCACGTGATGCAGGAGCAATTAAGTTCTATGTGTGCCTAAATACAGCTGGCAGTAAACAGCAGAAAATCTAAAGGGCTCAACGAACGTTATCGGAACCTTGCTTATAGCTAAGTGACAGTCTGCTTTTAATATCTCCAAACAGTGCTCAACTTTAGTTTCTTAAAGGGTCTTCATAACAATATTTATAGATAAATATTAAATTATTTTAAATGACATATGCCGTGTAGGAAATTACAATTTCAGACGGTTACAGGGCGCAAACTCGGTAAACAGTCAACCAAGACTTATATATATATATATATATATATATATATATATATATATATATATATATATATATATATATATATATATATATATATATATTTGTACAGAACAATTAGTACAACATTCGCACCGTCTGTTTCAAACACAGAAGGACCTAGTCATCCGGTAGTCTTCAGCTTCTGTTGATGACAACAGAAGCTGAAGAGAGCCGGATGGCTAAGTCCTTCTGTGCTTGAAATCGACGCTACGAATGTTGTACTAATTTTTCTGTACCAAAATAAATAAATATTACGCTCTTAATTTTTAATTTTTAACTTTCATTCTCACTTAATCGACCACTCTGCTGGTATTTTTCCTGCTATATTACAAAGAAGTTATATATATATATATATATATATATATATATATATATATATATATATATATATATATATTTGAAATATTTTTGCGAGGCTGGAATGATGGTTTAATGGTGAACTAACATATACTACACTGACCTCCAAAGGATGGGGTAATTACTGAGTGGATTGTATCGTGACGAACGAATGTTACAGCCTCTTCCCACCGAAACGGAGAAGTTAATACTTTATGATATGATGACAACAGAAAAGATACAACACTACCCCTGCACACAAAAAAGAGTATGGTTATCTTGAGAGGATAGTGTCATGAGGAAAGAAACATATACCATACTGTCCTTACAAAGAGGAGGTTATGCCTTAGAGCAGAGGTCTTCAAAGTGGGGGTCGCGACCCCCAGGGGAGTCGCGTAACCATAGAAAGGGGGTCGCCAAAATTATAACTATGGAATTTTTTAAATAATATTCAACAAATATATTTTATTTCATGTTTAGCTTATGTTGATTTTTCGAAGGAATAAACTTTTTCACTCCATTAACTTATTTTTTATTTATAAAAAATTTTGGTGGGTCACGAAAAAATTTTTTTTCCAAAAAGGGGTCGCGACAAAAAAAGTTTGAAGAGCACTGCTTTAGAGGAATGTATCATGACAGAAGGAAATATACTACACTACCCTCAAATGAGAAGGTAGATCCTGAGAGGACCCCCCTCCAAAAAGAGGTAGTAATGTCTGGGAGGATAGTATCACCATGAACGAACATATAATACACAACCACCAAAAGAGGAGGTAATGCCTGGTAGGTTGGTATCAGTACAACAGGACAGATACTACACTACTTCTAAACAATCGAGGATGTAATACCTGGGAGGATATCCCGATGTTATGAAAAGGTAATGCCAACGAGTATAGTATACTGGGAACACAAAATATACGAGACTACCCTCTCTCCAAAGGAGGATGTAATATTTGGGAAGATTAACCCTTTAAAAAGGAGGAGGTAATTACTCGGAGGACGCTCTTGTAACAACAGAACTGATGCTACACTACCCAACCTGATTAAAAGATAATACAGCAATAGATTATATCACTTTTTTCTCATTCACTTAAAAATTACTTATTAAAGTATTTGTGATAGTTCCTTGACTTTTTAGCTAAAAGACACCCGTTCTCCTACACTTTTGATGTATTCCTGTTATATTTTCTGCAAATAAATAATTCAAAGTGTAGTATCTATTCTCAACACCCCAGCGACATCGTACGTTTTACTATCGATTAAACTATTGCGTATACATAAGAAAATATGACGATGCAAATTATAAATGTATATCACAGAATATTAATTTATTAGAAACTGTTAAAATATAAATATGCAAATTAGGAATACCTAAACAGTTTGTGGCCGTTTGCAGATTACTATATATACGGTATTTCAAACGAATTAAATAAGCATAACCTGTTTTGATATTAATGTAGTTAGGATAAGTGAAAACAGCTTTCGCATTTATTCATTTATATATATATATATATATATATATTCATAAATAAATATTATCTACATACTATGTCGTTTCAAGCTTATGCTCTCATCGGTGTAGGGGGAAGCGATAATTTTAGACGGTCACAAGGTGCAAGTGGCCATCGAACCCCTTCTCCCCCATAACGATTCGGGCTTCATGTCTAAGGCAAAGGATGGAATTTATGATTATTGCTTTTGTTTAAGTAAAAAACCTTATTGTGAACTTATATTTTTTGTTTGAATAAAATAACTGCATCTACCCCCGGTATACCCATGAATTCATGAAAAATAAACTGTTATTCAAATAGTATATGATCGCTGCAAACTAGTGTTTAAGCATTGCCATGGTTTGATTATTAATAAAACATCCCATTCATGAGCAGTTCTAATTATACCTTTTAGTCTTGCTAGAGACCTACATTCTTGGGTGTAGGTATAATAGACATTAACACTCTTCACGAGTAGATCGAAGTATTTTCGAAACCGTCTCACCAGCAGTCGCAGAGGACTTATTACCAGTGATTCTAATACCAGTAGAAGCCTTCATTGAATATGTTTTTTTTTTAATGAAAACACAGCTAGATGTTGATGTTTTCAAGCCGTGCCTGTGCGTGAAGCTTTTTTAAGTGATGAAAGGTTTTGCCGAAAACTAATATATCACTTTGAACTATCCCAAAAGAGTAGTAATTTTACATAATTGGAATAAACAGTTGCTGCAAGTGTTATGCCAGATTTTCTTTTCCATAGATCACTGCGTTTACGTCATAAATACGGCTCTTTACTAACAATAACACATAGCCTCCTGAAGACGGTCGCGAAGACCGAAAGCGCTAGAGAAATGGCCTAAGAAACAACATTAGGCGCCATAATCCACCAATTGACACCGGAAACCCGACGAATCGCTCACCGAGAAGTTAATCAGAAAGATCGCAAATATATATATATACTAGTAGAATAGACATTTCAGGACAGGTATAAGCTATAAATATAGCATTACTTAAAAATTTTAATGATGTCGCTATCTTTGTGGGAGTATAGTACGGTTTCGGTGGCACTTCCTAAATGATAAAATTTACAAAAACATAAGTTTCTCACCTGTTGCCGAGAATAAATGTTCCACAATTCATAATGATAAGTTTAATAGTTTAGGGGGGTTATCAAGTACATACAAATTATTGATGTTCACGCGCGTACACTGATCCTTAGAAAAATGGATTACTTAATATAACTCGAAATTTGATGTTGAGCAATTTTTTTCTCTATTAATTTTTTTAGTAACTAACTTATTTTAAAAGTTTTTTTGGAGGGCGAGTTTTATTAGGTGCACCTCCTGAAGTTTTGAAATTGATGTGTCCATGTTACACACCGTGTGATTAGGAATATATATATTCATTTGGAATATATATTCCAAAATTCATAATGCTCGGTTCATTAGTTAAGAGATTTATCCTGTACAACGAAATATATTACCTAAAAGAACGTGTCCATGTTATTAACCGTGTTGCCTAGAATATATATATATATATATATATATATATATATATATATATATATATATATATATATATATATATATATATATATATATATATAAAATATGGGTTGGTCGTTCAATTTCAAAGTATTGCAGGGTTAGTTAATAAAATTGAAATATAAGCCATTAGCAATACAAGATTAATTTATTATCATATATATATACATATATATATATATATATATATATATATATATATATCAAAATTCATGATAAGTTAATTAGTTTAGGAGATTATTCTGTACATTAATTAATTTATTAAAAAATCTATATATACCAAAATTGATGACGCGTCTGATTAAAGGCGAATTAAATGCAGTCTTCTGCATATTCTTAATAAAAACACTGATAAACACTGGTCTACTATTGCCAGTAAATACAACAACAAAAAATCAGCGTACATATATATATATATATATATATATATATATATATATATATATATATATATATATATATATATATATGCAAACAATGTTAAAAACAAACGAAGAATCGAAAACGTTTCTGAAACCTATGGAAAATTTATTAATTTTTTTTTATTCTAATACAAAAAAAAACATCAGAAAAATTGAAAAAATAAACAAAGATATAATTAAACATACCAATTATGTTGTTTTTAACAATGTTTGCATAAATGAGAAAATGCTGCCTAAATACACACACACACACACAATATTTATATATAACCTTCCCCTTTTTTTTTCCCTTTTTTTTTTTTTTTTTTTTTTTACTTATATTTTTTCATTTATTAATTTTCCAACGAATGTTAAGTCTGCAATATCTTGGATTTAGTTAGTTTGTCTGGGAATTTAAACTGCATTTTACATTTTTTTTTGTATTATTATTTTTTTTTTCAATGCCTCAAAGCTTCTTTAGACTATATATACACATATATATATATATATATATATATATACATATATATGTATATTATATATATATGTGTGTGTGTAAATATAGACACATATATGTGTACTAGAAATGTTTCACTACGCATTTGCATAAATATAACTGCGTAATTGTTAAATTAAACCAATCATCCAATAACAAAACAGAAAAAAACGAATTGTAAATTAATGAGAGTTCGTTTTTATATAGGAATATGTAAATTAGTTATCCCTTTTGAAGTCGATCGCATCCGCACAACTGATTGTATTAGGCAGTTGTTTTAATATCTTGTAATAGCTTTTAATATCAATGTCAGTGCGATAATTTACTCAACTTTATGTGTATAGAAGAAGATATATCAATACATTTTATGCAAGAACAAAGGCGGGCGAAATAGTTCGGAGATGTTAAATTGAAAAAGAAATACAAATAAGCCTCTGTTAAATAAAATACAGACAATGACGTAGAAGATAAATCGTCAGTGTTTTCATTGTGACTCAGCATTTATTTCTTATGATATTGGCAATCCAACAGATATGAAAATAAAAATACCATTAGAATTTAGTGTCAAAATGTTTAATGAGAAACAGGTGGAGAGCGTTTGAGGTAAACATGAAAGTTGATTGCAATACGTAACATACATTATGTTCACCTCCGAACGGAGTGAAGAAAATATATACGTATTTGGAGAAAACATTTTTATTTTCTTTAGGAATATATAAAAATGATGAATAATGTATAATGCAGTTAAGAAATTCGTGTCTATACTATACAGCTTGTTCAAGACAAACTTGATACTATTTGGAAAGAAAAAAAGTTATATCTTGGCCAATAATTGATCTATTGTCAAGATTCAAGGTGCACGTTTTTTGCCCAATTCGGGTCACTTGGAGAATCTGCCCGGAGACTCCATTGCGGCCTCCAGGCAGGGTTTGGTTTCTGAAGCAGGTGGCCTTCACTGTATCTTTCGAAGGACGCCTGAACGCTAGTTTGATTGTGGCACTACGATTGATGCCTTTTTTTTTTCAAACTGTGTCTCACACATAATAGACCATGGTTTTGCAATCAGGTGGGTTGAAGGGGCCAGATATTAGGACAGCTGAAGTCATAGAAGTTCTCAGCCAGCAACTTTTTTTTTTCCGGAGAGGAGACACGGAGCTGCATTCTGTTGTCACACGTATGGCATTCCCTCAGTCACCATCTAAACCCAGCGTTTGACAAACAGTGGGCAATAACTCAATACAGTCATCTGAATCGAGTCTGATTTATTTCTTTAAACTGTTGGAAGATGCGACGTGGCCATTACAGTTTGAAAGAAACTTGGCCTTCATAACACGTAGGACTTTGTGAGAACTGTAGCCTAGTCACCTGTTCTTTCTGCTACGCATTGTGCAACTAGTCCTGAGAAGAACCAGGGTATCCCTGGTTCGACTGGACTTTTGATCTTGTTAGGGAGTTGTTTGCATTTCGTAAAGAGTTTTTCTTTTTACCTTGACGATTAATAGATGCCCGTTGTAACCCCTGTTTGAGGAGTCGCAACGATCCTCGTTTCGTGCTTTCTTCTCAGTCGCCACTCCGACACTCATCTCTCTCGCAAAGGTCCGCATCACCGTGGCTGGATTTTGTCGCACCTTTTTGCAGCTTCCCGATCGATTTCGGTGTGCAGCCACAGTTAGAACGTTTGCTATGACCTTTCCTGCTAGTCTCTGCTTCCACATCTCTGTCGCAATTCTCCAGTTCACATCTCACGACCTTCAATATATTAATGGATCACCGGGCGGCAACTAAGATTTCCGAATTTTTAACCCGGCATGGATAATTATGATACAGGTCAATCAGTTTAATAGTCCGATGCTTTACAGTTGTTCATGGTCTCCAGCTCTGAAACACCTATCCGTTGCATTTTACTGTTATTAAATATTTCAAATCGTTCTGAAATGAAATCTGATGCTACCAGATCAGGCTATCTGAAGATACCGGCTTCCTGACTTATAATGCACCAAACATTGATGTCATTGTTTTTTCCTTTCTCTTTGAAAAAACCAATCATATTTTTCAAAGCTAAACACAAAAACAAAACTTTTCCTCTACAAACGAACCAAACAAAACACCATGAATAAATAGTTGAAAATATAAAGATTTTGAAGCATAAAAACTTTTTACCAAAATTATCGGATTCCTCATTAAATAAGCATGAAAAGGTTTGGTATGCCGTAAAACAAAACAACCAAACCAAACACCATGAATACATATTTTAAGAAGCATAAAAAACTTTTTACCAAAATGACCTGATTCGGCATAAAATGACCAGAAAAGGGTTGATATGCTGTACAATAAAACAACCAACCTTAACACTATGAGTAAACATTTGAAGATATAAACAACAACTTTTAGGAAAATGACCGGATCAGCATTAAATAAGCTGAAAATGGTTGATATGCCATTAAACTAAACAATCAAACCAAACACTATGAATAAATATTTGAAGACGTAAACAAATTGAAGCATAAAATCTTTTACCAAAATGACCGTATTTGGCATTAAAACACTCGAAAATGGTTGATATGCCGTAAAATAAAACAATCAAACCAAACACTATGAATAAATATTTGAAGACGTTAAAAAATTGAAGCATAAAATCTTTTACCAAAATGACCGTATTTGGCATTAAAACACTCGAAAATGGTTGATATGCCGTAAAAGAAAACAATCAAACCAAACACTATGAATAAATATTTGAAGACGTAAAAAAATTGAAGCATAAAATCTTTTACCAAAATGACCGTATTTGGCATTAAAACACTCGAAAATGGTTGATATGCCGTAAAATAAAACAATCGAACAAAACACTATGAAAAAATATTTGAAGACGTAAAAAAAATGAAGCATAAAATCTTTTACCAAAATGACCGTATTTGGCATTAAAACACTCGAAAATTGTTGATATGCCGTAAAATAAAACAATCGAACCAAACACTATGAATAAATATTTGAAGACGTAAAAAAATTGAAGCATAAAATCTTTTACCAAAATGACCGTATTTGGCATTAAAACACTCGAAAATTGTTGATATGCCGTAAAATAAAACAATCGAACCAAACACTATGAATAAATATTTGAAGACGTAAAAAAATTGAAGCATAAACTCTTTTACCAAAATGACCGTATTTGGCATTAAAACACTCGAAAATGGTTGATATGCCGTAAAATAAAACAATCAAACCAAACACTATGAATAAATATTTGAAGACCTAAAAAAATTGAAGCATAAAATCTTTTACCAAAATGACCGTATTTGGCATTAAAACACTCGAAAATGGTTGATATGCCGTAAAATAAAACAATCGAACCAAACACTATGAATAAATATTTGAAGACGTAAAAAAATTGAAGCATAAAATCTTTTACCAAAATGACCGTATTTGGCATTAAAACACTCGAAAATGGTTGATATGTCGTAAAATAAAACAATCAAATTAAACATCTAAAATAAAAACATCTCAAAGAAATCATCAAATTTATATTGAGCACTGTGTGTATGTGTGGGTGTGGGTGTGGGTGTGTGTGTGTATGTGTGTGTGTACGTATCTCCCTAATTATTTTCCTTCTCACACGAGCTTATGGTCGGTTTTTAATGTGGGGAAAACAAAGCTCCCCAAAAACTGAATTGCTAGATCGAGAGGAAAAAATAGCTGTATAGATCCGTCGGCACTCCCTCACGAAATGGGGTATCTGAGATAACATGCAATAAATCCATAAACACTATTAAAAGAAGTTTTAGATTTTTTTAAAATGTTGTTCAAACCAAACAAGACATATTGCCACTGAGACGTAAAGGGATACTGTGATTAGGGGGTCAGATTTATAGAGAGTAGCCTAAGTGGGGAGTTTTTTAGGAAGATGTTTGTTCACATTACATATAAAATGTTGCATGTTGGTACAGTCGGGAAAACAGAGAGAAGGGAGGGAATTGCAAACTCAAGAATCTACTAGAGTGGAAAGTTTTCTGGCAACTGGGCAGCTCTACAGTGAAGGTGTGGGATTGTGCAGATATTTACGTTGAAGGGGTACATGTACAGTAAGTTCGTTGGCAAACATTCCGTGGAAGTACTTGTCAACCAAGCACAGGGATGTAACATTGTGGCGATGGGACAGCGGGCTAGATATTGGCAGACCTATTAGATTAGAGACTCTTTTTGCACCCTGTCCATAAGGGAGAGACTAGAAGCTGGTGCACCAGCCCAGATATGGCAATAATACTCCATGCATGGTAAATGGTGGCTTTATAGATGTGTAGGATACTGACAGGTAGAAAGAGCCAACCTTCTTTGCAGCAGACTTCGTATTATCTTCCATGTATTTATCTAATTCATGTGGCATGTGCATGTTAGGTCAATGAGTAAGAACGTTGGACTCTTGGAAAAAGTGATATCGGCCATGGAAATTGGTGGTTGGAAAGGTTTCTTATAGTTGTTAAAAGAAAGGAGCTTTGTCTTGGTAACATTGATTGTAACTACCCACTTTGACCCGATTCTACTACAGACTGGAGGTTATTTTCTAAGGATACAGCGTATGCCGTTGCTATGTGTGTTCGATTTGTCTGCATGTCGATAATAGAGAGTGGTGCCGCCAGCAAATATACCCATCTCGGACGCGATTGCATCAGGGAGGTCTTTTATGAAGATCAGGAATAATAAAGGTCTAATTATTGACCCCTGGGGCAGACCCGCATTAATCTGATGCTGTGTGTGGGTACGGCCTTTGGGAACGACCCAGATCTTTCTTTAACTTAAAGAATATTTGATTATATTAAATATTCGTCCAGTAATATCGTACTAAGTAATTTTCGTGAAAAATTGAGCAGGGGTACACAACGTTCTTAAACCCCCTCCGGCATCTAAAGGGGTTAATGCTAATTATTATATTAATTAATTCATCATTAATACAGGAAGAAAACGATGACAATATTTTGGCTAGCAATACTGTCCACGCGTTGAGTACAGATAAAGCCACGAAGAGAAAATTCTGCAACATTTGAAATAAGTATGAAAACGTGTTTTAAGATTAATCGTAATTATAGCTTCATGCTGGCCTCAACGCTGATCAATAAGCCTCTTAATCATATTTCAAAAGATAAATTTCATCTTGCATATACTAGATGTCAGTGAGTGGCTCAATGGTAGATACATTGAAACTATTTTATAGAGTCTAACTAAGTTATTAACCACGTGACTCTGACCGGCCGGTTCATTATACCTTCAGGATCTGTCACAGAGTCTGTATAAATCTGATATATTTGTATTTCCGAATGGGATGTTAGGGTTAGCGTTAGGGTTTTCGAATGTGAGGTTGTGTCTATTTTCTGCCGGCTACAACCACTTGAAAATACTCTAAAGAAACAAAAATTTGGAGAATAGTTATCAATACCCATACAAAACAGGAATTGTCGGTATATGCAATTCCAATACTGCACCTCTCAACTCGTTAGCGGGTGCATCGTTTACAATAACTACCCCATGAAAAAAGAAAATGCCTGTGTATTTAACTAGACAGATCTTTTAGGGTGGGGATCAAATCGTTCTAACTTCTTAGAATCTTGGAGCATTTTTGATAATGAACACGCAGATTTTCTTTGGATTTTAATGTTTAAGTATTACGTGCGCCAGTATGTTGTTTACACTACGGCAGCACAAAAGGGTCACAATTGTGTCGTTAATGGGTGCTGCATGATTAAATTAATTCTTCAAAATGTAGCTAGTAAACTAGAAAGATTATTAAAAAAATGATTAAAATATTTTTTTTTCTATAAGGTGGATCCTCATACAAATACTCTCAAAGCTCGGTTTATGAACATCTCAAAATTTGAACAATTCGGATTTCTAACTAAAAGCCATACCGGAAATGCCTCGGTTTTCTAACAAAATTTCGATTCCCGAACCACTTCTAATGAAACGTAAACAGTTCTGTGCCGGGTTGTCACTCGTCGCTTTTAAAATCCAGATTTTTTTTTAATCAATCTGAACATTAATTTTTTTTAATCTATGTTTTTTTGTATGAACTATATTTTTAAATGCACACAAAATTTTAAAAAAATATTACAAAATGTGTCGTAAAATGGTCAACATATTCACTAAAATAGTCTTAATTTATAAAAAGTCCACAGAGAATATATTCTTTTATGAAATAAGGTATTATACGTTATATTTAGTATTAAAAACAATAATATAACTGATTTTTCATAATTTAATATACTAACTACCAATTAAATACCTAAAAAATAGTCTATATATAAAAATTAACGAATTAATCTTTTTTACATTATTTTTATTCGGTTTTTGAACAATTCGGTTTTAGAACAGATTTTCGGAACGAATTATATTCGAAAACCAAGGCTCCACTGTACATGAGTAATAAAAATAACAAGAGCCAATGAATTACTTAAGAGAACAAGTTAAGTGTGTTTCACATACGTAAAAATTTAAACACGTGGTTTTAATTATATTTTTTCTAATTTTATGAGAAATATTTCATCTATTTTTTTAGATAATAATTAATAGCAGTGTTTTCTCTTCATGGTTGTTACACATTTTTCAGTTAACGGCTTGTAAGTAACATGCAAAAGTGCATCGTTGCTCATATGGTGATGATTTTTATCCCCGAAAAAAATGCGTCCAAAGATGGGGTATTGTTGCCACATCTCGGGAGGTACACCCAATGAAGACTATTTTATGAATATTGTCATAAGTATTAATGAAGACTATTTTGGGTGCTTGTACAGAGAAGCGTACATATGAAAAACGCTGAAAATCGCAGTTCCAATTAAATTAACCAGAAAACTCTTTGATATACTTATGTATCAAGCAAAAATAGGTGTGCCCACCAAAAATTAATAAAATCTATCGAGTAGAATTATGATTAAAAATAAAAAGCCGTTATATAGATTAATCGGGTTCGGCCATTGATTCGAGCCCAAAACACGAAATTCAGGGGTAGATTGTGGCAGATCAATAGATCGATGAGAAGTGACGGTGGTTAAGTGGATAACGACACGGACTGAAGACCTGGGTGTTCCATGTTCGAATCCAGTCGGTTCCACAGTACCACTTTCATTTAGGGATGTTGGCAACCTTCTCGTGGTCCTTCCCGTAAGTACCTGATGTCTTTCCAGAAAGATTTCTAACTAGAAAAACATCGGGGAAACTAATGCCAACACCAGAATCATCTGATTCACACGAAAGAAGAAGAAGAATAGATCGATGAGACGAACGGGCATTGAAGGAAAGTGCTAGCCTGTTTAGCTACCCCTTTTCTTTGTAGGTTCGTTCGGCTTACTTTCTCGTCTTCTTTCCTCTTCTTTTTCTTTCTTTCTTTCTTCTTGAAGAGGGGATCATCTTGCGGGCAAGTTGCTCGTAAAAATAAGTTATAACAGATGTGGCCAAAGTGTGAACTCACAAGAAAAGTGTTTACACATGTTTTGAAGAAGTGGGTGCGAAATAAACTTTAATAAAACCAGGGAATTATCGAAAAGAAATCAGTTTCTTGGCCACAAGGGAAGGATTTGTCTCGCTACCAATGAAGACAGCAGCGACAACAAAAACGCCCGATTTAAAGTGCGAAACCCCAGCATCCACTTTTAAGCACGCCTGCTGTCTTCCCCGGCAATAACAGCTTAATCAAGAACACAAACACGCACACACGCACGCACAAACTTTAAAGACAACGTTAAACGTTCGTGTCATTTCAAACATTTGTATCCTGCACAAAACTCAGTCTGTCATATTAACAAGTAATAAATGAATAGCATTCACCAAAATACGATGAAACGTATTTTTATTTTAAATTAAAATTATACTCGATCATTTTCCCTACTTTTTGGTGAGGATACTTATTTAAATCTGCTGCGTAAGTATATAGAATAATGTGTTTTGTGGTATTGATAATTTAATACGGACGCTTCTCGGTACAAGCACCCTATTTTGTCATGATGAAGCATAAGTCTCGAAGAAGTATCTTTATTCTCTTAAAGTAAAATTCATCTCATCACAAAGTAGCATAGACGTTGTTTTTGTTTTTGTTTTGTATTTCTGGACGAAAAAAAATTATATCAAAACCATAATTCTAAACTATTTTTTTCTTTTCTTTTAATCTTTTTAAAAACTTTTTTACTTAATACTCTATTTTGCAACAGGATTAATTCAAAAACTTTTAATAGATTGTTTTCCTGTTCAGATTTTGCTTCATTTAAAAATTCAAAATATTTTGATGACATTGCGCATGCTCACAAAAGTCTTGAATCGTTATTAAATTATGTCATAAATTATGAACTCACAAAATGATTCCAATGATTAAGTTTGAATTAAATGTCCACTCTTTAAAAATGAAATAAATACTTTAATTTCTATATTTGCTTGGTAAAATGCTCCATTTCAATTGCATATTTCATCCCTCAAATAATCTTTATATTTTAGGAAAAAAAAAAATGAAAATTGGTATCATTCTTATAATTGCTTTTACAATATAGGTGAAGGTATATATATATATATATATATATATATATATATATATATATATATATATATATATATATATATAATTTTAATTTTTCATTAATTGACACAAATTCAGCCAATAATATCTACATTACTAGAGCAAAAAAATCCAACAATTTAATAAATGCTCCGAATTTGTTAAAAAAAAAACATGTTTATTCATACAATTGTATCTGCTCATTTTCAAAATACACATGTTTTTCTTAGTTATAAATTCGAGGTTATTTTAAACGCTTCTTCGGTGAATTATTTCAACTATCAAATTACCGTCGCACACACAAACAAGCAGAACGGTTAAAATCAAAAGGGTTCCCTTCATTTTACTTATTTATTCCTTTTTTCAAAGCAGACGAATGAAACAAATTCCAGTTACATCCTTATGCAAGTAAAACAAATAAAACTAATATTAAAATACACTCGATTATATATATATATATATATATATATATATATATATATATATATATATATATATATATATATATATATATAACATTGTATGTTTTGCTTAATTTTAAGTAAATATATATACATATATATATATATATAACATTGTATGTTTTGCTTAATTTTAAGTATATATATATATATATATATATATATATATATATATATATATATATACAGAGAGAGAGAGAGAAGGAGGGGGAAGAGAGAGAAAGAGAGAAAGAAATATATATATATATCTTGAGTGACTTTAATAACAAGCAGTGCAAATAGCTACATGCACGATCCGAACGCCGTTCGTAGATCACTCTAAGCTGCTTGGTAAAATCTAACCGCCGACTCGCTATTTACATTTAAATTCCTCTCTATTTACTAACTAATTGGCTATGGCCGATGGGATAAGACTCTCGACTACGAATCAGTGGCGATTTGTAATCGGGGTTCGCACCCACCGGCCGTTGAGAATTAGTTCCTACACTGAAGATTGCGTTAGCATGAAACATCGATGTCTGTAGGTATTAAAATATTTAATATATATATATATATATATATATATATATATATATATATATATATATTTGATGAAGTTATCCACGGACTCGAGTTTTTCTGTTATTGCGGCTAATCAGTGTGGCTGACTTATATATATATATATATATATATATATATATAAAACAAAAACGTTTCTAATTTATTTTGTTTTTTATGATTCCAAGAAACATTTACACCAAAATATCTAATAATTAAGACTCGACACCTACATCAAATCGGACATGAATAAAAACAAAATAGCGAATTGTTGAAGTTGACGTCAACAAACGCCATATTAAGATCGCTCAGACTTTTATGCATTAGTACGGGAACGGTTACGGCCTTTTCAGTGCATATTTTACTTTTAAGATTTGAGCAGAAATTTTTTATAATGGATGACGCCCCTTGAAAATGAATCAGATCATTTCCGTGCTTTTTTTCTTTAGTTCTGTGCGTGTGATATTTCATTGATTTAATTAGTTTCACTATTTTTATTTTTTATTATATTTCATGTTGTTTTTAAATTGTGCCCTTGAGTTCATGCCCGTTCGCTGAACATTTATTGAAATGAAAGTAACAGTAAGAAACAGAATTCAACTTCAGTTAACAGATCTCGATATATTTCCTACTCATGGCCTTGAATTTGCTCGGGTCACTGAGTTCATTGATAATCCACTCTCATGATTATCTGCTAAAGCAATGGCAATATGAAAGCTATTTTTTCTACAACATTATTCATACCTTGGTCGATACCTTGATAAATATATATATATATATATATATATATATATATATATATATATATATATATATATATATATATATATAATGAAAAGTCCACACTTGAAGCGTTAATTAAATAGCTATAATGAGGAAAATATTTTGAAAATCTTGGACAACGCATTTCTTTATGTTTTTTTTTAAATAAATTAATTTTTTAATTCTAAAAACTTGAGCACTTTCGGTGATATACACCTTTGTCAAAAGCATAAACATATTTTCTCTCTTTTTTTTGTTTAATCCTTCTTGATTTATCGCAGTGCTCACATTGTTAGAATAAATAAATAATTTATTTTTTAAAACTCAAAAAAATGTGTTGTCCAGCTTTTTCAAAATATTCTCCTTTTTATTGCCATTTCATCAACGCTTCAAGTGTGGACTTTTCATTCTACCCTATTCACGTAACAGCGTGCTACACACACTGGCATATCAACATTAATTGTCGATACCATCAAGACGAATTTCAAAATATGCGATAAATATGTCCCAATCAGGAAGGATTAAACGAAAAAGGAAGAGAGAGAAAATATGCTTATACATTTGACAAAGGTTTATATCACCAAAAGTGCTCAGGTTTTTAGAATAAATAAATAATTTATTTTAAAAAACAAAAAAATGCGTTGTCCCGGTTTTAAAAAAAAATTCTCTATATTATATATATATATATATATATATATATATATATATATATGAGTATAAATTGTTATTTATACAAACATTATTGGTTACATATGTGCATACATGTTACGGTTGTACTCTTCACAGAGAGTCAACCTCTTCAGACCAAAGACTTCAGAGAAGTGGGATGGATTTGGAGACCTGGGGATTGGTTATTTTTTATGAATTAGTATCGGATTACCTATTTTACTTGTTGACTCTTTCAGTTAGTTACTATCTTTTGTATTTTTTTATGACCTGCCTATCCCCTTTTCTTTTTTTAATTACCTACTTAGCTTGGATTCCTTTCAACTCGATTTAACCCTTCAAAGTTTTACAAACCTATTTAGGCATAGATATCTGATCTTTATATGAAATACACACATGTGAACAAATTTACTAGATACAAGTACATATAAATAAACAGACATAAATATACATACACATCTAAATATGGACACACACACATATCCACTTTCAAGCATGAATATATTTGCCATATATAAAATACACACGTCCGTATGAATATATTTTCAATATATAACATAATTAAATATATAAAATACACACGTGTGCACCAGCAAATACATATACATATATATACATACACACATATATATATAGATATATACATATACATACGTACACACATACATACATGCATATATCAATACACAGATATACACATGTACACACACATACACATTTTCAAGCATAAATAGTTGTTTTTAAAAATAGTTGTTATTAAAAATATGTACCTATATATATACACACACTCAGACAACACACACATAAATATATATATATATATATATATATATATATATATATATATATATGGGAAGAGAAAGATGAAGGTAATCCGACGTGATGGGAAAATGAAAAAGGAAAACCAAAAAATGGATGTTTTTTATGTGTACATCAACGTTTCGTCTTTATTTATAAGACTTCATCAGGATGATATATATATATATATATATATATATATATATATATACAAAGTGCACACAAATTAATATATACAAGTACATACATAAAATATATAACCCAAACTATACAAATATAAATACTAAACACAAATATATACGCATACATCTATAACCAGATATACACAACATACATACACAACACACACATATATATACATATACACACACACATATGTATACATATATATATACATACATAAATATATATATATATATATATATATATATATATATATATATATATATATATATAAAGCATACACATAGGCATATAAATATGTCCATTAACCAACGCATACATACACAAGAAATGAATATAAGAATAGAAATAAAAATATACAACTTTCATAGAAGTATAAACATACCCAAACAAATAAGATATCAGTTAAAGTATCCGTACCCGTACATACACATATATCCCGATCCAATTATACACATACACGCATGTATACATACATACATACATACATACATACATACATACATACATTAATAAATACATACATACATACATACATACATACATACATACGCATATGCGCACAAATACATATACATACAAGGTATGTGTATTATTTTTCCGTCTTACGAAATCGGTTATAGGCATTCGCGACGATCAAAAGCGCTTGGGGTGGCCGAAAAAGAACTTTAAGATCCATACTCAATGAATTACAACCGGAGATCTAGAAGTTCACTCGCCGAGTCGTGAAAATGAATTAAGAAAATAACGAAAAGAGAAAATTCCGTGGTCTTTAATCAGACATGTATCGATAACAATTTGCTGCCTCTCTCTGTCTCCCTCTCTCTTGAAATGGGGGTAAAAAGTATTTGCAATAGTAAATCTCTAGATGTATTATAAGGTGTCCTCCATTGGAATTATATTATAAATTATAAAAATAAATGCTTTTATATTTTATAATATTCTTTGTTATATGCTGTACGCCTTGAAACTAGTAAATTTGTAAAGTATGAAACTTTACATTTGTATGTGTTCATCTTCTTTTCTATACCAATGCTCTATCCCCAATATTGAGCATATTTTTTTCATCGTATTAGAAATAATTATAAAATAATTTATAATTCTTGAAAAGATGTTAAGCTTCCATACGATAGAGCATTTTAGCCTATTAAAATACGATCAACAAAGAATTTCTCCCACTTTCTACGAAGAGTTTACCTACACTTTCCCGGGAAACTTACATGCATAAATGTGTGCAGTTCTTAAACACCTTCCAGACTAATGTAAGATGGAAAGTCTTCCACCATGAAATAAACCTACAGAACTAAAAAAAATAAACAGATTTCCGGAAAGATCCCTCTCACGTTGAAATTCTCCCAAATACGCTAACCATACAAAAATTCATACAAGATACAAAAGAAAAAGGAGTGACTAGCGGGTAGTCATTGAGTGCACAGCTATATATATATATATATATATATATATATATATATATATATAGCTGTGCACTCAATGACTACCCGCTAGTCACTCCTTTTTCTTTTGTATCTTGTATGAATTTTTGTATGGTTAGCGTATTTGGGAGAATTTCAACGTGAGAGGGATCTTTCCGGAAATCTGTTTATTTTTTTTAGTTCTGTAGGTTTATTTCATGGTGGAAGACTTTCCATCTTACATTAGTCTGGAAGGTGTTTAAGAACTGCACACATTTATGCATGTAAGTTTCCCGGGAAAGTGTAGGTAAACTCTTCGTAGAAAGTGGGAGAAATTCTTTGTTGATCGTATTTTAATAGGCTAAAATGCTCTATCGTATGGAAGCTATCGTATGGAATATATATATATATATATATATATATATATATATATATATATATAGTCTCGGAAGTTTCTCAACCATTAAAACTATGTTAAAAAAAAACCAAAAAAAAAAACCTAATAGTCCCAAGTCTTTCAGTGGAAAATCATTCATGTTAGTCAATTTATTTTTTACAGTTATTATATTAGTTTGTTTCTAACACTATTTTAAGGGATCATCAGTTGTTTACCATGAAAAACTGTTTCGGGAATTTAAATATATATATATATATTAAATAATTATTATTTAATCATTTTTTCTTACGTACGACGTCGTTTCGAGCTGATGGCTCTCATCAGCACAGGGAAATAACAATTTCAGACGGTTATAGGGCACGAACCCGGTTCACAGATACACCTCGAATCTCTAACCGTTCACCTATTCCCATTAGGCCACGGCAGATTTCCACGTAATAACGGAGAAATTCGTAGAACGATTTCTCCTAAATCGTTCTACCAATCGTTGTATGGATTGAAACTCTATTTGAACCCGAATCATAGCGAAAATCTGGATAATTTCGAAGACGCTATGATAGATAACAAAAGTCATAAAACAAAGAAACTTCTCCAATCGTATTACAATAAACATTGACAATTTCTCAAAAAGAGTTAAAACACAGCCGGACATTGGCATCAATTAAGATATATTATCTCCTTCTACTATAGTAAATAGTAATTTTTCTTTTCATCCTGTTTCATTCGCCTTCTTATCCGTATCATTTAGAATTAATTCATAACAATTTAAAATAATAATATAAAAGTTAAAGTAATATAATATAAAATGTAAAATTGCCATTTCCTGGCAATGTCTGTCGAAATAATTCTCATAATTAGACCAGTTCCCAGACTCTTGTACCTTATATTCGTAACACCTCTTAAACTATCTATCATTATTGTAATTTTTTCCTATCTATCTTAATTAGAAGTAAGATTTCCGCATCTCTTCCTCATTCATCTATCTTCTCTTCTACCTGTCTACTTTAGTATATAACTCTTTTGTTTCCTTATTTGATTTTTAAATAAGTTTTATTTGAATTTAACTTAAACTATAGTCATTCAATCCATTCCTGGTCTCTTCTTCCTATTACTATGAATATATTCCCACACATTGAAAATTCCTTTAATATCAGTCCGCATATATCAGCATATCGATACTTTTTAAATAAATTTACTAATTATATTAAAATATTTTAACTGCAATCATACCTAAAAGATAATAATATCATCCATACCTCAAAGCGGAAGTCTATGAAACGTCGTGACTTTCGCCCCTGGGGGGAGGTCTCTCTCTCTCTTTGGCTAACAACTTAAGCAAGCGGAGGAAAGTCGCCGTTTATCAGGAGACCCATCGAAGGTGGAGGTGGTCGCGTTCTATGTTGCTAGGTGTAACCAGACATGCGTTCTAATCTGTTATCCATCTGCCTGTTTTCCGCTCTGTCTCTCTCTATCTCTCTCTATATATCTATCTCTCTCTGACGCGCCGACACTCCGCATGTTAAAGTCCCCGCATCACCCCCACTCTAGGTTTCTAAATGATGCAATTTATCTAAACCTTCTTATAAACCAACATCAGCATCCACATGTGTTATCTACAGACGATCAAGAACCTGGGTTCACAACGACGAAATGGGTGTATAATGGTTTATACACCCATCAGAAAGTAAAAATATAATACTTTGCTCCCCTAAAAATTACATCAAACATAACTCATTACAAAACCTTTCATGTCTACTATCTATGTTCCAAATTTCATAAACATTTGACCAGTAGGTTTTGAATCCATGGTACATATGCTTTCAACAGGATGAACTTCTCTTCCCCTTCATATTTAGCGTTGATTAATTCGACACTTCTAGCTTTAACAATACCACTATTAAATCAAATTTTAGATAATTATATATTCTTCACATAATGTTATAAAATCAATTTAGTCTTGATCTTAACAAACTCTAAACCTATTTTATCTCCAAATAACTTTAATTAAATAACGATAACCGTAAATTTTATTTTCATGGATATCTTAGTCCACATATCTAAATTCATTTAAAATTTAAATTTTGATGTATTCATTAAATTTAAGCATACTTTTTAAAATAAATTTTCAAACTTTTTAACTCGTGTTTATTATTATAAACATAAGTGTTGGCTCTAAAATATTGTTTCTTTTTGTTTAAATTACTAATTTAATTATTAATTTAATAACTAATTTAATTTAATAAACATTTCTAATATAATGTCTACAAATTGGCATAATTTTAATATAAAATTTCGTTATTTATTTTGTTTTGTTATATACTTGGCGCCGCGTTTAATTTACTCTTCTAGCACATAATTTCCTAGCTGTTTTGAGCTAATAAATCTTTCTTGTTTATGTGTATATTTTTACCGTTACATACATTCACATTAATAGATTTGGACTATCTTTTAATCTATTAAAGTGTAGGAGTGAGATAGCAAACAGCTGCCTGCAAAGAATAACATTTACCTTCGGCTAACAATACATAAATAAATAAACAAACAAATAAGTAAAAACTAAACTAAACTAAACTAAAACCTAACAACTTAAACACTAAAACCTAAAATTGAAATACAATGAACCACGTGTTAAAATAAGATCACTCATTATATTGACACAACAAAAAAGGAGGATATTGGCCACTCTATAGAAAACAGAACAATAGCAAATAGGAGGTAAAACTAACCGGATCTTTGTTCGTAAGAAGCCCAACGATTGAATACGAGAACACAGATAATCTGATTAATTAACTAGCTAACTGTGTATATAAAAACACCCGGCAAAAATAACTCTATGCATTTTAGCCTGAAGATTCCCCCGGGGATGAAACGCGGGAGCATTTGTGTAGTTTAATTGCCATAAATATATTTTCATAACTTACTACTTAGCTCTACTTACGTATCGAGCACTGTTGAAGTAAATACTGAAAATTGATACATAAAAAATTATATTTCCTCATAAAATTTGATGCGGATACATGAAATGGTACATATTGTTACAAGGGAGATAATTCATAACGTTTTTATGAGAGTTGTCCCCCTTAATTAAATTAAATTAAATTTTTTTTTAAATCGTTAATAAATTAAACTCTGAATTTTAATAAACTTTTACTAAAATCATAACAACATTTAATAGTTTCAGAGTAAGTAGATAATGATATTATTTACATATAAATAAAACAAGAATTACTCCGTCATTTGAAGGAATTTATTTTGTTTATTACATTTACTGTGTGCTACGCACAGTCTGGCCAGGGTATATGTTGTGAAGTAGTCCAACAGTAAAAAGAAGTCAAATCGAGGTTGGGTTAAGATAGCAAGTGTATTAACATAAAAGGTACAAGGTAAGGAAACTGACTGGCACTTGGCTAGACAGTTACAAGTCTGTCCTTTTTCTCTCTGTCGTGACTCTGGTGACTCGCACTATTTATAGTGAGAACCGGTGTAGTTTCTCTTCTGTTAGAACGGCCGGTACACCGCCCTCTGTTTGAAAATATCCCATCTGGGGATTAATAACGTTTTTGTTTGGGAATCACCATCATCAACTCAGTCGATTTTCGTTTTCTTTTTGATCTCCTAATCTCAGGCGGTCTCTGGTATGGGCACCTGAAAAGTATCAAACACTGTGTCCATGATGTCCTCCTCGGGCGATCTGGTCACCTCACTGTTCGAGTATCTTTTCCGGATTTGGTTAGTCTGACGTTTGTGCACGAAATCTGGTCCCTTAATCATATAGACAATGTTGCCTATTTGTTTATCAACAGTGCCGGACTCCCAGAAAGTCCTATTGTTTCTGTAAATCTTATAAAAAACTTTTTCGACAACTTTATACCGTTTTTTCTTTATCGTTTCTTTCAGGTTTGCCCTATCCTGGTTTGGTAACAACTTGTGGAAAATCGATCTAACCTTGCGTCCGAACATGACCTCAGCAGATGTCTTCGACGTTTCGATGTTTGCATTCGGAGTGACTCTGTAAACTCGCAGAAACTGTTGGATTGACTTATCCGTCGGTGATCCACTAGCTTTTTTCAGAGCTCTCTTGAATGTGTCAACGAATCTCTCTGCCTCTCCATTGCTTCTTGGATGGTATAAAGGGATTGTTAAATGCTCGATGAGATGATCATCGCAAAAGTGTTTAAATTCAGTAGACGTTAATTGAGTACCATTGTCGGTGACAATGCAGTCTACTACTCCAAACCTAGCGAATAGTTCGTATAGGAAGTTGATAGCTGCCTCGGATGTGGGGTTCTTGCATTTTAGTACTTCCGGCCATTTAGCTAGGCTGTCTACAACAATGAGATAGTAGAACCCATCCAGTGGTCCCGCAAAGTCTAAGTGAATTCTAGACCAAGGTCAGTCCGGTTTATTCCACTATCCGAATTGAGTCGGAGGAGCTTTCATAGCTAAGGCGCATCCTCTACACTCCCTGACTTTTTCTTCGATATGCTTATCCATGTTTGTCCAGTAAACGAAAGAGCGCATAAGGCTTTTCATTCTCGATATGCCTGGATGTCCTACATGGAATTCCTTGAGCATTCTTTTCTGTAATGTCATAGGAATTACAACCCTGTCGCTATATAACAGGACGTTGTCGCAAATTGAATAAACTCCCTCATCTAGTTGGTTATTGTTGATTTTTTCTTTCGTGCTTATCATAAATTCGTCCACCTCTGCCTTACTCTTAATCTCATCAAGCGTTACTGGAAGTTCTCTTATTGTGTCACATAACGTATTTTTTACTTCAGCTTCCGCTTGAATGGCTGCTATCACCATATCCTCCAATGGTTTTGACTGCTTAGGTATCAACCTTGATAACCCGTCTGCATGACCAAATTTCTTAGATGGTACATACTCCATTTGAAAATTGTAGTTCAGAAAAATAATACCCCATCTTTGGAGTCTATTCGCAGTTTGTTGTGGTAGTCCATTTTTCGATCCGAAAATCGTAGATAAGGGTTTGTGGTCTGTTTGTAACAGAAATTTCTACCGTGCAGGAAACGATGAAATTTCTTTACCGCGAATATAATGCTTAGAGCCTCTTTCTCAATTTGAGAGTATTTTTTTCGGCTGATAGAAATGGCCGGAATGCATGGGCCATGGGTTTTAATTTTCCATCATCCATTTTGTGCAATATGCATGCTCCTATGCCATAGTTGCTGGTATCGCTTGCAACTACAATATCATGCTTGGGATTATAATGTGCCAGAAACAAGTCAGACGTTAAGATATCTTTAATTTTCTGAAACGCTTCTTCGCACTCTTGCGTCCAGACCCATTTTTGGTCCTTCCTTAACAGTTCATTTAAGGGTGATCTTAGTTTATGCATGTTTGGTACGAACACATTGTAGTAATTCGCCAACCCTAAAAAGCTTTGTAGAGACGCAATATTTTCTGGAGCAGGCATGTTCCTTAACGCCATTGCCGTATCTGGTTCTGCTCTTCTTCCTTGTTCATCGATGATTTGCCCTAAGTATTTTATTTTTTCTATTAAAAAAGTACATTTCTCATCTTTGAGTTTAAACTTATAATCCTGGATTTTTTGAATACTTGGTTTACATGAGTCTTGTGTTGTTCTTTGCTAACACTGTTCATTAACACATCGTCCAGGTACCATACATCGTCCAGAAATCCATCCCATTTAATATTATGTCCATAATTTGTTGAAAAATCACCTTGATCTTGACCCCAAAAGGAAGTCGGTTAAATTTGTATAATCCCTTATGGGTATTGATCCGTAGCAGTTTTGAACACTCCTCATCGACAGGGATTTGATGATAAGCGTCGCTCAGGTCGATTTTAGAAAATATTTTCCTCCACTCAGTTTCGAAAATTTTTCTTCAGGGCTCGAAAGAGAAATGGTGATCTTTTAATGCCTTGTTCAAGCTTGTGGAGAAGTCGGCACAAACACGAATCTCCTTGTTTTTTTTCTTAACATAAACTGTAGGTGAAGCCCACTTACTGTGATCGATTTTTGAAATGACACCCATGTTCTCGAGTCTTTCTAATTCACCGTCTATTTACTCTATAGCGGCGTATGGAACATTTCTTTTCTTTCTGAAAACAGGCAGTTCATTTGTTTTGAATTCAAACTTTGCTACCGCTTTCGTACACCTTCCAAGACCGCCTGAAAATACGTCTGGAAAATTCTCTTTTAAGTCCCTCTTGAGTTTTTCTGCCTCCACAATCGAATCCCCAACCCTTTGGCAAAAGGAGCTTAAAGGCAGATCCCATAGTCTAAACTTTTCAATTAGATCAGTTCCAAAAAGGTTATTCAATTTTCGCATAACAAAAGTTTTGTCTTTTTCGGTCCTATTCTGGAAAGAAATATTCGTTAATAATTCCCCTTCGAAGGTTATTTTTTCACCACTGACGCTTCTCGCCGTTTTTTTGTGATTTGATCATAGTGGGTCTCCCAAGCTTCTTCCATGTTTGTACATTAATGATGGAAATGTCAGACCCACCATCAAGCTGCAGTCTTACTTTTTTTTAGCATTTTGATCTGTACATATTTCCGGATATTTTGTTCGTCATTTTCAATTTTTGTCAGTTTAATGGCTGTCTTTTTACCAGATTTTTTCCTACAACATGATGCCTTATGTCCTTTCTGGTGGCAGTTGTCACATTGTTTGAATATTTAGGGACACTCATTGTACCAATGGTTATCTCCACACCCCCAACACGGTCCAGGTGGATCATTCCCATGTTTTTTTCTATGGTTATTCATTGAAGTCAATTTTTTCTTTTGATGGATCTTTTTAATGTGCGACACTCCGTTTTCCTCTATGTCATGACTGTCCTGTTTCAACGCAACAAAACGTTCACAGTCTTCCGCTAAGTGTTGTATTGTTAGAAATGGCCCACTTTCGAGTTTATTTAAAACACGATGTCTGATTTCGGAGTCTTTATTTAAGACCAGACCGTGCATGAATATTAAACATTTAAAATTATCCGATGATAATTCCTCTAATTTAAAATCGTCGCAAAGTTTTACTATACTTGCATACGTAATGTAGTCGTCTTCCTCTCTTCTAGTGACATTCATACACTTATATCTCCTGTGGAAAAGAGAAGTTTTTGTAGAAAACAGTTCTGTTAGTAAAGTAACTGCCTCCTGGAAGTTCAACTCACTGGTCTTTTTTGGAAGGATAAAATTCACGAACTTTGTATGCTTAGCAGCTATTAATTTTCTTAGCAAAAATCTAACTTTTTTAGAGTCTGTCCATGTACTGCAGTCCGATACATAAATATCCTCATATCTTGTATAGAAGTGAGCAAAAGTGACATCCTCTTCTGGATTATAATTGAAAATTTCGATAGCGCTCCACACAGCCGTCGGGGAGAATGCATTATGATTCTCGTTTGCTTTCGTTAACTGTGTTGTCTCCAGAAATTTTCTCTGTTCCTCCTGTGTTTTTATCAAGAGTTCTTCTCGTGTGGTCGCCAGCTCTTTTTGTTCAGCATACATTTTTCTTTGGGCTTTTTGCTGTTCCAACAACTCTCTTTTAAATTTCTCTTCAATTTCAACTTGTTTCCTTTGAAGTTTCATTTATTGTTCAACTTGCTGTCTTTGTAACGTATCATTTTGTTCCGTTTGGAATTTAACTAATTAAAAAAGAGAATCTTTGAATTCAGCGTCCATCATTCATGAATTCAAATTATGCACCACACAATTTACACTTGTAAAAAAATCAGTTTTCCCCACAACGTGCTTAATCTAATTAGTTTGCTCAACCAACACACAAAGCAAGAAATATATTATTTCTTAGCAAAAAAAAATTCAATCCCAGTTCTTTTGTTTGAAAAACAAAACTGAGGAAAAAAATCCTTTTTTTATATGTGTAAGTAGCTTTACAAAACCAAGTCAGTCGCTATAAGCCTAATAAGACTAGTTTTATGAGAAATCTTTTTAACCCCTTTGGATTTTGCAAAAATGCGACTTGCTTATTTAACAGTTCTTTGTTAGAAGCACACATGACTTACGCGAATATATATGTTTCACTGCGCGCACTTCTTTGCTCTCGACAATTCTGTGGTAGACCGTTTTAATAAATAGTCCATCCGGATCTTGCTCAAATATCAGATGTTGTACTAATAATAACGACAAACTTACACAATATCTGTAATAGTTGACGCGGATAACATTTATCTCAACGAGTCAGTGAACTTGAAGAGAGAAAAAATCAAAGGTGTCAGTGTATTCACTTATTTTAATAATTGAAAATGTCTTTCGCGTTTTCTAGTCTTCGATTTTTGGTAGCAAGTTTTGAGTTTATGTTTTTTTTTCGTCGCTTAACTACTCTGGTAGTGGTTCATTTTCTTTAATCCTTGCGAATCCAAATATCTGTTTGAAAAGACGAAGATGTTTTTTCGTGAAGATCTTGTGAATCCTTGTATATCAATCACTTTGGGTGATTTTCTTGCAGTGATATCGTTTCGATTTCTCGTCTCCAATCTATTGTGAAGTAGTCCAACAGTAAAAAGAAGAACTCAAGTCAAGTTTGAGTTAAGATAACAAGTGTATTAACATAGAAGGTACAAGGTAAGGAAACTGACTGGCACTTGGCTAGACAGTTACAACTCTGTCCCTTTTCTCTCAATATTTATTCGCGTAAACGAATACACAAAATGTGGCACAAGGCTAAAAAGGAGGGAGAAAAAAAAGGATCGGTCATCTTTAACTAAAAAGACTCAACTTAGCTAGTTTCAATCATGACCAGCATTCACAAAAATACCATATTCATACTATACATCCATCGCTACTCACCATAAGAATTCATACCATGAAATCCTACTTAAAACACATATAAGAAAGAGGCAACGGGGGGGGGGACTAAAATTTATATATACAAAAATGATATATACAATGAAAAAGTGTGAAAAGAAAATTAAGGTTAGTAAAAAGCCTCCCCCGTTATTGAAATGTGGCAGAGATACCGATTTGCCGGTCGAAATCTAAAACTCGAAAAAAGGGGTTTGATGTAGGCCCCAACGTTTTATTCCTGAACACCTCCTTCGAAAATATCGAAGGGTGACCTGCATCTCCGACAAATCTGGCGCTCAGTCACCTAATAGGGGACGGTAGGGGTGTTTAACATGGGGCAGAAAATAAAAAGGCGAGTGGGATGAGGACAAATATAAAAGGGGGCATGTAATGGAATCAATCATACACTAGCTAAATTGTTGAACTTAAAAATCAACAGAAAATTAAACAGAAAATAACTAAAAATAAGTCTAAATCTAACTTAAAATTAAAGCAGTGTTCGTTTCCTGAACCCAATATTCTCTGCCTAAGGCACGTCCAGATACCACTCTAATCTAGCGCCAGCCACTCTGCACAGTCGCTCTCCAGTCACCCACCTTTCACCAAAATCTGCCGAAGAGAGTTTCACCCTCTCGGCCCTAATGCGAGCCTTCAGGTAATATTTGAAAATCGCAATAAGGTCGAGAGGAGTGAAGGTCTCAGCTCCGTAGACTGTCTTGCACCTAGTCTTCCAAATCTCATAATGGCTAGTAAGCTTAAAAACGTATACCGTTTTTGCCTATCAGTTGTCGGAGCCCAGTTTCTGCATACATTAATGGGTTCCAGGTCAAAAGATGATACATTAAGAATACGAACCATGTAGCCTGCAACAAGCTTAATCAGCGGCACGACGATGCGGCAAAAAACGAAGACGTGACTTATGGTTTGGTCCTCATCGTCGCATCTGACACAAGTCGGAGAATTACTCAAGCGTGCCGAATGAAGCCTCTTCCATACTCAGAGTGCATTCCTAATCGTCAGCCAGGTCAGCGATGCCTTGTCATTGTCAAAGCACCTTAACCCAGGCGCCCAAGGCCAGATTGAGCAGAGCTCCCTCCTCGTCAAAGCGAGCTCCTGAGGCCTAACATCTCGGACAGTCCCCCTCACCATTACCCGATATAATGCCTTTCGTGACAACAGCAGGGTGTCAGAGAGGCTTTCTGTCACCCTTGAAAGGAACTTCAACACATGTCTACATTCGCGATAGAAAGAGCACTCGTTTCGGGGCAACCTGTGTGCCTCCCCCTCATCCAAGTGCACACTTCTCAAAGCCGGAAAGGCTTTCTTAGTGTCTTCCTTCCAGAAGACACCGTTTCCCTCAGATTGTGTACTCATTCGGTCTAGATAAAGCAGCCGAAGTGTGTGGCATCGAAATTCGATGCTAGGCATACCCAGACCGCCCTCAGAAGGATGAAGATAACAAATCTTGCGACGGACAATAGGGCACCTTCCAAGCCACAAAAACTTGAAAAGAGCCCGCTGCAATTCCAGCAGTGTATCCGACGGGAGTTGGAGTACTGAAAGACGATATAGGATGATCGGATAAATGTGAGAAGCACACACCTCCGCTCTCCCCTTTAACGAAAAATTTCTGCGGGACCACAGACCAGCTGCTGCCCTAATCGCTTTCAGGACTTCTGACCAATAATTCTCCAGCTGAAGATCAGAACCAAACCAGACGCCGAGTAGCTTGCAAGGCCCATCCGTCCAGCCAAAGGGTCCCTGCAAGGAAACACCATTCCAGGCACTAATGCGCAAGCCAACAGATTTATCGCAGTTGATTTTGGCACCTGTCACCGTTTCATACATTCTAATTTCTCTATCGACAACACTAATCTCGGCATTGCTCGTTACAAGCACAGTCAAGTCGTCGGCATAGGCGGAGTACTTCAACGTGGTGCAAGCACCTGCCAAAGTAATTCCACGCAGGACCGGATTCACCCTTAGCCTGTTAAGGAAAGACTCCAAAACAAGCACATAAAGCATCGGTGAAAGAAGGCACCCCTGACGAAGAGATCTGGAAAATCTGAAGGCTTCAGACCTCATACCATTCACTTCAACCCTAACACCGGGGTTCGCATACAAGAGGCGAATCCAAGAGCGGGATTGCGGGCCAAAACCGGCCGCAGACAAAACAGCCTCCAAATACCGATGGTCCACCCTATCGAATGCTTTGGACTGATCTAAATTGATCAGCGCGGCTTCAGTGTCGACTTTATCTATGACCAAGCGTATCGAGTGCAAGTTATCTTGAATGGTCCGACCCTTTACAGAACAAGTCTGTTCGGGGCTAATTAGACCAGGCAAAACAAGTTGCAGACGATTGGATAAGATCTTGGCCAAAATCTTTAACTCCGCATTAAGCATTGTTAGGGGCCGAAAATTATCTAACCCATCCCCACCATTTTTGCTTGTGCGTAACAATTTCACTAAACCCATGGTCAAGTACTGGGGAATAGTCCCATTCCTAAATCACGAGTTAAACAAAACTGTCAGCAAGAGAACAAAAATGTGCGACATCCTCAAATACCCCTCGTAGGGCAAATCATCAATCCCCGGAGACCTGTCATGGCCGACCCGCTTTAAGGCTTCCTGGACTGCATCCCATGTTATGCAACCTTCGCACCTAGCTGCTTCGGTCGCCTCAAGACGAGAAAAGTCGGCTAAATAGGGGTCGAATTGTGCTAAAGACAAACCGGGTTCTCGAGTAAAAAAATCCTGGAAATGAGAACGAAAAGCCTCCAGAATACCTTCGTTTGAGGTCACGTGCCCCCTATCCGGCAATGAGACACGAGCGATATGTCGATCAAATGCATGTCAATGTTCCTCTGCACGTAGTTCAGCAGCCATCTTTGCCGCCTCGTTAGGCACTCTTTTTAACCTAGCCCTAATCACTAAAACCTGGTGTTCTTGGATAGCCAAAGAAGCCAGCTTGGCCTTAATTATAGTAACACTAGAGCTATCCCCCACCTCCACCGCCCGATCTAATCTAGACTCTAGTGCCACTTTAGCTGCCCTAGTTGATAGGTTGAGTCGTCTGCTAAAATCGACAGTAAAGGACCTAATAACCTTCTTAAAATGAACCCACTTCCTATTCCCAATTACAGCCCCCATCAATTCCCGCTAAAAGGTTAGTAAAAGCTGTTCCCGGTAGCCCTTCACATCGAACAACGAAGTGTTGAGCTTCCAGTACCCAGCTAATCTAGGCTTAGGTCTATCTAAGTTTACTCGGACCCGAACAAGTCTATGATCTGAGTAAACTATGTTATGAAAACTTGGACATTCAACTAATCCTACGTCGACTCTCCTAATTAAGAACCGATCGATATAACTCGAAAGTTGTACCGAATCGGAGCCGCGTCTAGCTGTTCAAGTCCATACACTATCTCGGGGCTTTTCATTCCGGTACGATCAAACTTATCGAGGAAGTCCCGAAATAACCTAGCATCCCGATCGGTGTTAGTACCCCTAGGCCGATTACGAACTAAATCGGGATCCAGTACCGTGTTTTAGTCTCCCGCTAGAATGACCGTCCGAGTAGTAGAATACAAGAACTGCTTGATTCGCCGAAAGAAAGAACCGAGCTCAGAATGACTATTGGGCGCATAAGCCCCGACAAGCCGAAATGCTTTCTCCTTTATGGTAATATCCCAACACAATCTTTCCTTAAGACAGATAAAACTTCATCTTTAAAGATGGCCTTTGGAAGGGTGAAATTAAAAGTGCTGTTCGCCATAGAGCCTTCACTTCAGATTTTTTTCTTTATAACAGTTACGATTCTAGGGGCGTTGGGGAAATTTGACGGGTCTTCTATGGTTATACCCCCGACTTCTTTGAATTTAAGCAGCTCACCGAATTAGAGTGGTGATAATACTTCACTGTTTCTTCTTGGGCATTGGTAACCTTGCAAATATCCTCCCCAGAGAGGAAGGAGGTTTTTTGCTTTTCTTTCCAAGGAGGGGCTCATCTTCCTCTTCTGTGCAATAGGTGGAGGGGAGGCATGTCATCCATTGGGGGGGGGGAAGGGGAGCTAGGCCCTATAGGTGATGCTGGAGAAGGCGAAGGGGAGAGTTGCTTTGTGGGGGATGAACGTGGAGTATTTGGGGGGTATTTAATGGAGAGACAAACGGAGAAGGTTTGGGAGAAATGACTCTTTTGGACGATTTGATGGGACTTAGTGGGATCAGTTTGTAAGGTTTATCTAAAATTGGGCCAGTGATTGGGGGGGGGGCATTGATTTGGGAGAATATGACTTTTTAGGGATTATTGGTTTGGTGACCGGCTGGGGACTTGGTTTGAGAATAGTGGTTTTATTTGAAGTAGATGAATTATTTTCTTCTTTTTTCTCTTTTTTTCCTTCTTTTTTATCTAATTTAGTTTTAAGCTCTTTGGCTTTTAAAAAACTGTCTTTCTCCGGGTCGTTTTTTAGCATTTCTTTTTCTCTCATTTCCTCCAGAGAAACCCGACCCGGGGTTTTCTTACCCGGAACTATAATCCATTCGTTGTATTTTTCCGAAGTAGGCAGAGCAGGAAACTCGTCATCGGAGTCGTCAGATACTGATGTGATTAGCTGACCAATTGTAGCTGGAGGATCGAAGTGGGGGCCTGCCTTAGATGTTTTGGCCATCGGGGTAGTCGTCTTCTAGATAGATTTTTTTTGCGGGCAATCCAATGTTAAATGACGCAGTTGCTCGCAAAACCAACAAACCGGTCTTCGTCCTGTTTTTATTATTGGGAGTTTGTCCTCCCCGACTTGTAGATAGTAGGGGATGCTGTCGTAAGCTTTTTTATCAATAAGTATTTTGAAATTCCAGGTGCCTGGAAACTCGTCGAAATTGACGTCTGTGATTTCACCATATCTAAGAAAAAGAGCGCCACATTCTCACCTTTGACGTAAAACGGCACATTAAAGATGGAAATCGAAGATCTTCTTCTCCCCATGTATTCCATGCGTAAAACGTATTCTTGTGTGATTATTTGTGTTAGCGAAAGTTTAGCACAAATGTCTTCATTAGGAAATAATGCGTTCCATGTATTAAAGCCCTTGCGTTTGATCAACCTTTGAGGTTAAAATCCTGCTGTTGCCAGTAGTTAACAAATTAACTCAGGAGAGGCCCTGATAGATTTTTTTGATTTTTTTGTCGACCACAAACATCGTTACAGTTCTTTTTTTAATTTCTTCGAGTTTCGGTAAATCCACATGAATTCATGTTCTGTGACCATGTGTTCATATTTCTTTGCCTCTTCCACGAATTCTTTAACATTAATAGGCACTTTTGGTGGTTTACACCATTCAGAATTGTCGGTCATTTTGGTCGCCATCTAGTTAAAAACTAGAGGCATTAAAAACACAGAGGAAAAAAAGTTTGTTTTTTAAATGTGGTAGAAAAAAAACGACGTCAAAAAGGAAAACAGTTCAACAGTAAAAATTAACGAGAAAGCAATAACAACGGTAACAATAATTAAGAATAACTGGCAACAATAATATTTTTAAAAGGGTATTAACGTGACGCAAGGCAGAAACACGTTTCTGTTCTTTTTACTCTCTCCCGTGACTCTGGTGACTCGCACTATTTATAGTGAGAACCGGTGTAGTTTCTCTTCTGTTAGAACGGCCGGTGTAACAGTATAAATAAAAACATATTTATGCGTTAATCATAAAAATGAAATTTTTAAAATTATATGAAAAACAAATAAAACAAATAAATAAATACTGTTAGAATAAAATAAAATAACAACAGTATATAATAAAAATAAATAAATATTAAATAGATAATATCAGGAAAAAACATAAATTGAACATCACTCTAAGCTGGTATCCCTACCTGACCCTCCACAAAAATATATATTAAAATAGTTAATTTTATTTAAACAAATATAACACTTAATGAGTTAAGTCAAATATGAAATATTCATAAAGAAAAAAAAAACCATCAGTTATAGTTTTATTCCATTTGCTGCGGATATTAATATTAACTGCGTTATAAACAATATTGCAACACCGCACGTGTTTTTGAGATTTAAAACACCCACTATTTGATAAAGAGGTCTTCCTCGAAATATATTATGGAACACGATCCCACACATTACATCACAGTGTTGAAGTCTTGCCTAATCAAGTAAGATTTGCTATATATTATAAAATTATAAAAATTGTTTTTTTTAAATATACTTTTTTAAAAAATCACTTGTTTTTGTCTTACTTATCAACGCCGATATATTTCCATTTCTTGCATTGTGATAGCTTTCTTATACTCCTCTATATACGTATTACACGTGTTTTTGAGATTTGAAACACCCACTATCCTTTCCTTCCCATATATATATATATATATATATATATATATATATATATATATATATATATGTGTGTGTGTGTGTGTGTGTGTGTGTGTGTGTTAATTTCGATTCCGATCGAACCTTTTGCTTTTATTATACAGCCATTTCATCTTGAGGAACTATACAATCAGACGAAGTCTGAATTTTACTGTCAATAACGAATCTTCAGCGAAAATAGTACTTACATATACAAATTTTCAAATATTTGTTCTTGTGTTTTATTTCTTCAAATCAATCATCCCGAAAAAATCTTGAAATAAATACGAAACGTTGATGAATACATAAATAATATTTTAAGTTTTAATTTTTTAATCATCCACATATATATATATATATATATATATATATATATATATAAATATATATATAAATAAATATATATATAAATATATATATATAAATAAATATATATAAATAAATATATACATATATATATATATATATATATATATATATAATGACTTATGTATGTTGTAGATTTTTAGCATGCGAAAGAAGATTGGAATATCCTGTTCTTTTTTCGAACTAAATCGGTTCTCAGAAATAAGGTAAGCATACTCAAATAGATTCAGTTTTTTTATAATATCAGATATGCAATCATATCCAATTGTGTCCAAATTTAATGATTTGCTTCAAAATAGTAATTCTATCGTCAACATCAGCAGGTACACTCAAAATTATCAGAAGAAAATCCTTTTTTTTAATATCTACTTATATGTACGGAATCAAGCAAAATATAAAACAGCACATTTTATTTGTCTTTGGTGTCTCCAATATTGATCAGAAAGGATTATTTCTGTCACTGTCTGTTAATCCGTTAATCCGTAAGTTCGTTTATCTGTTAGTCTGATCCGTTAGTATGTTAGTCCATTAGTCTGTTAATCCTTTACTCCGCTAATCCGTTAGTTTGTTTATCTGTTAGGCTGTTAGGCTGTTAGTCTGTTAACACATTAGTCCGCTAGTCTGTTGTCTGTTAATCCGTTAGTCCATTGGTCTGTCAGTCCAGGTATTCGTTATTCCGCTAATCTGTTAGTCTGTTTATGTATTAGTCCGTTATTCCGTTAATCCGTTAATCCATTAGTCGTTTCGTCCGATAATCCGTTAGTTTGTCAGTTTGTTAATGTGTTAGTCCGTTATCCATTAGTCTATTAGTTCGTTAATCCGTTAGTTTGTCAGTCCGTTAATCCGTTATTGTGTTAATCCGTTAGCCCGTTAATCTGTTCGTCCGTATTATTATTTCAAAATGTGTTGCTTAGTTTTTCACAGAATCTAGCATGAAGTTATATGCCCATGAACGCAGAAAACTGACTAGCATATCCCGGGGAACTCCCATACAAAATGACACCAAATGATATATCTAAAACTTCATTCATTAGTTGTTGCTTAACATTTACCAAAGATTGATAATTCCAGCTTATTTATATGAAACAGGTATTTCTGATCCTTAGAAAACTCTGGTTTACACCTTGAGAAAGGCTCCCTAAACTCATAAAAATACATTCATAATGTTTTTTTTTTATAAAATCAAACAAAAGTCGGGATTAATGTATGTTTACATGATTCAAGCAGTAGAGATCGCAGAGGGGGGGGGGTAACTCATGCTTTACTTGTGACAAGGATAGTGACCCTCTTGGGGAAGCCGGAGTTCCCCACATTTATAAGCCTTGCGCCTGACTACTATTGCCTTCTTAGAGAGACACGTAAAACTGACAACACTGCATTTCAAATGTCAGCCACGTCAGAAGGCGAAGTTGTTTAGGAAATCATCGGTCGGCGTCAAAGCAATCCAATTGACAGGTGCATCGGATGGGAAAAGGTCAAATCAACTCTCAGCCGGGACATGTTGAACAACAGTAACTTTATATCTGTCTCACTTTATTTTTGTGATGTATGTTGTGTCTCTTTCCCTGTCTTTCATACCTTTCATTCTCTTTCTCTCTCATTGTTATTACCGTGAGAGTAGATTTTTTTAGTTTTGATTACGACTTCGTGATGATTGGGTTGTGCGTTGTCCAGCTCAGCCGACTTTGAGTTTTTAATTGTTGTTTCGAAAGCCGAAATTAATAAATGTGTATATTTTAATTATTAAATTATTAAATATTATTTTTAATAAATTATTTTTTAATAAATATTATATTAATAAATATTATATTTATTTTTTATTATTTATTTATTTATTATTATTATTATTATTATTATTATTATTATTATTATTATTATTATTATTGTTATTATTATTATTAATGTTTACATATTAATATTATTACATATATTACTACATATTTTTTCTAAATATATTATTATTATTTTTATTAATTATTAGTAGTAGTAGTACTATTTTATTATTTTATTATTATTTATTATTATTTTATTATTATTTATTTCTATTAATTATTATTATTATTATCATTATTATTATCATTATTATTTCTAAATATATATATTCTAAATATATTACTACATATTACATATATTACTACATATTAATATTATTATTTATTTTTATTGTTTATTATTATAAATATTATATTATATAAATAATATATTTTTAATAAATTATTTTTAATAAATTATTAATTATTATCATGAAATGGTTTGTCGCTCCTTTTATACAGCGTTCCATTGCAGCACAGCGGCTCTCTGAGCCCAGTTAATACATTCTCAGGAGAGAATTAAGTATGCCTAATAATGCCTAAAACCCGCCCTAAGACCCGTCAAGACGACAGACTGGATTAATCCCTTCATTTGGGTACCGTGCCAGGAATAAACGCCCCCTTCAAAAAAGTCCGCAAAGCGCAGACTACAAAGTTACCCTCTTCCGGCAAGCGATAATATTAAAACTTGTATATATATATATATATATATATATATATATATATATATATATATATATATATATATATGTATATATATATATATATATATATATATATATATATATATATATATATATATATATATATATATATATATATATATATATATATATATAGTTAAGTCGGTATTTGTCTGTGTTTCTTTATCGGGTATATGGAAAAATTACCCTGACGTCATTCCAAGTAATTTTCGGTAGAAAAATATGTGAATTTAACTCTATATCGTTCATACTAACATAAGAAATTCATAGTGCCGTCATAGTTTTGTAAACGGTTTTACCTTATTTTATAGTTTGTAGAGTTAAAGATATTTTTGTTTACCAATTTAGTTACTATTTATAAAATTATCACTCAAATAATGTCAATATCCTCTGAAAACGATTAGAATTGTATCTATGTATGTAGACGTTCCTCATGTTCGTATATTGAATACTCGTACTAATAATTATAGAGCCTAATTTGATATTGGTATTATTTCGCATTTCTTATCGCTTATGTTGTGTTTACACAGCCAAGGCAGATAGTATAACATGCCATTACATTTAGTAAAAAACTACAATTTACATAGAAAGTGGGGGAGAAGAAACATTATAGATACGTTGCTAGTCTTTCTCTACTCTATCGGTATTAATATGGTAGCTGCTCGACATAGCTCTAATGTCTGATTCTCTTTCCCTGCTAAACTTTCTTAGCCAGCAAGAACTACTCTTTCTACAAACACTGAAAAGAACATTCCTTTATTCCTCTATGTACCTAAAATCCAACCGAACTTCAATGAACAGATTTTCTTTCCAAGAACTTCCCGCCTGTGGAACACGTTACTGCGGGAATACTTCACTATTGATTACAAAATTGTCGTTCTCAAGTGCAATGCCAACAAATATCTGTCGAGTCGTCCTGTCGATTCATCAAACATCGTTCCCAATCCGTTCATAGTACTGTTCCCTCATCCAACTGAAAATCGCATTACTCCTTATCCTCAAGTGGCTTTTGGCCTTGATAAGTGGTGAACCAGAAGTATAAAAAAGACATGAAAATATCTGCCTAATTTGCATAATTTTGTTTTAACTATCTATAATTAATTAATGTTTGCTGTTATCTATTTATGGTTTTATTATTTTATTTCCCCTGTGCATTTGTAATAGTTTCGTCGGCATTAACAGTAATTAATTCAAGTAATTTAATAAAAAATAAATAAATTACAAAACAAAAGCTTTCTTAAAATATCAAGGGAGATAATTTAGATGAAAGTAATATGTCTTAGCCAGCGAGAAAGATATACCGATGAGACATAAGAACTCACAGAGAGGGGTGGAGGCGACTATTCTCGCGCTCTGGACTCTTTTAAAAAAATGAAATTTGGCGTCGTCATCACTACCTCTCCTTCGCCTAGCGACGATAAATTTTCTTTTTTTATTGTTTTTGAAAGACATGATTTATTTACGAAATCACAGACCAAAACATATATAAATAAACAGTCTGAAATAAGAAAAACGTTTTTTACTTAAAATACAAACCAATAAAATTGGATTTTATGTTTAAATTGTAGGGTGATTTTTAATTTAAAGTTTTCTTTCAATTATTAATAAATTATTTTATCAACATTTGTCCGGTATTAAATAAAAAGAAACATCATAATGTATCTCCTTTCGATAGACACACAGATCTCATTGTACTGTTGAATGTATGCGTTTATATGCATTATAGAATCGATAAGCTAATTATTGGTTCCAAGATTGACTTTGCTGACACAATCGATAACTATGTGGCAACGAAAGTTGAAGCAATGTAATTTTAAGTATAATTTCTTTTAAAGTTTAGGGGTTTTTTTTCTCGGTTACAATTTTCAGTCGTTCTTGAACTTGATCTCAATATATTGTGCTGTCTCAACTAGTCATAAATTAGTATTATTCAAAGTCTGAGTTTAAATAGTTTATTTTTTAAAGATTATTTACTTTTCTTACCTTTTGAAAATGGAATCCCGGCTTTATCGGCCGTCACCTTTGAATTATCAGACGAAACCGAATTGTCACCGTTCTCGATCAGCGGTTCGGATTTAGAGTTACTACTGGAATTAAGTAGTGCATGTTTTCGTCCCAACCATCAAGTAAATTCCAGAATACCGAGCAACTAATTAGCGATGATTTCTCACATCTATCACGAGTTATGTTCTTTTGTCGATAGTCTCGAGTAATCGGTAAGATGGCGGCCATTTTGTTCGTTTGCGAAAGGTAATAAAAGTTGAGAATCTAAAATTAAAAAAAAGAAACTGGTTGTGTTTTCTAACTCAAACTTAGATAAACGATTATTTATGTCTTTTTTGCGTTTGCACACCATAAAATTAGAATCTGATTTATATCTATTTAATGTTTTTAGCCGTGCGAACATTGCAAAGAAGAAGCATATTTTCTTTTAAAACACTTTATTTCATTAAAAACACTTATTTAACGCTTATTTTTTACTTATGCAAAATCAGAAAATATCTTATAAATACTGACACGAAGGTTTTTAATAAAAATAAAGCAAACATTCTAGACATTTCGCTAAAATATGTAAGAGTGTGATTTTACTCTTGCTCTTAATGCTATCATTCGCGTTTAGTAAAACAAAATAAACCGCATAATACAAGAGACGTCAAAAGTAAGATACAAACATTTAATAATCCAGCACGTTGATTTGACTGCCTCCCCATGGAGGCTGGATGTGACACAAAGTCGAACTTAATGTAAGGCGTTTCCATTTCTGACCACCGCAAAGTCGTGTACGGCTGATAACACATTTGCTATAAGAACTGCCTGGTCTGGACCGTCGGTGAAGGCATCTTTAAGTCCAGTGGAAGCGTCGGCGTTCTGAATGAGGTGAAACCACGATGGAAATTGGCGTTATCGATAAAAAAAAAAACTTTTTAAAAAACGGTGCGTTCCCGGAAAGTCTCTCTGGAAAAAAATTCCCAAATAATGTTTTTTCTCTCTGGAAAAAAAAAATTAATTGGGAATTTTTTCCAGAGAGACTTTCTGATAATGCACCGTTTTTTTATCGATAACGCCATTTTTTTATCGTGGTTTCACCTCCTTCAGATGATTTCACTGGGCTTAAAGATTTTTTTTAAATATAAAAAGTCAGCCCATCTGGATGAAACCGCGGTACGTTTTCTGAAATATGTCACATATAGTTTTCAAATAAATTATATTAGCTCTCACTCCTCTGCGATCGAGCACTTTGTAAATTTCTTTTCAATATAACCTGACACACACTATATATATAAATATATATATATATATGTGTGTGTATAATTAACTCTTTCAGCGCACTAATTTGTACCAGATATTTTCAATTCTTTCATAGCCGATATCATTTTTAATTTAATTTATTGATTGTAATCATATTCGTATTGAATGACTGTGTTAGAGACAAAGCAGCAGCTTTTAAATTTCTACAAGAAAGTGACATTTTTCCTATTTTCCATGAAATCTGCAGTGATATAGCTGTATTCTACCTTCTCCTATATATATTTTTAAAAACATTCTTTCTCCCCAATAAATTATTTCAAAAATATATATTTTTTTAAAAATTCTTCCTCCCCAATAAATTATTTCAAAAATATATATTTTTTTAAAAATTCTTCACCCCCAATAAATTATTTTAAAAATATTCCAATAAATTACTTTTCGCCAATAAATAATTTTTCCAAACATTCGTTACGGTCTTCCAACCAAATTCTAAAATTAATTCTAACTGGCAGCCACTCGGACTTATGGTTAGTGAAAAATATTTATTAAATTCCCTAAAACGCTAGATTGGTCTTGAAATGGGGGCTCATTTTACGTTTAATTTATATACGAAATTTATCCCACACTCAAAGTAGAATCGCATTTTATTGGGGGGGGGGGGGGGGGTCTGCGTAGGGTGTTTATCTACAAATGTACAAAAACCCATATCGGCCTAATTTTTTTAAGGTAACAAAATAAGGTCACACCGTAGTTACAGTCAACATTAACCTGAACGAAATTGCTCCGGTAAATAAAGTAATGTTAACAGTGCCTGTTAGTAGATATTACAGTGGAGAAAAATCTTGGCACGCTGATAGACCCGC
The DNA here is from genome assembly GCA_963556195.1 of Sepiola atlantica. Taxonomy (NCBI): domain Eukaryota; kingdom Metazoa; phylum Mollusca; class Cephalopoda; order Sepiida; family Sepiolidae; genus Sepiola; species Sepiola atlantica. Next base: position 90,136,332 of record OY744532.1, read on the forward strand.
CCTTTAAGTTTCGGGAGGAAGAATCCACGGGCATAATGATTGTTACGCAAGGTGGCTTCTTTGATTGCAGTCGGACAATGGGTTCATTAATTTCACTCCCTTGATTGCCTACGGAAGGAGTAGCCAAAGCCAAACGAACTAGTCAGAATTGGTTCATTGCATTATTATAAAGGGCACCTAAATGATACTAAATGATACTAAATGATACTAAATGATACTAAATGATACTAAATGATACTAAGGCAAAAAGTACAAAAAAGAATAACATCTTTCCCCCATTAGTTTGTAGGCTTAATCACGTTGATATATCGATTTTTGTTGGATCATCGATGTTAGACGAAGCTGAGCGTGGTCAGTACTAAGTGGGTGACCATTTGCTAATACCAGGTGCTGCACGTTCTTTGCTTATCCTGGTGTTGTTTCATAGTCGTCTACAAATAGATTCGAGCAATGCCGGTTTAGGAGAGGTGTGGTTGTGATGGCGTAATACTTGCTTCCCAATAGACTCCCCGCAGCAGGCACCCTTACAGGGGTTATCCACTGTCTCTCGAGACTTAATTGAATTAAATTTAATTTAAATAAAATTTAATTAAATTTAATTTAAATAAAACTTAATAAAATTTAATTTAGATAAAGTTTAGTTAAATTTAATTTGAATAAAACTTAATTAAATTTAAGTTAAATAAAATTTAATTGAATTTAATTTAAATAAAATTTAATTAAGTTTAATTTAAATAAAATTTAATTAAATTTAATTTAAATAAAATGTAATTAAATTTAAATAAAATTTAATTAAATTCCTGTCAGAGGAATTTCTGTTAATGCATTCAAAATGAAAACAATTTCTGTTATTTTTACTATGACATATGCGGCCTGATCATGAACGCTGACTTAAAAAAGGACAAAAGAAACCAAGTTTCGGCTTTATTCTTTCCTAAATCTATATTTATTCCATGAAAAAATGCCAGTATACTGAAATCATATGCCCTTAATAGGGTTAAGATGAAAATTCATATACACTAAATGTACAAAAGCAATGAAATTCCCAAATTTTTACACTTTTATTTTCATTAATTAAGGGTATGACTACATATCAATCAAACCATTTCATTATCACATCACTACAGTATTAATCTCTATGCATGAGTGGATGAAGTGTGTGAGGTGCGCTGAAGAAAAATTCCTAATAGTAAAATACATAGCCCTGTTGTTCTCACATACCCTTAATGACAATAAAAGTGTAAAAATTTGGGAATTTCCTTGCTTTTGTACATTTAGTGTATATGAATTTACATCTTAACCTTATTAAAGGCATATGATTTCAGTATACGGGCATTTAGCATGGAATGTCACTACTTTTGTAAAGGCTATGCCTCAATACAATGATCATTTTTTAGGGTTTTTTAAATTTTCTGGAGAACTAAGGTATATGGTAAACTGAAATTAAAATGCTATCAACTAGACTCTAGACTCTCTATCTCTGCCAAAAATTCGCTGAATCCATCAAATAGTTGATGAGATACAGGGTGGCACATACGTACGTACGTACACACGGATAACATGATTTCATGATTGAACTTTCTGGATCTCTGGGTTGTCTTGACTAATGATGCTGAAATTCTACACACTTATAGAACCTATCAAATAAAAAGTTGGTGCAAAGTTTGAACTAATTTGGTTTATTGGTTTTTGAGTTATGATTGATCAAAGAAATGAGATTTCCAGCATAGGTCATCCTTGAAGTCTATTAAGGAATAGAACGCTCTCGCGCTACCCTTGATATAGAGTTCGGCACGTGTATATGTGTATATATGTACTGGATTCATTGTTAAACAAATTAACCGATAATTATGAATTTTCGAATACATCTTCTAGAAAATACCTCACTCCTAGCGCAATCTTCTACCTCTACAGGAGTCAGATACGCCCTAAGATAGAGTACTGTTGCCACATCTGGGACGGTGCCTCTCAGAGCACTCGTTCCTGCCTTGACAGAGTACAAAACCTACCTCGAAATGTAGTGGGAGGTAGTATCTTCTTTTCACCACAGCCTTTTTTCTCACAGAAGATGCGTTGCTAGTCTTTCTCTGCTTTATCGTTATCTTCATGGTAGATCCCTGACTAAGTTCCAATCTTTGGTAACTCCTGACATAAACACGTCTAGCTACAACCACTTTAGGGAATTTTCCTTTCTTCTACTGTGTACATAAAACAAAAAGTTCCTTTCCAATAATTTACCACCTGTGGAATACAATACCACGGGGCTGCTCTTCAGCCGGCTACAACATGGTCGTTTTGAATGTTAACAAATTCTTGTCGAGCCGTCCGCATTAATAATCAAATTCTGACCATTTTATCTATCGTTTTCAATCCTCTCAAGGTATTGTTCATCGCGAAACGACAATCTTATTAACCCATATTCTCGAGTAGCTTTGCAGCCTTGATACTGCTTACCGTCACGTTAGTAAAATAAACTATTCTATGTACATTACGATCGTCTTAATGCACCATCAGTGGTCAAAATAAACACCTTTCAAATAAACATTACAAAACTGCAAAAATATGCAACATTGTATTTTTAATACTCTGACCGGTTCCAATATATATATATATATATATATATATATATATATATATATATATATATATATATATATATATATATATATATATTTTTCCGAGGAAAGAGACATAAACAGAGGCTGAAGAGAGTCCGGCAAAAGAAAATAACTATAAATACCCTTTGTTTGGATTTGAAACCGATGGCACCGATGCTGTTAACATCTTATGTAATACATATATATTTTTTTTTAACGTAGTTCACCCCAAACAAGGCAGGCCGCCACTGTAGACGTAAGGGGCTACTGAGAAGAAAGAAAAGCGGAGAAGGTAGGTGGGCAACCTAAACTGGGATCTGCGCAGCGAGATGTCTGTTTACATTAATTTTAAATTTCTGCATGTCAGTACTATCGGGGAAACAGGGGACAGGGAGGGAGTTCCAGACACGAGGAGAGAAACTATTTGAGTAGAAAGCTCTCCGGCATCTGGGGATCTCCACAGTGAATAAATGAGATTTAGGTGATTGTCGAGTTGGTCTAGTGAATTTACGTCGAGGGGGCACCAGAGTAGCCAATTAATCGGAGCATAATCCATTGAAGTATTTGTAAAACAAGCACAAGGATGCCACATTGCGGCGATGTGACAGGGACTGGAGCTTGGCCGACAGTGAGGGACCCATTAGGTTGGCGACTCTTTTTTGGACCTTGTCAAGGAGGAAGAGAGTAGTAGATGATGCACCAGCCCAGATGTAGCAACAATACTCCATGCATGGGCGGATGGTAGCTTTGTAGAGATACATGATAATGTCAGGTGTGAGCAGTTTACTAGCACGGTAGAGGGAGCCAACCTTCATTGCGGCAGCCTTGGCAATGTCTTCAATGTATTTGTTCCAATTCATGTTACCTGTGAAGGTTAGGCCGAGGAGTTTGAATAGTGAACTCTCAGGTAAGGTGTTGTTTGCCATGGCAATCGGTGGTTGGAAAGGTTTCTTGTAGTTATTGAAGGAAAGGAGTTTTGTCTTTGCGGCATTAAAAGTTACTAACCATTTATGACCCCAATCCACTACAGCCTGGAGGTCATTTTCTAAGGATTCTGCCATTGCCTCGGATATGATCGCGTCCATTTTGCCAACATGACGAGAGTAAAGCATGGTGTCGTCAGCAAATAAACCAATCTCAGACTCTATGTCATCAGGGAGATCGTTTATATAGATCAGGAACAACAAAGGTCCAAGGATAGATCCCTGCGGTACACCAGCATTTATGTCATGTTGCTTAGATGAACGGCCATCGAGGACAACATGGATTTTTCTTTTGGTTAAGAAGTATCTAATGATTTTAAGTAATTGCCCAGTAATACAGTATGAGCGTATTTTCAGGAGAAGCCCTTCATGCCATACCTTGTCAACGGCCTTGGATATATCAAGCGCTACTGCCCTAGCTTCACCTGCCTTGTCGAGTGTATTATACATGCGATCTGAGATGACCGTTAGGATATCTGCAGTAGATTGTGCTTGTCTAAATCCATATATATATATATATATATATATATATATATGTGTGTATGTGTGTATGTGTGTGTTAATTTCGATTCCGATCGAACCAATATGAGTGTCAAATAACCTTTTGCTTTTATTATACAGCCGTTTCATCTTGAGGGACTATACAATCAGACGAAGTCTGAATTTTACAGTCAATAACGAATCTTCAGCGAAAATAGTATTTACATATACAAAATTGAAAGGACCAAAAGCAATGTAGAAAGAACGTACGCAGTACGTAGAGCTTACTAGTAATATATAAATATATACATGTGACAAGTACGCTACACAGAAACGTTTATGTTTCATTCCTGATGGAACTCATCAGGCTAATCCCAATCAGCTTGATAATTTCCAGAGCTAATGAAACACAAAAGTTTTGTGTAGCTTACTTGCCACAATTATATTTATGTACGATATATATATATATATATATATATATATATATATAGAGAGAGAGAGAGAGAGAGAGACAGACAGACAGACAGAAAGAGAGAAAGAAAACAGCATAAAATTATATAACTTACAAGTTTCCTACGTGAACTCTAAATAGATTCATGTTTTGCGAAAGATAAATGTTCTCATGATTCAAATAAATATTCATAACTATCGCACGAACCTTGTTAAATCTTGTCTCTTCTAATGAATTTCAATTGTAAATGACCGCCTGATTGATAGTCTGTCTTCGACCGAGTCAGCTGTGAAACGGTAACTTTGTTAACATGCCAACCCTGATCTTTGTAACATTTCATATTGTTTTAAAGCATTGGTTTGACAGCATTCACAAGCAGAAGTAGAAATCAATCAATCTAAGGAGACTCGTACGTAAACAAAACAAAATAGCGAACCTTTTTCTCTTTAATCTTTAAAATGAAAATTTTTCGCGAATTCTGCTGCGCCAAATATCAGATGATATATCGTTAAATATTCGTGGAGAATTAGTTTGTTTTTTTATTGAATATTACAGGTGTTCAAAATTATCAGGCTTCTGTGTCTCTTTACTTATATATTATCAATAAGAAGGGGCTTGTTATTTTACAGCCCCTTTTCTCACACAAGAGACGTTGCTAGCGTTTTCCTACTCTATAATGTTCATGATAGGTGGTCGACTGAGCCCGAATCTCTGGTCCCCACCCCTGCAAAACATACACAGCAAATAACTTTTCTTTCTCTTTCTGTGTACCCAAAACCAAATAACGGAATTTCCATGAACAATGTTTCTGTCCTAAAACATCCAATCTGTCAGACAACTGATTACAACACGGTTGTCTTGATATTCAATGTTAACAACTAATTGTTAAGCCGTCTTCTTGGATAATCGAATTCTGCCTTTTACTATTCGTCTCCAATACACTAATGGTGTTGTTCATCGTCAAACTGTCAATCTCTTTAACCCTTATCCTCAAGTGGTCTCTGCACGTTGATAACCGGTGACTCATTAATCAAAAAATTCAGAGATATCAAACATTATACATTTTTTAATTAAATCACAGTAGAATGGTAGTGATTTTGATCCAACGGTTCAAGAATACATCTAGTAAAATCATAGAGATGGACAAAAATTAAGCAAATTTCGATCAGCTTAATCGAAGATGCGATCTAGAAAATTAACACTTTTTTAATCCATAACTTCAGATGTGCAATCTATATTTCACAGTTATTACAATATCAATGTTTTATATTGCTTTGTCGAAGTATTTCGGGTGTAGGCTCTTGCAGAAAGGGAGGGGGTAGACAAAATAAAATAAGAAACCCTTTTTTAATTTCTTGCTGCAGAACTTCCCATCCAGGTGGCCATTATAAACATAGTTTGTATCACAGCATGCCATGACGCTTCAGTGGCAATATGCCATGTTTAGATGGAATAAAAGTATAACAAAATACAAAATATATATGAGTTAGGTTTGATTATTTTGTCAGTTCTACAAGTTCTACATTTAGGAAACATCCATGGATCATGTTAATTCTGCCTTAGAAAATTCGAATTTTAGGATTTTATCATTTGGAATTATTATGTGTGATGTTGATGTTCTATCTCAAAACCTATATGCATCAATGTAATTTCCTGCCTTTAAGGTCTTTTGAGGGACTTGGAAATTTCTCGTTGAGTTCGTTTTATATATCTGTAAAGCTGGTTCACTCTCTTTGACATTATTTGTATGCGTCCTATTTAATGTATGGAGTAATATGAATGATAGTTATTGTCTGTCTATGTATAGTATTTATCATCTGTCTATGTGTAGTATTTATCATCTGTTTATGTATGATAGTTATCATCCGTCTATGTATGATAGTTATCATCTGTTTATGTATGATAGTTATCATCCGTCTATGTATGATAGTTATCATCTGTCTATGTATGATAGTTATCATCTGTTTATGTATGATAGTTATCATCTGTCTATGTATGATAGTTATCATCTGTCTATGTGTAATAGTTATCATCTGTCTATGTATGATAGTTATCATCTGTCTATGTATGATAGTTATCATCTGTTTATGTATGATAGTTATCATCCGTCTATGTATGATAGTTATCATCTGTCTATGTATGATAGTTATCATCTGTCTGTGTATGATAGTTATCATCTGTCTATGTATGATAGTTATCATCTGTCTATGTATGATAGTTATCATCTGTTTATGTATGATAGTTATCATCTGTCTATGTATGATAGTTATCATCTGTCTATGTATGATAGTTATCATCTGTCTATGTATGATAGTTATCATCCGTCTATGTATGATAGTTATCATCTGTCTATGTATGATAGTTATCATCTGTCTATGTATGATAGTTATAATCTGTCTATGTATGATAGTTATCATCTTTCTATGTATGATAGTTATCATCTGTCTATGTATGATAGTTATCATCTTTCTATGTATGATAGTTATCATCTGTCTATGTATGATAGTTATCATATGTCTATGTATGATAGTTATCATCTGTCTATGTATGATAGTTATAATCTGTCTATGTATGATAGTTATCATCTGTCTATGTATGATAGTTATCATCTGTCTATGTATGATAGTTATAATCTGTCTATGTATGATAGTTATCATCTGTCTATGTATGATAGTTATCATCTGTCTATGTATGATATTTATCATTTGTCTATGTATGATAGTTATCATCTGTATGTAAGATAGTTATCATCTGTCTATGTATGATAGTTATCATCTGTCTATGTGTAATAGTTATCATCTGTCTATGTATGATAGTTATCATCTGTCTATGTATGATAGTTATCATCTGTCTATGTATGATAGTTATCATCTGTCTATGTATGATAGTTATCATCTGTCTGTGTATGATATTTATCATCTGTCTATGTATGATAGTTATCATCTGTCTATGTATGATAGTTATCATCTGTTTATGTATGATAGTTATCATCTGTCTATGTATGATAGTTATCATCTGTCTATGTATGATAGTTATCATCTGTCTATGTATGATAGTTATCATCTGTCTATGTATGATAGTTATCATCTGTCTATGTGTAATAGTTATCATCTGTCTATGTATGATAGTTATCATCTGTCTATGTATGATAGTTATCATCTGTTTATGTATGATAGTTATCATCTGTCTATGTATGATAGTTATCATCTGTCTATGTATGATAGTTATCATCTGTCTATGTATGATAGTTATCATCTGTCTATGTATGATAGTTATCATGGCGAACCATAATAGAAAGAGCACCTGCATTTATCCAGGTGACTATGTGACGTTTACCAATGGCGTGCAGAGGGCTGGCAATGTTCTAATGATGCCCAGGGCAAACTAATTAATTGTATCCTCCAAAGACTAAAGTGTACATCATAGTATTGAGAAATATTATGAGTAAAGTGTAATAGTCAAGATATGATTCGATGCCCTTCCCCAAATTTGGATGCTTGAGGCCACCCTACACACCCTGCTATACAACATTACGCAAACAATTTGGTAGATGTCGTCAAAGAGTTTCCATCTTCCATTTTATTTTCTCAGGATCAAACTGCTTTGACTTTTTTAGCTATTAATGAAGATATTTAACATGAAAAAAGAAAAAAAACTTTAAACAAAAAGAAAGATTAAAATAGAAATTTCGCAATCTTCCATCAACCTGAATAAAATATCAGAACGAGTACAAATTTATTAATTATTTTTTTAGATTTGAACAAAAAAAAATCAAAGGAACCTCGAATAAATTTTAATTTGGTCGTGAAAGATATTCAACTTTTAGTCAGAGAAATGATTGAATACAAATCTCATGTTAGGTTTCTATGAATAAATAAAATCTGGAAAGGCAAAAATGACGAAACTGATGCTTGAAAAGTCGTTTACACGCTGTAAGAAAAGCAGGTAATATTATCATTGGCAACGAAAAGTTTCAGGTGGATAACATTTGAGATGACGGTTGTGCCAGAAATCGACAAATTATACAACTTTAATACACGTCTTAATGATCTCATTACGTATGCACTAAAAACAAACAACAGACAACCAAATTGGATGACGTCATCGTAAAAGAACACAACAAATACTTAAGATGTGTCAATACAAAATTTGCACGTTTAAAGACTGAACTTCTATTACAGACGTCAATGTGACAGACCAAAGAAAACTGATAGACTGACATTCAGATATCTATTATTGCTCTAAAGTTGAGCTAATAAACATAGGTTTCGATATGGCATGTTTTGCTATATATTTTAATGACAAAATACATGTTAATATATTCCTCAGTTTTGGTATTTGGGTATGTGTTAAAAGACTTCCATTTCAATTTGTTTAATTTGCCGGAATTTGCAATTAACTCATCAATTGACCCATCTTTTACCAACGTTCTTTCTATCACTTTCACTCTCTCTTGATGTATGTTGTGTGACCCCTCGTCTCTAATTCTATATGGTGTCTATTGCTCTCGCTTTTGTCTGTCTGTCTCTATCTCTGTCTCTTTCTCTTTCTTTTTATTTATTAACTTCTCTTGCTTACTCTCTTTTTGAGCCATGTGACGTCACATCCGTTTCGATCAATTCCCACAGCCGAGTAAAAACTAACCGCGAGTTCACCAAGTTCACCCCGACTGAACTTTTATTTTCAACTGACCAATTTGTATACTAGTGTGTTTACTCGCTGAATATTTAACATTATTATTATTATTATTATTATTATTATTATCATTATTATTATTATTATCATTATTATTATTATTATTATTGTTGATATTATTATTATTATTATTATTGTTGATATTATCATGATTATTATTATTATTATCATTATTATTATTCATAATAATAATAATAATAATAATAATAATAATAATAATAATAATAATAATAATAATAATAATAATAACTAGTGTACACCCTCCGTCAGAAATGAGGAAAAAAATGCCTCCTTCGTGTTAGCATATAAAATCATAGAATTAAGTTTGTAATTCAATTTTTTTATATATACATTACTATTATCATTTCTGATGACCTAAAGAAAAAACACGTAGCGTTAGCTTTTTATGTAGAGTGGAGGAGATTATTTGATTTTTGTTTACATATCTATTCTTGCAGTTTCAGTTCCCTTGGATTTGTGTAATGTACTTTCGATGCTTTGGGATGTTATGTTTACACAACGTTATTTCATTTCAGCTTACCTAATGTTGGTCAGTGTTGCCTCGTTATGTGGCGTGACTTCTGAACTCAAAGATCTTTCTTGATATTTCAGCTCTTTTCATCAGTGCCATGTTTTTGTATGGTACCAATCCTCCCTTTGATTCCAATTTCACCTAGTCTGTTCTCAACTTCTTCAAAACTCTTCCGAGTCCTCCTACAATCATTGGTATTACTATAGTTTTTTTCATATTCCATAATCCTGTCAACTCTTTGGAAAGCTCCATGCATTTGCTCCGCTTTTCTTCCTCCTTAATCTTCACCTTGTGAACTGCTGGGACGGCAACATTTACTATTTTGGTAGGTTTTTCCTTCTTGTTGGCGATTTTTTTATGGTGTAAGCTGATCTACCTATTTCAGGAATAAATGGACTTTCCCAGACCAAATAAATACAGTTACATCTAAACGTTGTGGCAGCAATTAGTGGCAGTTATGGCCCCGGAATTATGACGCATACTTCCGTAACATACTTTTGTTAATACACTTTTGTTAACTATACCACTGGGTCTGTCTTTATTATTACCGGTCTGCAAGGCCACAATACTATTATCACTTTTGGTCTTGCTTGGATGATTTTGTGCCTTTGTATTCCCATGGCCCAGATGGTTTTGTCCCTTTCATTTTCAAATACTGCTCTTCATTTGTCAAGTTTATGAATGGCCATGAGTATATTCTTGGTATATAGTTTAGTTTCTGGGATCTTACTTGTACTTCTCAAGTAATCTTCTCTAATCACCGCTTTCATCTTCATTGATTAGATCGTGTCTGCTTCCATAATGCCCTGATATTCACCCGAACGTCTTCATCACCTCTTGATTGGACAGTTTTATACTTTTCATTGTTTCGAGTTTTCTCTTCTTCATTTCAACTAGGGCACAATCATCCATTCCGAAACCTTGCCTAAAGTTGTGCTTATTATTTATTTTATCGCAACATCTGTGCAGTCTTCTATACTTACACGTCTTTTCCCCCTTTTTGACATTTAACATAGTGTCGGTCAGTATCATCCTTCAGGTGCAGTGCATTGTGAATGGCTATTAGTTTCCTTGTTATTTGGTCCAGGTTCTGATGTTTGTTGTCCACCCAATGAAGGGCCCTGACCATCTTACTATGCATACTGCTCAGGTATTATTATGTTTTTACTGTATAATTTCCAAGAATTGCACAGTTGTGAAGTGCACTCATTCGTTACTGAAAGTGTCAAAGTTTCCAATCAGGAAGGAAACCAAAACAAAAGTCTTCAAGGCCTGCATAGATACGATCCTTCGGATTGTAGATGCTGAACATAGTGTGTAGAAAGCAGCTTGATGGTACGTATACCAGAATGCTAGAATAAGCTTATAACATCTCCTGCAGCAGTCATCTCACGAACAAGTCACTATATACATCCTTGCCAGTTGTGTACCAGCAGTTGTGAGGAGGAGACGACTAGCTCTTGCAGGAAATGTTACATGTCATGATGAACCTGCAGGAAGACTCCTACCCTAGTCTCTGGATGTAAAGAGAAGGGATGGTCGTTCGTATGTCACACTGTAGGCAATCATTAAAGGGGAAACTGGTCTGTCAGGAATCGATGTGTTGTCGGCATTGTCCAGTTGAGAGTTCAAGAGCTCCGAATGTGTCAATGTTTCACCTACGGCTACTGGCATAGAATGACTAAAGAAGAATAGATAATTTGGTTTCAAAGAGCTTCCTTGTTCACCTTAAATATTCTTTTCTTATCTTCTGTTTCATCTCTGTATATCTGATGTTATCCGTTTTATGAACTCTTAGATATTTATATGTATCATGTTCGAATCACCTCTCCGTTGTGCAGTTCTATGCCATTTGCTATTTCGAGTTTTCCCTTCTTCATCACCAGTAGTGCACACTTTTCCGTTTCGAATTCCATTCGGATGTCCTGGGTAATAATTCTGGTTGTATTTATTAGATTTGCTAGCCACTTTTTTTTATCAAATAGTTTCAGATCGTCCTTATACACGATGTGTTTTCTTTTTCTTTTGTGCCTGTGAATTTGTATCCGGCATTTCACCCCCCTGAGTATGAATGGCGTCATGGCTATCATAAATAGCAGTAGGGATAGAGAGTCTCCCTGGAAAAATGCCTATCTGTATTCTTATCTCTGTCAAGTGTTGTCTTCCAGCTGTCAATTCCAGCCCCCATGGTTCCATTATTTTCTCTAAAATGCTGATAATTTTGTCAGATAGTTTGCACATCCTTATGCATTCAATTATTATTATTATTATTATTATTATTATTATTATTATTATTATTATTATTATTATTATTATTATTTTATTTTTTTTTTTTTTTTATTTACTTACTAGGAGTTTTCACACAAGTCATTATTTATCAGGTCTTTCCATCCTCTATTGACCCTTCACAACCATGATGTGTGGCATCAGCCGAAGCTGGTGCCAACTCATACGTGTGTGTATTGAAATGCGTTTGTATGATTGGTGGTAATTTATGTGATTGTCGACAGTTTCAGTTCTCTTGAGCTCGTGTGATGTTCTTTTTATATGTGTGGTTCTATTTCTATTCAAACTTACGTGTAACTGATAAGCATTCATTGGTTATGTTCCATTCAGATTTCGGCTATTTTAATTATTGCCGTGTGCTGTATTGTCTTAATCTTCCCTTTGGTTCTAATTTCTCCTAGTTTTTTTTTCATATTTGTCGGGATTTTTCCTAGTGCTCCTACAATTACTGGTATCATAGTGATTTTCTTCATGATCTATATTCTCTTCAGTTTTCTGGCAGGTTCCATGCGTTTGCTTCGCTTTTCGTCCTCCTCAGTGTTCACCCTCTGAACTACTTAGACAGCGAAATCCACAATTCGGCAGTTATTTTCTTTTTTTTACTATTATTATTAATAGATTATTATTATTATTATTATTAATAGATTATTATTATTATTATTATTATTATTATTATTATTATTATTATTATTATTAATAGATTATTATTATTATTAATAGATTATTATTATTATTATTATTATTATTATTATTATTAATAGATTATTATTATTATTAATAGATTATTATTATTATTATTATTATTATTATTAATAGATTATTATTATTATTATTATTAATAGATTATTATTATTATTATTATTATTATTATTATTATTAATAGATTATTATTATTATTATTATAATAATTATTATTATTATTATTATTATGATTATTATTATTATTATTATTATTATTATTATTAAACTAATTTCTGCAAAGTATTTGTTATCTTTATTTATTTATTTTGTATATGTAAATTCGTAATTATGCCCATGCGGCATGTTCTTGGAAAACCTGTCATATCATTTAAAAGTCTAATAATCATAGGGAATATATTAGGTGAAATTTGTATGGCTCCAGTGTGAAAATGTCTTTAGTGGTCAACGAGCAGAATTTTGAATTATGCATACCTGACATGCCGCCCTGAAACATACTCTGCCTCATCAGCATAGCCAATACACAGTTAAGTTATTCCAGCTAATGATTTAATCGTTTGTTGAGAAACGTGCAAGAAAGCAAAATTGTACATACTGGAAATATCCTGCTCGTCTATCTGTAACCGACACTACGGCACAAAGATCCCATTTTAAACATTTTTTTTACTTCATATTTAGATAATTTATAGGAAGCGATTCAAATAAGAGATGTCGGATATAAGCGGATTGAAAGCAGGATGTGACGGATACAAAAGTGAAATAAGTTTTTCTGTTGTTTTTTTTAATCTCTTTTTATTTTTTGTACTCACTAGGGGTTCTCACGCAGATCATTATCAGTGATTGCTCACTGATAATAACCGGTGGTGTTCCCTGGAGGCTCAGTGACAACAAGTACCCCCATATGTCTAATACTCTCCACCTCTTTCGATAAGCATTGCAAATAACTTTGCGTTAACGATACCACCGCTTACCATTAATTTCTCGCTGGCAACCACCATTGGTCTTCTCTGGGATTTGGGTGGCAATAACTCTACCCAAGGCCCGCATCCTTCCAGTAGAAGTCTTATTAATGATCTCCTTCCTTTGTATTTCTAACCTTCTTACCCCTTTAACAACTAGTTTGTTTAGTATCAGCTGAGGCTGGCGCCCTCACATTTTGTGTTTGTTTGTTTTTTTTTATTTTTTATTTTTTGAAGGTAGAGCGGGCAGTTTATGAAATTATTATTATTATTATCATTATTATTATTATTATTATTATTATTTATGTTTATTTTTATTACAAATCTTACTTGCCCTCAATGTCATCAAATGACGGAATCCACATAACAATATTTCGGGAAAAATACCTTCTTCAGATTACTTTAATTAACAAAATTATCTATTTCTATATTACGCTAGGTTGGATTCTCATCAAGTGCATATAATTAATACGTACTATTATTTAATTGTCAACGTTTGTTATATACACAAAAATGGTTTTGTACTGAGTAAATGATTTGTTAAACTGGCATTAAAAAAATAAGGTTTTGATTATATTGCGTAATAAAGAGATAGCGAGAGATAACAAACAACATGATTGATCTATCACTAGTAATTCTTAGTAAAAAGAGCGGATGTTGAAATAGTTAATAGTTAATTCAATCAGCTGGTGCGTAACAGCGTCAGCTTGCGGACGTCCTTCTAGAGAGAACTATGTTCACGATGTGGCCTAGAAAAGCACATGACAATTGAAAGGAAATAGGAATTTATGATGCAACAAACAACTCGGCCGTTGATGACGATTTGCAGTATTGCATAAATTAATGCTACGAATATCCAGCGTTGTTTGTATTCATACATTCGTCCCAAGCCTGCTTCAAGCTTGAGGAGGTAAAACAACCAAGACGGTGAACCAGACTCGGTGCCGTGGAGAGGGGACACAGAATAAAACTACTGAAGTTATCACTGTGAAGGAACAATCCAACAGCATTCTAAAGTATTGCTGTGATCAGCATAACCTTCAGCAATCTATATCTCTGTTTATTTCGATACTTGTTTGTAAATAAAGGAATATTTATTTTTAAAATTTCTGTTTTGACATTGTGTAATTTGTTGAATATACATTTCAAAGATAAACAAGAACACAAGTCAGTCGTGAGACTGCATACCTCCGCCCGACAACGTAAAGATGGGCCAAAGTCTTACGTCTTCCTATTATATGATTTATTCTCAAAATTATTCCATAGAAACGGTGATAACTCAAAAACTATTTATCTAAGAAGGCTGAGATTTTGCATAGTGATTATTGTTATCATAAATCAAATTTAGACAAATCGGAAGTTGAAATTCCGTGAAATTTTGACCTTGCACGAAATTTTCCATGTCAGCATCAACCGGCTAGGGCGTATAAGATGCAAGACTAAATTGGCTACGATATGGGCCAAGAAGCGAAACGCTACCATAACCAAAGCCAAAAATGCGACGTTCGCTATTTCTGTGGCTTTGACAGTAAATATTACTTTCATTTTTTTAATATTAGGTATGTTTACAAAAAGAGCAGAACTGAACATATATTAAAAAGGGCAATGTACGAAAGATTCATTTTTTTAATATTAGGTATGTTTACAAAAAGAGCGAAACTGAACATATATTAAAAAGGGCAATGTACGAAAGATTCATTTTTTTAATATTAGGTATGTTTACAAAAAGAGCGAAACTGAACATACATTAAAAAGGGCAATGTACGAAAGATTCATTTTTTTAATATTAGGTATGTTTACAAAAAGAGCGAAACTGAACATACATTAAAAAGGGCAATGTACGAAAGATTCATTTTTTTAATATTAGGTATGTTTAGAAAAAGAGCGAAACTGAACATACATTAAAAAGGGCAATGTACGAAAGATTCATTTTTTTAATATTAGGTATGTTTACAAAAAGAGCGAAACTGAACATATATTAAAAAGGGCAATGTACGAAAGATTCAATTTTTTAATATTAGGTATGTTTACAAAAAGAGCGAAACTGAACATATATTAAAAAGGGCAATGTACGAAAGATTCATTTTTTTAATATTAGGTATGTTTAGAAAAAGAGCGAAACTGAACATACATTAAAAAGGGCAATGTACGAAAGATTCATTTTTTTAATATTAGGTATGTTTACAAAAAGAGCGAAACTGAACATATATTAAAAAGGGCAATGTACGAAAGATTCAATTTTTTAATATTAGGTATGTTTACAAAAAGAGCGAAACTGAACATATATTAAAAAGGGCAATGTACGAAAGATTCATTTTTTTAATATTAGGTATGTTTACAAAAAGAGCGAAACTGAACATATATTAAAAAGGGCAATGTACGAAAGATTCATTTTTTTAATATTAGGTATGTTTACAAAAAGAGCGAAACTGAACATATATTAAAAAGGGCAATGTACGAAAAGTTCAATTTTTTAATATTAGGTATGTTTACAAAAAGAGCGAAACTGAACATATATTAAAAAGGGCAATGTACGAAAGATTCACTTTTTTAATATTAGGTATGTTTAGAAAAAGAGCGAAACTGAACATACATTAAAAAGGGCAATGTACGAAAGATTCATTTTTTTAATATTAGGTATGTTTACAAAAAGAGCGAAACTGAACATATATTAAAAAGGGCAATGTACGAAAGATTCAATTTTTTAATATTAGGTATGTTTACAAAAAGAGCGAAACTGAACATATATTAAAAAGGGCAATGTACGAAAGATTCATTTTTTTAATATTAGGTATGTTTACAAAAAGAGCGAAACTGAACATACATTAAAAAGGGCAATGTACGAAAGATTCATTTTTTTAATATTAGGTATGTTTACAAAAAGAGCGAAACTGAACATATATTAAAAAGGGCAATGTACGAAAGATTCATTTTTTTAATATTAGGTATGTTTACAAAAAGAGCGAAACTGAACATATATTAAAAAGGGCAATGTACGAAAGATTCAATTTTTTAATATTAGGTATGTTTACAAAAAGAGCGAAACTGAACATATATTAAAAAGGGCAATGTACGAAAGATTCATTTTTTAATATTAGGTATGTTTAGAAAAAGAGCGAAACTGAACATACATTAAAAAGGGCAATGTACGAAAGATTCATTTTTTTAATATTAGGTATGTTTACAAAAAGAGCGAAACTGAACATATATTAAAAAGGGCAATGTACGAAAGATTCAATTTTTTAATATTAGGTATGTTTACAAAAAGAGCGAAACTGAACATATATTAAAAAGGGCAATGTACGAAAGATTCATTTTTTTAATATTAGGTATGTTTAGAAAAAGAGCGAAACTGAACATACATTAAAAAGGGCAATGTACGAAAGATTCATTTTTTTAATATTAGGTATGTTTACAAAAAGAGCGAAACTGAACATATATTAAAAAGGGCAATGTACGAAAGATTCAATTTTTTAATATTAGGTATGTTTACAAAAAGAGCGAAACTGAACATATATTAAAAAGGGCAATGTACGAAAGATTCATTTTTTTAATATTAGGTATGTTTACAAAAAGAGCGAAACTGAACATATATTAAAAAGGGCAATGTACGAAAGATTCAATTTTTTAATATTAGGTATGTTTACAAAAAGAGCGAAACTGAACATATATTAAAAAGGGCAATGTACGAAAGATTCATTTTTTTAATATTAGGTATGTTTAGAAAAAGAGCGAAACTGAACATACATTAAAAAGGGCAATGTACGAAAGATTCATTTTTTTTTCAAATGGGCTCTGACGAACTTTCTGCACTCGTACCCTCTCTATGAAAATACGCCCGACCCACCCGACTAGCCTAGGAGCAGCATCACACCCTTTCACTGTAGAGGTACCTAGATGCCGGAAGATTTACTATGTTGATCGCTACTTTTCGCGGCCTGCTTACCTTTGGAATTCCTGATCAACGCACAGAAATGTAAATGTAATGTGAACAAAATACGAGTTTGTTCACAGATTCATACGCTGAGGATGTATTATCCAAGGAGAATGAATAAACAGTAGATACTATTGCAATTCAGTAGTGTTTGGGCTATTTCTCCTTTTCACTCATGCCCTTGAATAAATGTATATATATATATATATATATATATATATATATATATATATATATATGTATATATATACATACATATATATACATATATATATATATATATATATATATATATATATATATATATATACACTGTTAATATTTTTGAATATTAAAGTGTTTTTGGTACCTACAGACGATATCGTTTCGGGTTTTTTAGCCTTATCAGTGCAGGAGTGGTGGTTGCAACCTGTTGCATGGGATCAAATGCTGTTCACACACACACACACACACACACACACATATATATATATATATTTATATATATATATATATATATATATATACCGTTTGGCTGGGCCCTTTACTGAGAAATAATACAAACTGGCTAATCTAAGCTATGAATGCAAGTTCATGACGGCTGACTATGGATGTCCGCCTGCATTGCATGAATAAGGTTTATTTCTCATCACGCTGTGTAACGTTAGGACTTAGCCTTATTGGTTATAACGTTCGGAATTGGGGTTAAAAGTGACTCTTGTTCCGATTATATATATATATATATATATATATATATATATATATATATATATATATATATATATATATATATATATATATATATATATATTAGAGGAAAAGTACAAAAAACTTCCATGTATGTATTGGATACCTAAAATGCATAAAACACCAGTTGGCGCGCGTTTTGTTGTTGCCTCAAAGATGTGCATCACAAAACCTTTAAGTAAGGCTATATCTAAAGTCATTAAATCAATTATAAATCAAATAGATAATTTCCACAAGAAAAGTAAATCCTATAGCAATATAAACCTATTTTGGGTGGTAAATAATTCAGATCTAGTAAAAGAAAAATTAGATCGTATAAATTCTCGTAAATAGGCTAAATCAATCTTAACATATGATTTTAGTACATTATATACAAAAATACCACATAAAGAACTTATTAAAGAATTAGGTAATACTATAGATTTAGCTTTTGCAGGAGGAAGAGGTAAATACATAGACTTTGCAAAATCTAAAGCCTTTTGGTGTAAAACTAAAAATAGTAAGACGAATGTTTCCAAAACTGATATGACAACGCTTATAAGTCACCTTATAAAAGAGAGTTAGTTTCAAATAGGAAATAAAATACTACTCCAAACAATAGGTATTCCAATGGGTTTGGATCCTTCACCATTTTGGGCAAATCTATATTTACATAGGCTTGAATATATATATATATATATGTCATCATGAATAAAACATGATATATCTAGAGCGTATAGTTATCATGGATGTAGGCGATGTATTGACGATCTTGTATGCATTAATGATAACGAAGAGTTTGCAAATACTAAATATTTAATATATCCTAAAGAGTTAAAATTAAACTGTGAACATACGGGAACACAAGCTACATTTCTTGATTTGGATATAAAAATTGAAGATAAAATATTTATCTATAAACTGTTTGATGAAAGAAATTCATTCCCTTTTCGTATCGTACGGATGCCACATAAAAATAGTACCTGCCCTATGTATATTTTTTACGGGAGTATCATGTCCGTATGTTTTAAGAGTGCTCGTGTTATCTTAAAATTAGTAGATTTTATGCCCCCAATTTCTGACCTAATAATAAGAATGATTAAACAAGGTGGCGATAAAAATCAAATATTTAGACAATTAAATAAGGCAATTACTGACGAAGATATACATGTATATATATATATATATATATATATATATATATATATATATATATATATATATATATATATATATATATATATATATATATATATATATTAATTTTTTAAATATTTTTAATATAAAACTAAAACTAAAAATCCATTAAGCTATAAATTCACCTAAAAAGTAGTGTAATAGATTCGTCCGAACACTTTAAAATACAGCAACATTTGTGTAATTAACGGATACATTCTATTAGACACCGACGAACAACACAGGTAATGAGGACATTTTTTAATAACTGATATATAAGTTAGCTTAACATTTATCTGGAACAAAACTTAGATTTAATATACGGAACGTTTATGTTTTTGTCTTTTAAGGGAAGTGGGGTTTGATCAACTCTGCTGGGAAGCCATGAAATAAAATACTGTTTTGTTTTTAAATTCCCGATACGGTTTTTCATGGTAGACAACTGCTGATCCCTTAAATAATGTTAAGACTAGTGTAAATTCTTGGAAGCAAACTAATATAGTAACTACAAAAAATAAATTGACTTAAATGAGTGATTTTCTACTGAACGACTTGGGACTAAAATGTCGTTTATGGGTTTTTTTTCTTTCTTCCTTATATAGTTTTAATGGTTGAGAAACTTCCGAGACTATATATATATATATATATATAAAGCAAAGCAGTCTAATTCTGGGGTCTTGTGCATTATAGACTAGCGCATATTTAATTTTGTTCCAATATACACATAAACCGAGTATGTTCTCAAAGCAGTTAATATGTCAAATAGATTTTATCGATAACATACTTTGTTTGGATCGATATGTTCCTTTTATTTAGTAATTTTCAGAGAAGGTTGGTGAAGTTTAACCCCCGCCCTCCGCCGCAAATAATTATCTATTGAAACTACCACTCATGAAGAACATGTTTAGTAAGAGACTTATTTTTGCAGCACCTTTATTAATTCACATTTCAATCTAGCTTGAAATATGAATTGTAAGTTACATCCTCTATACTTTCATACGAAATTTGTTTGTGTTGGATATGATTTGATTGGCTAATCAACATGGTTTGTGATTGATTTTACCAATCGTTGCGTTTGGTCCAAATTAGATGACGGATATTGATGTGTTCTTAAATTAAAAACATGTTAAAGTTTTCAATTAGCTTCAGGGATATTTTACAGGTAATGGTAAGAGTTTCAAAAATCAGGTTATGATATGTCGTGACGTAATAAAAACTACTAAAGCTAACTTTACATAGTAAAGTGAACTCCTACTCTGAAGTCTAAAATATTTTTATATAAAAAATTTTCTACGGTGTAATTGTATGAAAAATAATCTCGCTTATATTTGTCTGTTGACAGCCGGGATCCAAAGGGTATAATATTACCCCGCCCCTTAAAAAGGGAGTAATCTACTTATCAGACAGTTTCCCATTTTGTAAATACATATATTTTGTTGTTTTTATTTATTAGAAATAGGACAAAAAAAACTAACATAGAAACTGGAGTAGATTTTATTTGATTTAAACTATTATTAAAGCCTTAAAAAAGTAAGCATAATCAATTGTTTCAAGGTTATTGCAATCTCGCGTCTACGTGACTTACGTACACATTTCGTACACTTACGTACACATTATTATTTTCATTTAATATTAATAAGTTATTTATTTAAATTAAAAAGCAACAGCAAAAAATGATAGTATTTTTCTTTTAATAATTTAATTACGAAATTAAATTCACCAAAATGCATTTCCGTGTCATCGTAAACAAGTCAGCCAATAGTTGACAAAATTACTGTGTCTATTCAGCCATGTTGTTGAATTCATTTTACTTTTTAATTTTATTTGTTTGCACATTTTTTTAAAAAATATACGAAAAAAGAAATACGATTTTAGTTCTAAGGTAGACAACTCTTATTATGTTCCACAATAAAAAAATAGTTATTTCCCTTTGTGTTTTTGATTTTTTCGGTCACAAGTGAAAAATGTTTCCCTTTTCCCAATTGTCTGGTCGAAACTATACAATATTTTTTTTTTAAACTGTAGCGAAGTTGTACATTATTATAATGTGAATAACATGTTACAACAATCAAACATGACAATTGGCTAGTCAGAATCAAAGCTTCATACGTAAGCTTAAATGATATTAAAACTTCACAAGGATAACTTTATGTGTTAGATGAATAATTTTGGTATGTAGTTTGGGAAGAAAAAGCTCGGAGCCCGACAAACTGGAGTAATTTTAGTAAGTTATGACGTCACTAAGATGGCGGCCTTTTTGTTAACCGTTCAAATATAAGTGAATCTATGGAGCTGAACGCCAAAGAGAGAAGTGAATTTGTACGCCGCATATCTATGCGGACACACCGATAGCAGACGTTCATATTTATTAGAGGAATAAGTGGGTAAATGTATGAACAAAGAAAAAAGAAAAAGAATAGAAAATAGTTGAAATAGTATTATTCAGTAAAGCAACATTGATAAATCGACAAGGGAAAATGAGAAATGGTTAGATAAAAATGCGCAACAGCCTTTCTATTGCACTCGTCCTGTTGATTGGGGAAAGCAATCGGTAATGTTGCAAAGAGGCACAGGTTAACGCAGACAGCAGCAACATAAGCATATGAGTAAATTAGAGAGAGAGAGAGAGAGAGAGACTAAGAAAGAAAGAGGAGGGAGGGAGAAATGGATAGAACGAGAGAGTGAGAGAGAATAAAAAGGGAGTTAGAGAGAGAGAGAGGGGGCGAGAGAAAGAGGGATAGAAAGAGAGAGGTAGAGAATGATGGGAGAGATAGAACAAGTTAGAGAGGGTGGGTGAGGGGCGATAGAAAGAGAGTTAGAGAGAAAGAAAGAGGGAGAAAGAGAGTTAGAGAGAAGCGGGATAGAAAGAGGGTTGGAGAGATAGAGAGACAGAGAGAGAGAGAGAGAGAGAGAGAGAGAAAGAAGAAGGATAAGAAGAGAGTTAGGGTAGAAAAAAGTTAGAGATAGAAAGAGAGAGAGAGAGAGAGAGTTAGGGAGTGAGAGAGTATATAAATAGAGTTAGAAAGAGAGTGAGACAGAGAGATGAGAGAAAGAGGGAGAGGGGATGAGGGGGAGGGGGGGGGGGCAATCGTGACAGATAAATCATACGATTTGCAGCGGTAGAGTCATATAGCAATAATGAAAGAGGCGATTGTTTATCTCGAAGCTGGAGTCTCCAGTCTGTGCGTCGGGGAAACGTAAAGCAAAACATTTCAGACGCCGTAAAGAAGGAAACAAATCAGCGACCTCTCCAGCACCGGCACCACCGCCTCTCTCCCACACGGCAACAGAGCAGCATAAACTGTAATAATATCACTGTGGTAAAATAGATTGATGGGTTGTCATGGCAACATCCGTGGTCATTAATTCTGAGGCGAGGTTTTACTACCGTGAGATTTAAGGTCATGGTTTTTCCTTGGTACATCGGCGGTGGTCGTGGGTGGTTTAGTTAGACTTTCCGAGTTCTTGTTTTGCATCGAGAAATCTTTGAAAAAGAGTTAAAATTTCCCCAGAAATGCAAATAAAGATTCAGCTTGTTTTACGACAAACGATAAAATTAAATGAAGTACACCGAACTTTACAACCCCTAAACCCGCGTTTGCGCCGTAATCTTTAAAAATAAAATCCCTTAAATTTCTTTATAAACTTTTTCTAAAGTTGGATATTCCGCCGTAGCAGTCATAAGAGTTGATATCTGTTTTATCTGGCGGAGAGCAGCCCTCGTGAAATTGTTTGGGCACACGATTACCAATCAGGCTATACAGCGTAGTAATTTGTATCGGCCTTTTTTAGGACTCCATCTTTAGACCTTTAGGACAGAAAAGATTGGTATGAGAGAAAGTAGGCATTTAGGCCTTAAGCTGATGGATTGTTTGTGTTCGTTTTGGAGATATGTTTGTCCATTTTTGCAAGTCTGTAGTTTGATGGAATAGGTCATGTGTCATTGTAACCTCAAAATAAAACATTGTTGCTTGTTTTAATCTAGAGGTGTGATCTTGTTTGGAAGTAAAATCCTGTTGTATAATTTTGGTTATTCGGACTACATTTCTCATCTTGAATGTTATCATTACAACGTTTCGACCGCTGTAACCTCCTGCCTTCTTCAGGTGTATCCTTTCAAACTCGGGAATATTTCTGTCGAACTCGGGAATCTGGACGGAATTTCGAACGTAACCTTTTACTTAATCCACGGGGGTAGCATGTTCTTGTTCCGTCAGCCATGCCTGGGAGAAGTCTTCAGTAATTCGCAAATCTTCGTATCGCCCGCACCGAGGATTGAACCTTAGTACTATATCCACTGTGCCACGGGTTCTTGCGGACGCTCAATGAGATGTGTAGTCCGAATAACCAAAATTGTACAAATTATCAATCCTCATCTAAAAAA
This sequence comes from Sepiola atlantica, assembly GCA_963556195.1. Classification (NCBI taxonomy): domain Eukaryota; kingdom Metazoa; phylum Mollusca; class Cephalopoda; order Sepiida; family Sepiolidae; genus Sepiola; species Sepiola atlantica. The sequence goes on from OY744532.1 coordinate 90,160,213, forward strand.
TTCAGAAATAGAAAATCCTTTTGTTAGAGTAGCGACCGAGACCACATGATTTGAGAGTATCTAAATCAATCACCGAATTCAAACGAAGTCAACGAGCGGACGATTACGACCTGTGCAGTGAACACACAGAAACGTTCCTTCCTAATTCTTGTTGTACATGATTCATTTATTGTGTTTGTCCGTTTTACGTCACATCTAGCCTTTCAGTGATTACGTAATTCCGGTACATAATGCCTGTTGTAAATGATTAATAAGTATGTTTGTTTTATCCAACATCAGGACCTTTTACCAATTCTAAACGATTAATCAAACTATGTTTGTGATTACGTACGTAATTCTGAGACGTAATGCGTATTGTAAAAGATTAAATGTGTCGTTTTATTTTTTTATTCTGTTTTACGTCAGATCTAGCCTTCGTAACGTAATGTCTCTTGTGCACGATTGGTTGGTTTGTTTGTCTGTTCTATGAAATATCAAGCTTTTTGTGTATGTAATGCCGAAACATAATGCTTATTTTAAACAAGTTGAATTCACCGATCGCTTTCGCTTCGCAATTTAATTCATATTCACTACTTGGAATCGATGAAACGAAACTAATTAATAAGAAAAAAGAAGACACTCACTGCTATTGTCACCTCAAACTTAATCTTTCCCTCTCCTTCTCTCACTTTCTCTCTCTCTTCCTCTCTCTATCTATCTATCTATCTATCTATCTAACACGTTGTATTAGGCTGCACTTCGCAGTCATCATCACCGTCATCATCGTCTAGTGTATGTAATCTAACTTGTCCTGCAATGAGTAAAAAAGCGAGCCCGGCGGAGAATTTAAACTGGTGTTAATTTGGGAGAAATTTTCTCGTCATACGAATAAAAGTCACATATTCATTAAATTTGAGAGTGACGCTAAATTGTTCTTCTTAACTTAATTCTATTTAGTTACGGGGATAGGAAGGAATGGGCATACCAGTCGCTATCAACTTTTTTAGTAATTAAATTTCCATTTTCCTTTTTTTTTTAATTACATCGCGATTTCGCAACCGTGCACCACGCTCCCAAAAGACGGACTGACTAAAAAAACTTCTTTGTTTTTTCATTCCCACGATCGTGACGTCATTGCTTCAAAGGGGGACACTGAACCTGTCACAACGCACCTGTTTGACCTTTCTCTGATCTCTAACCTGAGTTCAGGCTTGTTTATATTTTTAGTCTGAGATCGAACTTGTTCCCCAGATTTTTGTGTCAAGATTTGCACTGGTCTACCTAGATACTAAATCCATACTAGCTGATGTAATTGTTCTTCACCTACATACATCCATAATGTAACATCAGTAGCGATTTCCCACATTGTGGCTAAACTTTCGTTTCATTACTGAATTAAATACAAACTCCTCTTATGCAAAAGAAGACTATTAAATAATTTACTGGGGGTAGACATTTGGGAGTAACGCTCAACTGTACATACACACATGCACTTCTTCACGCTTGCGACAGTACAGACCACCTGTGCCCTACGTTTACAGCACTGCATACGCACACAAACTACTGACTTCAACCTCAGTATTGAACAACGAGCCCATACACACATTCAGTCATGTTGCTTCACGTAGATATTTATGTTGCAGATATCACTACCCTACCCTACTCTTTTTAGGCGTAGACGCAGACTCGTAGATTCAAATTCTAAGCCATGAATACATTAGTACAACTCCGTCTACTTAACGTTTACAGCGATGTCATGTCTATTTCTTTGCCTGAGAACAATAAGCTTCGTCAAATGGCTTTTGACCAGCAATCTTTTGGTATTTCAAATCTGTCAGCTCTAGAATTTGCTACCTGCGTATAACAGTGCATATCCATCCCTAACAGGGAGACCTTAAATTCACCTCACTTATTTGTTCCTGAAGCTTATCGCAAAACTGTCTTTTCTGTCTTTCATAAACTGGCTCACACGGGAATTTTTGTTTTGCCGCAGTGAAACTTTTTTCAGTTAGAATATGCTGGCTGACTATGAGACGTGAAATCAGTGTTTCGACCCTTCCCTGTTATCTTGCTAAACATCTACAGTGCACAGACACATATGAAGCCTGTAAACGTTCAGTATTCCTGATGCAGGATTTAACGGTATCCACATTGACCTCGGTCAGCCAAGGCTGCTCAGACATTTTTCTCTTAAGCAAAAGACAATTTTCTCTTTTCAGCCATATAACATGTTCCTCTTTTCAGCAAAAGAACTTACATTTTTCTTTTTTCAGCAAACGAACTTACATTTTTCTCTTTTAAACAAAAAACAATCATTTCAGATCGAAATAAACATTTATTTACCCTCTTGTTGTAATTTGCATATTCGTGTAATTTTATTCTCATGTGCTGCTACAACCAATAAAGAATCACTTGTTTTTATCGGCTAAAAGCCTAAGCAAGAGGTGATGTAGCAGTCACATTATTGAGATCTATTTCCTTTTGTATTTACAGACGACCTCTTGCATAATAATAAGTTGTGATTCGGTTGGCTGAAGCAAGCATGTTCAAACTCGCGTAGAAATACACCAGGTGATAGAACACTTCTCATGCTCAGCTTTCTGTTTCCGCCCAGCTGTAGTTTGGCGCTAAAATGATCAGTTCAAGTGGAAACGTCAACGTGAACAGACATGATACATATCGCCTCTCGCCGGGAGGTGAGTTAAAATACCTGGACTCAATTACATTTATAAAATACACGCCTGTAAAACCAACTTGCTTTACATTCCTATTTCTGTGTTAATGAAACTATTAAGTTAAATTGATTTAATTGGTAAGAATATATTTGTATTTTTACATGGAACTCTTGTGACCTTTTGTTCGTCTTATTAATCTGAAGTGATCCGAGTCAGATAAATACAGACGTGTTAACAAAATGGCCATCTCCAATATCGATATTCGACTCACATCAACCACACTACAAAAGTAAACAATATACGTAGTTGTTCGGTCGGCTAAATATAAACGGTAAAACTTTGCAAACCATGTGTTTCTAATGTTATTCTTACGTATATTTAATTTTGAATAATGGGTTTTAAAAAAGGTTGAAAACCTTCTGATATCGACAATGACATCAACTTAAAGGTGCTGATTCCAAATCTGCGGTTAGTTTGGCTCTTAGATCAAGCGTTTAACTGTGATGCCGCTTAAAACTGATAATCTCTACCTTATGACACGAAGATAATTCAAGACTTGATATCAAAACATTTATAGTTCATTTCGTATTTCGATTTTGTTTTTATCTACTTATGACACGACACTTGCGGCATTTCTTAAAAAACACATAGCCAATATAAACATACAACTTACTTTGTTGCCCTTGGGTCGGTTATTGCCCCTGGGGAGAGAATCGTTCATTCAATATTATTGCACTTGTTAAAAATATCTTAATACAAGATTTCCAAGTTCACATAGTACAAGCTAGATTCAATAATGATGCTGGTCAAATATTGGTTGGTTGGTTTGTTGATCTCTCTGTTTCATGGCTTTAGATAAATTACAAAGCAATATACCTATTCATCATCATCATCATCATCATCAGCAGCAGCAGCAGCAGCATTATCATCATCATCATCAGCAGCAGCAGCATCATCATCATCATCATCATCATCAGCAGCAGCAGCATCATGATCACCATCATCATCAGTAGCAGCATCAGCATCATCATCATCAGCAGCAGCAGCAACAGCATAAGCATCATCACCATCATCATCAGCATCAGCATCAGCATCAGCAACATCATCATCATCATCAGCAGCAGCAGCAGCAGCAGCAGCATCAGCATCATCATCAGCAGCAGCATCAGCATCATCATCAGCAGCAGCATCAGCATCAGCAACATCATCATCATCATCATCATCATCATCATCATCATCATCATCGACGACTGCAACCCCATGCACAGGGGTAAAACCACCCCGAAAACGGGATCACCTGTAGACCGTGGGTGGTGACCCGCGATGCCTTAGGACGCGATATTGGTGGCTGAGCCATTCCTCCACCCCCAGCCCTTACTTCGGCTACACGGGAGTTCGGAGAGACCCGATACGATCAAAAGGCTGGTCACCTCATTCTCTAGTATCTATAAGTTCATCCACAACCGTATTATTCAATCGGATTCTTCAAAAAATAAAAACCTTATTTCTCCTTTTTTATTTTCTCACAACTGTCGCTGCTCTTATTTTGTCCTTTAGTCCTCACATTCCATAAGCGATGTTTAGGTCGGAATCTGTCCATCTACCACTTATCGTTTGATAGTTTTTGACCTTGAAGTAATACTTTTTAAGCTGCTTACATCAAGTGGCTCCATGTCTTGTCGAGCGATTTTCATAAAAAAATAGATACTAGAATTGTGGTGGCTTAGGGTCAATCCTGTCGAGAACAAAGATTAGCAATGCCAAGGAGTAACGTTTTCAAAGAGTAATGTTTTCTGGGAGTAGTGTCACTGGTAGAGTATTTTTTCAGAGTTCTCTTTTTTTCCTGTTCTTGTGTAATGATGGTACTCTCTGTGAAATTTCCTTCTAAAAGTAATGTTTTCCAAGAGTAATGCGATGTTTTACAAGAGTGGTGAATGAAAATTCTATTTAAAACTCAAGCGAACAAGCCAACTGGCCGACCAACCGACGGAGCCTCTGATAAAGATGCGTCGGCGCATCTAAAAATAAAACACTAAATATATATTTAAAAAATGACATAAGTGTAACAGTTAGTATAATATACAACACACGTTGTATCATCTAATTTTATTTTTTACTATGGGAGATAAATTTTGTGCGTTATTATTTTGGGGACGGGGTTATAGTTTTTTTTATGAGATTACATGTGGTTTGACGACCTTGCCAGTTGGGCCGAGAGTTAGTGGTACAAAAATTAGTTAACTGCCTTCAAACAGCAAGAATGGCTTGGAAATTAAAAATCATTGTATGTCAAAATTATATACTAACTGATCCCCCACGTTAAATTCTAAATTGATTGTTTTTGTTTGTTATTCGTTTTCGTCTTTCCACCAAGTTTTTCACAAATGTTCACACACAATCGCCCTTAAAAGTAGACTCTGACTTGGGGAGGGGGGGTCGTCAAGCAAAGGGTGTTAATCCACAATTTCACCGAAAATGCTATTTAAAACTTAAACGTGACAAACCAATTGGCCAACCGACCGACAGAACGTCTTATAGCGATGCGTGGACGTATTTATGAATAGAAACACTATAATCACATTCGAAAAATGTCACAAGTGTACCAGTCATTAAAATATACCATACACATGGCGCCATTTAATTTTCCGAAAACAATTCATTAAACTCAAATGAGACTACTTTCGATAATCTCTAATATATTTCTAAATATTTAATGAACGGCCCAATAAACCAAGACGAAATACGCAGATTCGATAATTTATATTTCTAATTTAGATTCCAAATAGACTGAAATATAATCGATAAGTTCGACACAGGTCAAAAATCTGGAAGTTAAGGGGATTTAATGATTTGCCTTGTATTATTTATGACTGATGAGTTCATCAATAATTCTGACAGCGTGTTTAATTATATCTGAAAAATTGCTCATAGGTTGAGGTGTGGTCATATTCAAGTTCTGGAAGTTGCATTCCTCCTCTTAGATCATCTATATAATAATATGCTAACGCATTACGTGTTCGTACGTACGTTACCGCCATTCATAAATATTTAAGAAAAAAATGAGATCATCCGATCAGCAAAGATGATGTTTGGTGATTAACCCGATGTCACTAGGATAAAAAAATCCCGACTTTACCCATTTTAAAATGAATTGTTCCCAAATCAATGTATGTCGTCCGGTCTACTAAAAGAGTACCCTTTTAAATATAGATATTTCTAAAAGTTGTATTCGTTTTAGTGATTTGAAAATATTTAGCTGACAATTATTTTTACGGTAAGAAGACGACGAATATTTTTAAAAACAATTAACTTCTACAAGTTTCAAATAAAGACAGGGAGAAAGAAAAAAGAGATATATTTGTTTTATTTATTTAAAAAATATTTCACTGAAAGTCATTTTTTTAATAGTATTGACCCTGGCAGGCATGCATATTTCAAAATGTGTATTATTATACGGAGTAACTAATACAGATTGATGTAAAAAGCGCCATGGAATTTCCACTGGATCTGCTAGTATACATATAAAGGGCTTAATAGATGGAATTTATAAAATAAAACTGTGATCCAAATCTGTTTAATTCTAAGCATTACCTCCTCTTTTCGACATTTATGTGGCTGTTTTTCTCTGCCTTTCTTTGTCATGGTAACCACCAGAATTTCAAGAGTGTTTTTAACTCAGTTACATACGTGTTTTTATAATTTGAACCATTTCAAAGCGAGTTCTCTCTTCTATCAAAAACTGTTTTCCGTCACAAAAACAACATAAATTTTAAAAGCAATCCAGTGCACACAACTTTTTTCTAATTGAAAAAAAAATCTATGTCTAAAAGATTGTCTAATTCCTAAACCATCTAGATCCATACAACCTTTTAATTTTTTTTCTAAAAAAGGACAGAGGAGTGTTCGAAATATTATAATTATGTTAACACTTGTAATTTACATACTTTTATGTTTTCTATGAGGATATATTTTATATATTTTATATTTTTCAAATGCGATGAAATTCATCATTTTTAGTCAATAACCAAATTTAAATTATAATAATAGCACGCGTGGATTAATTACACCATATATATACATATATATATATATATATAGAGAGAGAGAGAGAGAGAGAGAGAGAGAGAGAGAGAGAGAGAGGGAGAGGAGGAGAGAGAAAGAGACAGACAGACAGACAGATTTTGTGGGTTTCGGCAGGGTTCATGCAGAAAAGTTATTAAAAGTGTACTTTTCATCATCAAAAAATAATTATTATTGGCAAAATATAATTTATCTAACCCTAAGTCTGAGTGTCAAGCGTCCCCATAAAACATCCTTAAACCTACCACTAACTCTAGGTCCGAGTAGCAAGCCTCTTCTAAATTTGTCTGTCATATTCAACAACACTGATATATATATATATATATATATATATATATATATATATATACATATATATATATACATATATATATATACATATACATATATATATACATATACATATATATATATATATATGAAGGGTTCGAATGCAAAACGCGATAAACGCCATTTTTTTTTAATTACGAAACTATCACTACAAAAAGTGTTGTATCTCAACACTGTATTACAACTCAAATTTATTTTTTTCCTAATATGATACCGGCATCATTTCTATTGACTTTTAATTAAAAGAAGATTTTAGGCGAAGTCTAGATTAAATATATTTATCCTGGTATTGTTCAATGTCTCAATGTATACAAATTGGATTTATCGCGTTTTGCATTCAAACTCTTCATATATATATATATATATATATATATATATATATATATATATATATATATATATATATATATATATATATATATATCGGTTACAAATCAATTCCCCAAAACGATCTGAATCAAGACAGCAGCTCTTTATACAACTTAATATATTTTAATGTTGGACTTCATAACAATAATAGATAATTAATGTTACGTTATCTCAACAGTTTACTGCATTTTCATGCCTACACATCAATCAGAAGTATTTTTGATATTCTTCTGGTTCGATTTGATACATTTGAATGGGAAATTAAAACTGGATCATTCAAAGAGGAATAGCAAAAACCTTCCGATAAACATATAATCATGAAACTTCAGTAAAGTGTTTAAATAAGTTAAAATTAATAATTACATTATTTCTCTCTCCGATGCGAGCGGAAAACTCACTTTCTTTCAGAGAATCGCTAGTCTTAAAAGCCTGAAAATCTACATGCATTTATAATTGCATTTCCTGACGAAACCCCACTGACCTAAAAAGAACTAAATAACTGAATTCTAATTCATCTGAACTCTGTGGAAAGTTCAGCCAGCTTTCAAAAGCGGAAAATAAATGACTTTTCAAATCTATGTCGAGCTTCATCGGTGCTGGATGAAGAAAACGGATACAAACGAAGAGTATTCTTACGCCTCCAACAAGGACTGAAAGAACCGAATACTTCGATGAGTTCCTTATCTGAACACTCTACGCTTCTGATATGCGTTGGTTTATTAAAACACATTCTCTGATAAATTTTACTTCAAATGTTCTCAGTAGTCTTATCTCTTTTTGTATACTGACGCGCCAGCGCTGTCGTCATCATCGTCGTTTAGTGGGCTGCATTCTGTCATCATCATCATCATCATCATCATCATCATCATCATCATCATCATCATCATCATCATCATCGTAGCCGTGTCTGTAATCAAGAACTTTCCATGCACAGAAAGGAAAAGGCGAGATCGTTGGAGAGTTTAAACATTTTGTAGAGAAATTCTTGTCATACGAATAAAAGTCACGCATAACATTAAATGGAGAGAGGCCAAAATCGTTCTTCTTAACTTAACTACTTAGTTACAGAGAAGGGTGGAGGGTGAGCGTCCAACAAGTGGCGCTATCAACTTTTTTAGGAATTAAATTCCTATTTTTCTTTTTCTCAGAATTACATCCTAAAGTTGAGTCTGCTCGTTACCGCTTCCAAAAGCTGACTGACTACAAAACGTATTTCTTTCTTTTACACAGTATCGTGACGTCACTACTTCAAGAGGACAGAATTTGTCATAACACATTTATGTCTGACCTTTTCTTGAACTCCGAACTTAAATCTAACCCACAGTTCATGCCTGTTTACATTTTAGTCCGGAGAGCGGACTTGTTTTTCAGATTTTCGTGTCAAGACAACTTGCACTGGTCCACTCAGATACGAAATCCACACTAGCTGATGCAATCGCTCTTCACACACGTCCATTCATTATATAACACTTCTAGATCTTTATTTATTAATTTATCCGGAATCCCAATTATATTATTTTCTTTTTTGTAATCGCACATGAGTGAATATATATGTATATGTATATATGTATGTGCATTTTATTTCAGTCGAAGTTCTCAGAAATCAAGAGGCTCCTTCGCAGGGAATTGCATACACACAGTTTTGAGTCATAACTTTTTCCGTATGTGGTTTAACTCGCAGAAGATGCTTTGGAAGAGTTGAGTCACTCCTGAATACTATTCTGATGTCATATGGATTACATATTCTTTGAATTTATTTCCAACAATCCCTTTTATATATTGTATAAAAACTGTGGTGAGTGTTCGGGTGTTGTCCTTTGGTGGTTGGCACAGTTTTCTTGGAGCTGATGTCATGCTCTCTTGATTGTTATTTCGGTCGAGGGTTTCTCTTACACTTGATTTCTATATGAGATACATAGATATTTGAATGTTCCATTACAGAAATCGTTTACCTGTCAAACGTTGAGTTAGTAAAGAATTAAGAACATTCATTTTCCTCTCCCCAATTGACTAGTTAACTATGTTATAGTATATCTTTCTTTTGCTCTCTTGGTCTTACCGGATTCCAGGACAAGAATTCACCTTGTCTGATGGAGTATACAGCTAAGTGCTGTTATTTGAGGTAACATTACTTAGAGAAGGTGCACCATTACTCGTATGGACCAGTGTATAGCCGTGTCGAGGGTTTTTTATTTGTGCTTCGAATACTATGCTATTTTGAATACTTGGTCATAGTTTACTTGCAGGAGGAAGTATCCTCATGTCAGGTGGTTCTGACAAGATCTTGTACAGAGAGACCTTAGATACCCGATGACAGTTTCTAGTAGGCATTCAAGTTCTCTCATCAGCATTCAAGTTCTCTCCGTCTATGTATATGTATGTACATGTATCTGTTTATTGTTGTATTTGGCGATGAGTGCACAATTACCGCATGTTGCAGTATGTTGATTACAAATTTGTTATGCTACTGTTGTTCTTTACATATTTCGTATTTTTATTTTTATTTTATTATTATAAATGAATAAATAAATTAGAGAATTAGGCGGTAGTTAAGTCCTTGATCCCGTTTACATTTATATATTTGTTATTAATTATTAATACGCTTTGTAATAAACGTTTATTATAAATTAACATTGACGTCCGAGTGGTCTTGTCTGCAGACCAATACAATATTGGTGCTCACCTACGATACGGTGTAAAAATATAACATGTATACCTACTGTTAAAATTCCATGTAAATTGAAGATATTTGCATTTTCATTTCATACACTCTATACACCCTTTATAAACTTAAAATATACAAACGGTCTTGAAATGTTGGGAATCTTTCTTAATGTATTTGTAATAAATCCTGTTCAAATTTCGTTTGAATCAGCAGGGGTATTTGAATTTTGAGAGGGTATTTTTATACCTCCCTCCAAACCATCGAAATATATGCAAACTATGACGAATATATCCTGAGCAATCTGCTGATTACAAAAAGGTCAATGATGGTATTTGAACGGTATGGTATATTATACAGATTGGCGTAGAAAGAACCGTGTAATTTCCACGAGGTCCAACTAGTTTATATAAAGTCGGGTATGTGTATATGTTTATATACCTGATCATTAGGAATATTGAAACACAGATACTAAGCGTAAGGTTGGGTATTGTGGGCTATATTTAGTTTCATTTAGTTTCAAGCAAAAAGAAGGGAAATGGGATTGAAGGTCATCGTGAAATTCAGATATCTCTAATTTTTGTGAAATTTTGATAATATGTATTAGGCATCAATGAATAAATATTTTCCAAATTTCAATTTATTTGGAGTATTTTAAAAGGGATTTTAGGAGGCATAATTTGGGAACGACCTCCATTTCATATTTGAACTGTATTTGACACCAATTAAGCAGGATTTCCTGAATTTCAATTTCTTCTCAAGAGCCCTTAAGCGTAAATTTTGAATTTAAATTTTAAAAAAGAACAGAGCCTTATATGCGGCGGAACGTGGAAAAGATGAACTGTTCAAAACTGATGCGTAGACAGCCATTTTTCCTCTGCATTTTTCGCTCTCTTTTGTTCATCAGCAAAGTATCCGGTAAATTTGAAATCTTCCTTTCTTTCGTTTTCGTCTGTCTCCCATTTTTGCTTTTCACCCTCATGTCTATGTCAATTTTGTCAATATATTTTTTAAAGTCAACAACTTCACGCATTCCTGAGAAAGTCTTTTGACAATAAAGAGGAAATATTAAACATTTCATCATATGAGTTAATAAAATTGTCTTGTTTTGGGGTATATCCGCTGTTTCCATTATATATACATGATACTTTATATATATATATATATATATATATATATATATATATTTATATATATATATATATATATATATATATATATATATTTATATATATATATATATATATATATATATATATATATATATATAAAGTATAAAGGTATACTCAAAAAAGAATAAAAGGGAAATACCAGTAGAGTGCTCAATTAAATTAAATTAAGAGCGTAATATCTTTCTGATCTAAGCGTCTCGCCGGCCCTCCATTTACAATTCTGTGTGCATAGCGTTTCATAACGGTTATAAATGTTTTTTGAAGAAATTCAATCATTTACTATTTCAGACTATGCTGAAGAAGACGGAATCGGGGATTTCAACCCGTTTCTTGTCAGAAACCACTGGTCCATGTCTGATTAAAATCTGTATTTAAAAATAAAAAAAAATATATATATATATATATATATATATATATTATTTTGTATATTTCAAATAAAAATAGTATAAATAAAGTTATTATAATAGCTCAATAGTGTTAGGCTAGAGCTATGGTAGAGAATATGTTAATGTTATTTATACCACATTAAATGTAGTGAAAAAACAAATTCCAACTATTTCACTAAAAATCATATTTTGTATTATTACCAGCATACAATAGTTTTGGCCTACTACAAAGATAATCTTCTCCTCAGAGGACCTCTGAAGAGAAGATTTTCTTTGAAAACTCATGAGTTAAGGACTTTAAAGAACTTTGCCTGAACTTTGAATTGTAATAAAATTTGATTCGTACCTAATTTTATTCTTTCACTTTATCTATTGCTATTAATGCTCTATCCAGTATATTGAGCTTTATTCTTATCCGGATGTCCACTAATTGAAGATGTTAGTTGCCTCTTATATCTTTTGTTGTATTAACCTTATATATATATATATATATATATATATATATATATATATATATATATATATATATATATATATATATATATATATATAATAACACCCCCGTTACTAGTCTAATTTCCTTTATGGTCCATTTCTTCCTCTGCGGTCTATTTATTTTGTTTTGATAATATTTATGAACCTATATTTGGTTAGGTGCATTCTATTCCATGAAATATGAAGGGCCAACATTCGCAGTACGCCGCACGAGTCCTGCATATTGGCTAATAAAGGAGCCATTGCCAGTCATGACGTTAAGGTCTTTCTTCTCAGCCGCACGGTTTTTATATTTGTTGGTGTCATTTTCTCATGGTTTTTTTTATGTATGTTGCAACCCCAGGACCGGCCTTATTTTACCTGTGATCTTGTCAACAAGAATGGTGTTTACCTGCAGCATTTGTACAAATAACAGTGCTGCACTATCACACACATTATATACGTGTTAGATATTTACAATAAACAATGTTGATCAGTAATTGCTTTTGTGGACTATGACTCGGAAACTACACGTTTCTGAACTTATATACACGTATAGAACATAATCCCGAAGTTATGCCATCGATTTTCCAAACCCTCTCTATGTACATCAAACCGTTATTGCAGACTGTTGTCTGTTTATAATCGTTTTATTTCTGTTCAGTGTTATAGCACATTTTTTACACCCCCCCCCCCCCCAACCAATGAACCTTCTTGTTAGACACATGTCAACACTCCTTTTGTTTGACTTATTCAAGTCACAAGTTCACTGAAGGTCATCTTTGTATGAAGCTAAAAAAAGACTTGATTTTTTTTCGCTTAGTCACTCCCTAATAATGGCCTCTTTTTTGTCTCTCTTGTAATACTTACTTATTTATGTATTTGAAGTCAGTCCGCTCGCTAGATACTATTTTTCACTTCTGACAACGTAGACTTGATTCATCGATCTTTAAATATTAACTGACAACACTTATCTACACTCTATCTACTCAGACGACATTAAAACACCCAGGGATGGATTAAGCTTAATATGAGCCCTAGGCACTGCTCAGCTTAGTTTTATTATATCATTTTATATATATATATATATATATATATATATATATATATATATATAGAGGGAGAGAGACAGAGATTGTCACCAATGCTTATTAATATATATATATATATATATATATATATATATATATATATATATATATATATATATATATATATATATATATTTAAGTAAGGAAATTGACAACATCTTTGAAGCACGGATTAGAATGTATTAAAGTGAAATATTTTGAAAATCAACAATCGTGCAATTTAAATGAAAAATTCATTTATTTAATTTTATTTTGCAAGCTTTCGTTGTAGAACAACTTTGTCAGGCGTGCTTCAACGATGTTGTCAATTTCCTTACTTTTAAAAAGGGCGAATCTGCGCATAACATCGCCAGGACTACACTTATTCTAACGTTTTAAGAACTTGTCGTCTCTTTCTGCTCATATCGTGATTCGACCCCTCGGGGTTAATACCATCAAAATGAGGAGGAAGAAAAGAAGGAAAAAAACTATAAGATTGTCCCGTATGACTGTCAACAATTTATTAGTGTTAAGCAAAATTCGAAGAACATCTAGTAGTCGGGCATTGCACACATACGAAATGTACGTCAAAAATTAAAATTCAACTCTCATCAAGAAAAAAATGGGATTTTCACGCCTCAAAAACAAGCCAGCCATATAAAGCTAAATTACCACCGAGCCCTTGTTATCGGTGCGGAAGCCTGCATTGGGTAACAGAATGCCGATCTCGTTTTAAAACCTGCTTGACACTAAACTTGACACTAAAATTCGCATTGTAGAACGATGAAATGAAATAAAACGCGGGTAAAGACTATCAAACATGGCAACAATATTATAAGGAGATATGTTCAGGTTAAAATCTTAAATAAAAATGTAAACTACAATTGGATTCGGGTTCAGACGTGTCAATTATTAAAATGCAGACATGAAGACGGTTGGTAAAACCGACCATATTAACAACCAATCACATTGCCAGAACAATGATTGGTGAAAAACTAAATTTCGAGGATGAAATAATTGCCGACATGACTTTTAACAGAACGACGAAAAAGTAAAAATTTACATGTTAAAATACACAGGAAATGTATATGGCGTAGACCTTATTCAATTATTACGAATATGGGGATTATCAAACAAGAATTCTTGACAGAAGAAAATAAATCTGACGAACGAAAAAAAGTTTTTGTTTCCACCATTAATCGTATGAAATGGACACAAAATAAATTGCCAGTAGAAATGACAGAAATTAAATCACATAAGGAAACAAAATGCACGCTGAAAAAAGCGAACACAAACCTGAAAGAAATTAAGCCAAATTATTTGAATAACCAGTAGAAAGTTAATGAGAATGAACCCCTAGTTAAAAAAAATTCAATTACAAAAGTTACAACTCAAAGAGTTTTCTGAATGACTAGAAACTATGAAAGATAACATGACTTGTCTTGAAGTTGAATGGTGAAGAAAAAGCGACATTTTTTCAAAGTTTAAAGATGTGCTAAAAAGTCGGATATCTAGAATTAAAATGCTGGAGGATATCAAATATGGATTTGATAGAGACCACTAATTCTCTCATGAGAAAGACATACACAAAATTAGGGAACGACTATTGGAAGAAACCGACAGCAATACCCAGGAAGAGGTCATGGCTACGAAAAACAACACTTTCGATATACAGCTATCTCAAACAACCTCAGAATAGTATAAATCCAAAAAGGAAACAATACTAGACTCCTGAGGAGGTAAGGCTTGGGAAGGGGGGTAATGGTGTCGTACCTATGACGAACATTTGAACTCGTTCATTCTCAATAAATACTGGAAGCATTACGCTGCTCACTTGTTTGAATTCAATCCCAGTCTACACTGGCAGTTAGTACCGACATACTACTTATTTTCTTCCTCTGTTGTATATAATTTTCTCCAATATATTTGTTTTACTTAAACCCCTGTCCGTGTTCCCATTCCGGCCCCTAAACAGGGCCATAACACTATCCTCATCTAAAACATTCTGGAGGACAATGCATAGATTTTTAGCAAATAATGGTATATGGTTTGGTTGGTCTGTTTTATGGAATATCAACCTGTTTTGAGTCACGCTAAATACAATGCGTATTAGCAAATATTAATTGTATAGTTAGTTGAACACAAGTCAACATCCTATCTGTAGTAAAAAAATACTGCTTCCTAGCCGACTACAACATGGTGGTCTTTAAGTCTAATGTAAACATGTTGAACCGTCTTTTTCAATAATCAATTCCTCTTAAGTAACCTTATGCCCATTCCACCAATTGTTTCCAATCCTCTTGTGTTTGCGATCATCGCCCAACTGACAATCTATTTAACCTTTATCCTCGAGTATTGATTTACTCCTCTCCAGGAGTTAGGCACAAGGCCAGTTTTTATCCTACTCCCACAAGTTAGATGTGACCCAAGGTCGGGTCGGAAAAGTGGGGTTTAAAACTTGCCTGGGCAGCCCCGTCGGCATTCCCCGGTAGGGGCGCCTCAGGCAGTAAGCAATAAACTTACTCCTCCCCAAAGAGGGGAGGCAAAGCCTGGGAGGGTGGACCTCCTAGAACTGCACAGGACCGACCGATAGACCGGCGTAAATCAAGCCCCGAAGGCCAAGACAATACCAGTCTATGGGGTGCAGTATCCATCGGAACAGTTACTACACTTTGATCTTAGCCAAAAGGCCAAGAACAATCCTCGAGTAGCCCCCAAACCTTGATAAGCAATGACCCATCCGTAAAAAAATCGGTATTTTAGCTATAGATGGACTAAATATGGGTTCATACCTTTCCCAGTGCTATTCGTACGTAGTTTAGGTTATTTTAATGCGGAGCCCACAATGTTTATTTTCAACGATTCAGTATATATTATTATTTGAGCACAAATCACTATGGTACTCGTGAGAAGATTGATACTTCATACCATTCCTAACGGCACTTGTGCCTTCTTTAATACTTTTAGTTCAATAAAATTCGAACTAAGCATAGCCGATTTCATAGTCCGCGAAAGTGCCCATTTGTCCAATCACACGCTGGCCAAATAAATATTATTAACTTTTCAATCAGAACATTATAATGTTGGAAACGTTAAAACACCTTTGCTGAATACTGGCCTCGTAACATCGAACAATATTTTACACCGGGGAGAAAATTGTTGCAAAATCGAGAAGGCTATATTACCGTTGCTGGAATTTCTATCTTTGGAATGGTTATTCTCAGACATTATAGCCATTCGCTCAGCAGACAGCCGATATTAACCAGTCATCCATGACACCGAGTGTTTCCTGGGTAAAGAAAACCTTGCTATGTGAATACATACATAAAAGTGGGAATACATCTATTTCAATGTGTATGCGAGTTTGTCTGCGTGTCTATGTGTATCATACCTATGGTATTATTTTTTTATCGCCTTTGTAAAAGTAAGCACAAATAGATGCTTACAGATGGACGTGAAGTTTGAGAAAATTGTAAAGGACAACGACGAAGAATTTCAGAGAAAAAAATAAATAAAAAAAACCTCTGACGATGCACTGAAGAGTAAAAAAGCAAGTGAGGCATAGATTTGCAAAATAGAATGTAACAGCTGTCCTTTATCTTAATTCTGAGACGTTGGCATGGGCAGTCTGCCAATGAAGGTAAATACATCATCATGGAAGAGGGGGGGGGTGAAGAGTGCTAGGCAGCATGAGAGTTGAATAACGTAGGTGAACGAGTGTGTAACAGTGTCATTTGATGTTGGCAGTGACCACCTCCGAAACTGTGTCTTCAGACCAAGACTGGTGAACTACTTTTGATCACGGGATATGTTGTAACTGAGTTTATTAAAAAAGACAGCATTAACATCCGAAATGCTCAACAATAAAGGGTATTACCTTTTGCACAGGAAAACAACGAGAAATAAAAGAAACTCCAGAAATCTAAACATACATAACTACAAACAGAAACTGTATGTCACAAAAATAACTTATCCAAAACTCTAGTAATTCCTAGAAACCGTCTTGATCACTAAATTATTTTAATACTCGTTCCTAATTAAGAAAGAGTAGAAACGAATAAGACATAAATGTATCGCAAGTGCACTTAAAGCATAGAAACAGTCTTGATCACTAAATTATTTTAATACTCGTTCCTAATTAAGAAAGAGTAGAAACGAATAAGACATAAATGTATCGCAAGTGCACTTAAAGCATAGAAACAGTCTTGATCACTAAATTATTTTAATACTCGTTCATAATTAAGAAAGAGTAGAAACGAATAAGACATAAATGTATCGCAAGTGCACTTAAAGCATAGAAACAGTCTTGATCACTAAATTATTTTAATACTCGTTCCTAATTAAGAAAGAGTAGAAACGAATAAGACATAAATGTATCGCAAGTGCACTTAAAGCATAGAAACAGTCTTGATCACTAAATTATTTTAATACTCGTTCCTAATTAAGAAAGAGTAGAAACGAATAAGACATAAATGTATCGCAAGTGCACTTAAAGCATAGAAACAGTCTTGATCACTAAATTATTTTAATACTCGTTCCTAATTAAGAAAGAGTAGAAACGAATAAGACATAAATGTATCGCAAGTGCACTTAAAGCCGAAACCACGAGAATGAATCTACTAAAATATCAACATAAACAATGACAAACGTTAAATATTAGCTGAGTTTTTAAAAATGACGACAAACACTGATGTATTAAAACATAATGATATAGTTTCATGTCCTAGGTGGCAAAGGAGTGGGGTGAGTGACAGGGATGAAGGAAGCACAGGAACTAACAGAAGTTGATCTCTAAAAATCGATAGCCAGTTGAGTTTTTCGGTCTCAATTTGGGCTAGTTTATATAGCGTTTATTGACGCCCACGCATTCTCATGTAAGCGTCAATTCTGTGATTCGCCTTTTACGTCAATGTAGCCATGCTCCTAGGACGTTTATTTAGAAACAGGTGTATTCGCGTCAGCAGATACCCTTTGTAATTGAGCATCGCAGGTATTTCTGCATCAAATCATTAGATATCTTGTTTTCCAGAGAGTTGCTTTTACGTGTCAATCAACCACGTTTTGTTTCTTCCGGCCAGGTTCGTGTATGTGTTAAGTAGGTTTATTCCTATCATGTGCAAGTTCGGCTACATTAAACCCAATATTCAACACAACAACAAAACGCATATATCGAATTTTCTCGATGTCTTTTGTAGTTTCTTCATTTCTGTCTTGATATATTAAGTGCCCTCTTTTAACTCTCTTTTAATACTACATCTTCATTTATATATATATATATATATATATATATATATATATATATATATATATATATATATATATATATATATATATATATATATGAAGCAATCTAACAAAAGATATACGCGTCAACTAATATCTTATAATTAGTGAAACATCCGGATACAAACTGAAGCTCAATATACTGGATAGAGCATTAATATTATAATATAAAATAATATAAAATGAAGTAATTATAATATTATATATATATATATATATATATATATATATATATATATATATATATATATATATATATATATATATATGCTATGAGAGAGATATCTACGAACAATCTCACAATTGAAACCCCCTCACAACTATAAAAAGGTACAGTGGGACCAGCATAGATTGATTATAGAAAAACGTCTGTGAAATGTCTGCTAGGATAGTAAAACCAAGGCGGAAAAGCGCGATTCAGATCTCCATTGGAGTACTAGAATCCTTAGTTAGGGTTAGGATTAGGGTTAGTGTTAGGGCCCGGCGATTTGAGGTTTGTGCGCAGATTATATTCCATGCAGTGTTATCATCGTAGCAAGTACGGCGGTTAATAAGGTGGTTGTAAACGTGTGGAGGAGTATTGAGGAAAAGTTGAAAGGTTAATGTATGATGGGTATGGAGGAGACAGAGATGGAATGGAGGAGAGAGAGAGGGGGGATGGAGGAGATAGAAGGAATAGAGGAGAAAGAGAATGGAGGAGAGAGAGGGTGAATGGAGGGGAGAGAGAGAGGGTGGATGGAGGGGAGAGAGAGAGGATGAATGGAGGGGAGAGAGAGCGGGAATGGAGGAGAGAGCGAGGGTATGGAGGAGAGAGAGAGAATGGAAAAAAGAGGGAATGGAGGAGAGAGAGGGAATAGAGGAGAGAGAGGTGCAATGGAGGGGAGTGAGAGAGGGAATGGGTGAGAGAGAATGGAGGAGAGAGAGGGAATGGAGGAGAGGGAATGGAGGAGAGAGAAAGGAATGGAGAAGAGAGAAAGAGAATGGAGGAGAGAGAGAGGGGGAATGGAGGAGAGAGAAAGGGGATGGGGGAGAGAGAGAGGGAATGGAGAAGATAGAGAAGGAATTGAGGAGAGAGTATATCTAGGGATCTAGATCAGTCTCTATTGAGCCACTTGATTAGCAGATATCTTATAGTTTGGGCAGATTCTAAATATTTCTGATTAAAGGTTGAGGCATTTAACAGAGGAGTCGATGATTACTCGTAACATCGAGGTATACACTATATGTATAATGATAAAAAGACAAAATGGTAAACAAAGTAACAATTTGTTTAGATCCCTTACGCGCGTTTCACACTGTACATTGTTAGAAATTTACATTGTTAGAAACCTTACTCCATAATACTTTTTATTTGGGCTAAATATAAAGAGTGATCTTTTACATCAGAATTGTAGGCAGTCAAAGTGTGACACGATATCATCTGTGAAAAGGAGATGGAAAGGAACTAACAAAATATATGAAGAGGATAGGAGAAAAGATGAAGCAATAAAGAGATCTATATAGATGTATGAAAACGAAAGACAACAGACAATAGTCGACACATTCGAAGAGAAACTCGTAATGTATAACGGTATTAATCTTGTAGTAATCAAAATGCATGCTAGAAAAAGTAAATAAAGCGATATTTTCCAAAAGAGATAGCATTAAAATGGAAAACATGTAAAATATTAAAAATAGAATAGGACGAAAAATTCGATCTATCGATGGGATCACCTCTTAGTAGTAGGCTAGCCTACCTATTCTTTAAGGTGTTTTTTTATAGAAATTAATTTAATTTTACTATTTTTAATTATAACACATCTATGCTCATTTTTTTGCAGACTCTGCCAACACTTCATGTTTAAAAGACAAATTAAATAACTACAATAATACTTATCAACGAATAAACATACTTACCACACGTTTAAGAATAGTTAACCAACACTGTCGATATGAATATACTAGGTTAGGACTCAAAATGACCTTTGATAGAAAAGCCAGCGCACAAAAGATGTGTGCACTCTGACCCACAAAACTGCATAAGTAACCCTGTAAGGGCGCCTCAGGGGATTAACAATAAACTACCTATTTTCAAAGAAAGAAGGTAATTCCTGAGAAAGTGAATCTCCTAGAACTGCACAGGATCATACCCTAGCCCGACAGTAGCAAAGTCATTAGCTTAAAAATGGTTCAGAATCAGTCGATGTTTTTAATTCGGATTAATTTATCTTGGCTAGTGAAATGTAGCTGGTTTCTTGGCAGTTACCTTTTTCTTGCTAATCTTTAACAGCTTTTATTGCATGTTCTTTCTGTGCTTTCGTAACCTCGAGTCTTAATTCCGTAAAGCCATAATCACTCCGAAGGTGGCAATAGCAATAGCCCCCTTAAATTTGACCGTTCTTCTGTTTGGTTCCTTCTTTAGTGTGGGCTATTTTGTTGGTAAATCGGTACAAGACCGTTTAGTTGGTTTTACGTGGATTAAATTGATCGTAGAACTCACATTTAATGTTCTTCTTCTTTGTGTGTGTTTCGAACATGTGGTCATACGACACTTTCACACTTTTTTACGCAGTCCTTTGCATTATTGTTGTAATCTTCAAAATCTTTCAAGATGCACTGGTTGGGAAGCAGAAGGCAGACGAGGCACTGTTGCATTGATGGTCCTCCTCTTTACATTTGCAAATAGTTGAATTAGTTTTGTAGCCCCATTTAGCCATAGCAACTTTTCATCGTCACCGTTCCGGTTGAGCGTTTTCCCACTAGACCCAGGGCGCTTCTGAGCCAGGAAGGAGGGTCTCAGGAGAGGGGATTTCTATGTCAGTAAAAGTGGAGAAGGCATTCTTTAGCCCTCTGGTTCACAGCTGTAGTCTGGTCTCATCCTGAGAAGTTGTTAGGGCTCAACGTGGCTGAAGAAGCTTCTCCTTGACTTCAGTCATTGGGCCGCTGGTTAACGTCCATCAAAATTATTGGGGGAGTAGGGAGCAGACAAGGCAGTGCTGATTTGTGTCAGTTTTGTACCCCTATCTACTCGTAGCAACTTTTGATCGCCCCATTTCCGTTCTCAGACGGTTGAGTGTTTTCTAATGGAGCCATGGTGCCTCTGAACCGGGACGGAGGGCCTCATTTAATATTGAGAAATTGTATGACCTGGACACCAGTCTTGCCCATTCGTTTTCGATGGTCAGGATGAATGTTTTATCCACTGAAAGGATACAGTTCAATCGCCATAAAACCAAAAATATAGCTACATAAACAATTGAACACGTTTATTACTCTTGAAATGAACTCAGAAATCAAGAAATATGTGCAGGCAATTTTGAATGACACTAAATTTCATTAATCGTTGTGTATTTCATTTAAGGACGATTATTATGTGTGCATTATATCTCATATAACATTGATTTGTTTGCCTATATATCTCTAGCTTATATCGTTTTTACTATTTCAACAAATGTGGCAATTAATTACAATGTCAGTATAATGACTACCGACTAGCCCATAAGAAATGTATGTGTGTAAAAACATTATTATTGATTATTCACTGTTAAGTCCAGAGACTAATGGATATATGTGCGTGTATGCAGAACTAATGAACTGATGAGTGAAAAAGCAAATGAACATTTTCATTTCGATGGTGTGTGTTTCTTTATATATTGTTTCATAGATAGATATATACTAGCTGTCCCAACTCGGATTTTCCTGGGAGTCTTTAAACTTTGATTTCTGTTTCGAACATTGAAATCCTTCCATCATTTTGCCGTTAATTATGTAAGAAAATATTTACATTTTTAAAAATATAATTCAATGGAAGAATGCGTTATTTAATATCTATTTCGCAATAAAATCGGTCGGAACTCTTACGATACTATCGATGTTGTTTTTGTAACTCTTAAATTTATACGTTGTCTCTTACCCGGCGTTGTACGGGAGTCTTTTAAGTGCCGTGTTCTGCTTTATCTCACAATTTTAAAAAGATATGTTAGTTGAAAATCGACTTAGCATTAAAACTGACTCGGTTCACGTGCTAAACGAAACCCAAAATATTTTAAATCGGTTATTAAAAAATCCATTATGTCGCTGCTTCTTTTGCTTTCAAACAGACAAAAAACGACATTATTTGAAATAACAACATATAAAAAGAATGTTTTCCCTCTTTTCTTGTATACAAACAGACGAGCCAATCGAACATACTTTTAATAAGAAAAAATAAAATATTCGTCGCTGATCAGATTTGAATCGAATATATGCGTGGAGATTCGAATGGATTTGTAAGGCATCACTATAACCACTCGATCACGACTATTCTCAATATTGTATAAGACGAGAGAGAGAGTGGTGGTAAGCACATAAAGACAGTGACGGTCGCACTTTGCCTCGCTCGCTCACTCGCTGAAAAGTGAATAATTACGCACGTGTTATGAACCACTTATAAACACATCTATTCATATTTTTAATAGAACTAATTTAGATGCTATGAATAAAATGTCAAGTCTTATGAAACTAATTAGGAACATATAAATAAAATAAAACGTCGTTTTTCGGTGCAGCACATACTGCATAATACTGCTGTTCCTTTTTTGATCAAAACAAGATAAAATTATCCAAGTAACCTGGGTATAAACTAAGTGTTTATGAATATTTTTTATGTTGTTAAAAGTAAAATTCAAATATCAGTGTATAATAAGAACAACTGTTTTACCTGCAATTAAACATTTAGGTCGTCGTTAAAACTTGGGGAATTTTTAACATTTTTGATACGATGTTTCTTTGCAGAGAAATAGTCCATATTAAGTGATCGAAGCATTATTTTCCGGTTAATTCTCTCTTTCTTTCTTAATTTTTATTGTTTTTAATTAAAATAAAATCGGTTAGTTCGAAATATTTTTTAACTGAAGTCGGCGGTGTGATATAATATTTTAGTGAACCCCCGAATTTGTATCTAATCACATTCATTAACCGTTGTATTTAGTTACAGTAAATAGAATTCTAAGTGAGAAAGCAAATTATCTTCCCTTTCTTGAAAAGATAACTAAAAAATAGCGGTCAGAATTAAATGTTAAAATATCAAAATCGATCGAAAATACAATTATGACTTACCAACGATACTGACCAATGTTTGCCTTATAAGACTGTCGGAATGTCTGTATGCATGTCCCATTTGTAATGCAAGCTATAGATCACAAATATATGTGAAAAACTTACTTTACTTTATATAAGAGATAATAATTATAGGAAAAATAACAACAATAATAATAAACATTAAAAATAGTAATTACTGATATAAGTAGTAATAATTCAGATAGATATAATATAGGTAAGAATATGGAGAAATGTAACTGTAAAAGAGGGTCAATTGCCCCCTACAAAATAATGGTTGAGCAAGAAGCATAAACTACGAAGTTACAATATATGACAATAAAAACCTGTTGATAGAAATAAATACACTCAGACACAATGTTAAAAATAAACTATGTATCTTTTGATGCTCGCCTTCACATAAAACATACCAAATACAAATATACGTTATTCATAGTCCCTTCGCTTATCATTGTCGTTGGGTTTCTATCTACAGTATCTCCTTCTTTTGAAATGTGACTTGCTCTTTAAGTCATAACCTTGTATGTTGAAATTAATATCATAAAATTAAGGATAGTTGTCGTATACGCTTGTTAGAACGTTTCTGTTTTTCAAATACTTGAAGTGTCAGTATATCAAATAAATCATAAATTACCTTCATAGGCTTTTCTCTACGACTATTTGATTCGTTGTTTTAAGCTGGTTATGGTGTACTTTAATTATAAATTTCGGATGTGTCATGATATGCACTAGTCTGAGCATTCATTTCTCAATAATGTCTACTTTTCAGCTAACCTTTTCGATTTTTACAATTTTTAAAATAGATTTTTTCGCTAGGCTTGAAAAATTTGTTATTGGTATTATATTTTTAAAAATTGTTTAGCTTTGTTAGGTATATGTTTATTAAATACCGATAACATTGTTCTTTTGAACATGAGTTCAGCTGGTGACATTCCTGGATTTGCACTGAGAAAATATTGTAGTAATTCATTTTCACTTCCGTCTGATTTCCTTAACGCTCGCTTAAACGTATATACGTAGCATTTGGTTTGACCATTAAGTCTTGGTTGGTACGGAGCGGTTGTGACATAACTAATTTGTATTTTTTGCAGAAATCTCCAAATTTCTAAGCAGTAAATTGAGTTCCTTTATCAGAAACAATTGCATCTTGAATACCAAATCTTTCAAGGATTTCGTGCTAAAAGTTTATAATGCTATTGCATGTAGGTTTCCAACCTTTGACAATTTCCAGCTACTTTGTGAAACTATCTACCACAATAATGTAATGAAGCTAATTCATTGATCCCGCAGAGTCAATATTTAGTCATAGGTATGTTCTGTCCGTTTGCGGTCACGGGTTGATTTTTACTGATCGTACTCTTTCTGCTAATGCACAATGTGATCTCTTCATCTAACGCGTACCTCAATTCTCTAACAGAGTTGATTAGAGAATTCCGAGAAAATGAATTAGACTAACCTTGGTCACTTTCTCTTGGGAACTTTTCTCATAGACTTGAGAAAGATTTATTCCGCCATGCTCCGCTGTTTTTCAAATGTTTATTCAAGTCTTTGCATATTTTGACTATACTTTAAAACTATTTTCCATGACTTCACCTGGATGTTTTTTATTGCCTTTCCTTGTCTTGACTACGCTGTTTTTCTTGTTGGTTTAAAACTTTCACGTCCTCCATATTAAAAAAAAAACTTGGTTGACTTTCACTCATTTTCTTTTCAAAGGCTTTCTTCCCTTTTTTAATCTCGTCTTCCTCCCCTCTTCCTCTCTTCCTCTGTCTACAACTCTCTTATTTATTCATTCTTCCTCTCTTTTCCATATTTTTATAAGAATATTTCATTTTTTAACCATTCTATTTTTTTACCCCCCGGATTTTTTTTTATTTGAAACATCCTCTTTCCATCAAAATATTTTGTCATTCTCTATTTCTCACTTGAATATGCTCTCGGCTCCTCATGAGAGCGTATTTGTTCACGCTGAGGTAATTTTTAATAATGACTCGAAGCGTTGCAAAGTGCTATGCTCCTCAGCTTAAAAAAACGTGTCACTTCCTGCCTTCGAGTATAGTCCCCCTCACTCTCTATTACTCTCTCCTTCTCCCTCCCCTCTTTCTTTCTTTCTAATATATCCCTTCTTACTCTAATCATTCTAATTTTCTTTCTCTCTCTATATATATATATACACCTAATCACTCGCCTTACACCCCCTCTTATCTTTATACATTCTCTATCCCCTTCATTAATCTCTCTCTCACTCTCCATACTATCTATTTTTCTCACTTTTATTAATAACACAAAAATAAATTGTTGTATCATAAACCGATAAACTTAAGATTATATATTTTTTCTTTTTAATAAAACGATGGTTTACAATATCTTTAATTTTCAATTATTTTTCATTAACTTTCGATAAAACATACGAGTATATCCTTATTTATTTGCCCCCCCCCCCCACACACGAGGGTAGAATTAGACACAATGTCAATTTTAATGTGGGGAAAATTCAACTTCCAAAAATTGGACACTATAGATTAGAACAAAAAATTTAATTGTCTCAGTTTAGAAGGATTTTTCCTTCGCTGACCGAGGACAGAAAAGATGAAGTGTAGTATCAGGAAAGAGTCTACACTTTGCTCTTAGCCAAAAGGCCAAATATACGACTATGTGAATGGATGGTTCAACTACCAAACTACATTTTCTACTTCTACGGTGTCTTTGTTTTTCAACCGCCGTTCCCTTATGTTGATAACGTGACCACTTTATTATGACTAGCGCCATTTGGCTTGTTCTTGAGTATAGTATTAAAACAAAAACCGTGTTTGATATCAACTGATTCCAGTTGAGACCAAAGTATTGTAAAATCGTGTACGGTCTGTGTGATTGTATTGTCTAGAAATATGCTAAAAATAATGCACAATGACAGCAAACAGTTCAAACTTCGTAAATTCAAAAAGTAAATTTTCTTCAACAATCAGAGTCGCAAATTCATCTTTCCACTAATGTACTCTCACTCCCCAACACAAAATTAGCACCGACTTGTAATAAAAAATTCACACCCTTATATTACCAAGAGGAAACTTCCCATTGATCATGATAGTCAGGTGGGGGCTAAAAGATTAACATATCAAACGATACTCAACCTTTGAATGCTTTATTTTTTATATCGGTTTGAAAAGGTGTTATCAAGTTAAAACGTTTTATAGGGGTCATATAAAGTAGTAAAAAGATTTTTGGCAAAAAAATATTTATTGAACGACAATTAATGATGTTGCAAATGTGCAACAAATGGCATAAAATTGCACATGTATCACAAAACACTACAACATAAATATTCATAATACACTAGAGAATCATAAAATCAATTTTACTTACCATTATAATGACCAGATTTAAAAGTTTAAGCTCTTGAATTATGCAGATGACACACCGATGACAACGAAGATACTGATTACCTATTTAGCGGGTGTGCTGATGCAACATCATATTCATACCTACTCACACTTGACAACAGGCTCGTTGCAGATGTGAAACAAGTTGCCGTTTGACACATTTTCGTTGAATATTATATTAAATAGGCATTTTGTTGGAATATGTCATATTTGAAAAAAAAAACATTTAAGGATTAAGTTGGCAAGTATTTTGAACTTATCTTCTCTATTGACATCAATTATAGGCGACACTTATTCTCTCTTCCCACCATGACGTAAGCGACATCTTATTCCTTTTAAGTTTCAAACTACAGCATGTGAACTTCAAAGGATTTTAATTTCACCGTCTAATATTTCTTTTTTTGTGTTTACCTCCCTAATCCTAACCCTAACCCTAGCCCTAGCCCTAACCCTAACCCTAACCCTAACCCTAACCCTAACCCTAGTCCTAACCCTAGCCCTAGCCCTAGCCCTAGCCCTAACCCTAACCCTAACCCTAACCCTAACCCTAGCCATAACCCTAACCCTAACCCTAACCCTAACCCTAGCCCTAGCCCTAGCCCTAGCCCTAGCCCTAACCCTAACCCTAACCCTAACCCTAGCCCTAGCCCTAGCCCTAGCCCTAGCCCTAGCCCTAGCCCTAACTCTAACCTTAACCCTAGCCCTAACTCTAACCCTAACCCTAACCCTAGCCCTAGCCCTAGCCCTAGCCCTAACTCTAGCCCTAGCCCTAACCCTAACCCTAACCCTAACCCTAATCCTTACCCTTACCCTAGCCCTAGCCCTAGCCCTAACTTTAACATTAACCCTAGCCCTAACTCTAACCCTAACCCTAACCCTAACCCTAACCCTAACCCTTACCCTAACCCTAGCTCTAACCCTAGCCCGAACCCTAACCCTAACCCTAACCCTAGCTCTAACCCTAACATCTACAAAGTAATAAGCTAAAAAGCTTTGCATGCTGCACGTGAATATTCTCAAATATGTGAAATAATACGGTAACGAACGCTGGTTCCAAATACAATGAAAACTTAAAGTTTCTAAGCACATACATCCCTAACCCTAACCCTAACCCAAACCCTAACCCATATACTATTACTCTTAAAAAGTTATAGTGTGTTTGGAGTTCGTACGAAAATTGACACAAGTGGTTGGTTGACAAAAAAGGGAATAGGCAGAGTACACATTTCTAACGTTAGCTGAGATACTTGCTTTCGATGTTTTTTTTACAATTGCCATACACGAGTTCAAATTTCAGGTAAGTCTAAAGGATTTTTAAATTGATTATTATTAAATGTTTTTTATGCTAGTTGCAGAATACGCATTGAATGTCATGGGTCAAGGTGTTCGCTTGTTTCATGTTCATGTTCGTTCATTCACAACGTTGTCTATCCATCTTTTTTGTCTACCTTTCGACCGGCTTCCTTGTATTATGCCATCAACGCAACGTGACCAAAAAATCTCAAGATTTTACATTTGATGACAGAGGATATGTATGGAATGCCAGTGTGTTTTCGCAACTCTGTGATACTGATGTGATCAACTACTGACTGGCTACGTGTTTTATAAATTGAAAGAAATTAACATTAAAATGACATTAAAAAAAACAATACAAAAATATATTTTAAACAAAGTGTCATTTTTTTTGATAATCTGCAAAAAAGTAGACATAAAAGGTATTCGGCATTCGATCAAAGCATTTTCTCCCCCACTAACTATTAATTCTTCATACGAGTTATGAACAGGTAGAAGCTAGGTAAAGATGGAAGTTGACATAACCAGGTAGTGTACCAACACCGCCCAAGGAGCGGGTATGAACTAGTATATTTATATTTGCAATATATTCCAAACATTTCTCACTGCTTCTGGGCAGTTTTTAAAGAGTCTGGTTCTATAGTTATGTCAAATATTTATATAAATTCCAAGCCTTTCAACTATTCACTGGAAATAGTGAAAATCAGATTCTAAACGAATAAATGCAAGGCCACATGACGTTCTAGCTAATAGACTTGACGCCCTGGGGTCCTACCAACAAATGACATATATTTGAAATCAAGGTCTCCCTGGGAGTGTTTCTATCTTACTTTGCTTGACCAGCCTACAGCGGAAATTCAGACTGCACAAGAACACTTTAATTCTTAAAATCAGCAAAATAGGAAATATAGTAATAGAAGCAGAAGAATAGAGAGAAAACACACTGGAATTTCGTCAAAGAACTATATTTTACCATTTCGAAATTGTATGACATAAAGTGAGAATGATTGGCATATGAGGATCCCGTTTAGTTTTTACATGTTCTTTAATAGAAAAGAACCTTTCTTGTTGGTTTCGTATGAGTTACCTCATCATTCTTAGTATCATTCTATTCGGTTTAACGTCTGTTTTTGCCTGTTGGTATGTGCTGGGCGGCTGTAAGAAAGAAATAAGCAGACGAAATGTGACATTAGTCGATAATGTCGGAACATAGATTAATTAAAACAAAGCAAATATTAATTGAGGAATGACATCATCGGTCAATAAATATAAAGAAGGTTATGTTACAGACAATATTTCAAAAGACAGACAACCACACTAAGGCATCTGCACTATTTAAGGGAATGTCATCTCTCTTCTCTCTCTCTCTCTCTCTCTTTCTCTCTCTCTCTCTCTCCCTCTTTCTTCTTGTTATATATACATTGCAGAAGAAAATCAGACATATTATTAATATAATGTTTTTTTTCGGATTGTCACGATAATGACAATAAGTATATATCAAAACAAATTTATATCCCACTATCATATATATATATATATATATATATATATATATATATATATATATATATATATATATATATATATATATATATATATAAATATATATATATGAAGAAGAATGGAAAGGAATTAGAGAAGCAAAAACCAAATCAAAATTCAATTCAATTGCTCAGAGCAAGGTATATTCCGCAAAAAGGCAATTTATTCAAGTTAAATTTTCCTTAAGCAAGGCTTTTCAAAGATCAAAATCTTATCATCAGAGGAAGTCGCTGGCATATGTACCTGCTCTATCCTGGATATTGAGCTGTATACTCTTCACAATAGGTTTTACCTTTCCTAAAAGTTCGCTTTTAGTACACCTCTTTAAATATATATATATATATATATATATATATATATATATATACATATACATATATATATATATATATATATATATATATATATATATATATATATATATATATATATATATATGAGTTTATATATATATATATATATGTATCAAGGCAGCATTTTTTCTCTAAGGCACGTATTATTAAAAATAACTGAAAAATCATGTCTGGATATTTTTGTATGAATCCTTTCCATTTTCCGGATGAAAGTCCTAATCTCGGATGAGAATTGGCTGATGAATCTGCCGTAATTTTCGTTTAGGTCCAAAGTACTTTCTGACCCATCTAGGCCCAACTTCAGTGGAATAATATCAATCAGGTAAAGACCTGATAACTATATAACTTTATAACTATAATCTCACTCCAGTTCTTTACCTGATTGACATTATTCCACTGAAGATGGAATTCAGCGACCAGGTTGGATCATAAAATAATTATCTGCCTGATGAGACCTCAGCTCTTGAGAGCTGTAGATCGATAACATCGACATGCCAGTGTAGCAGACCTTGTACATGTTTGAATAAAAGCATTCACAATACAGCTCTATATTTTTATTGAGCACTCTTTTATAAGCCCGGTTTGATTCCCTTTGGATTTCTACTCTGTGGATTTTTACCCTACCTGGATTACTATATATATATATATATATATATATATATATATATATATATATATATATATATACAGATATGACACTCCATAGAAATAAAAAATAATTTGAAGTTGTAAACATTGATCGTAATCTTCTTTTGTCTCCCTTGTGAAGCAGGTTCTGCACTGGATGTCTCCCTTTAGTGTGAAGTCCGATCGTTTCGGGAGATTATTGTAGGGTATCCAACCGCATTTGTTGTAGCCACGCTCTCAGCTTTCCCCAGGATCTTCCATCTTGAATCTTATTTTCATCCTGATGTCATTATTTGTGTACATGACATGTCCGTGCCAACGTATACGATTTTCTCGTATGTTTTGTGAGATTGGCATAACTTGGGATATGGTTAAATTTGGTCAGACCCTAAGTCCGACACAACATCTTTGTCTTCATAACCGATATGTTTTTTTTGGGCTTCTTTCATCGACGGAGCTGTACAAAGCAGCAGTAAAAGTTTGAAACATCGACGTCTTATAATCATTAAGATATTTTGTGTGTTCAGATATCAATATGCCTGTCATATAACCCCATTTAACTCTGACACAGGCCAAATAAGCATTAGAATTGTTTCAGAGGAGCCATAGTACAAATCAATCTAAGTAAAATACCTGTAAACTTCGCAATTCTAACTTTTACTATAAACTGAGTGATTGTCCAATTCACTAGAGAATGAAAAAATCAATACTATATCTCCTAGGTCGTTCAGGATCCTCTTATGGCAATTTCCGTTATTCATTATAATAAGGGTAGCTAGTGTAGCATAACCTACCCTTTTCCACACACCCATTTACGCGTTCATACACCAGAGCACGCTCAGACCTAATTATCCCCCTTTCTAGCCATGTTAGGGGAGCTCTGAGATCGAGACTATACAAGCTAAATTTAGAAAGAGATTCTGTGATTTGGTGCTGGTAAACTAAATTAAACAAATACGTTAACATTTTATAAAAAATTATGTAATTATTTGTATTCGATAGATTTCATTTTCTCGTCCTGAGACCTTCAACGTGATCACTCTTAGACGTGTGAACTTCGGACTCTCTTTTGGCATTTTGGTCAAACTGTTTTATTCTGATACCATACCCCATCTCTTCTGTATTCGGTCAGTGAAAAACATCTTTCTAGCCTGAGTCAATTTTCATTTTGTACCAATTCAGATTGACTATTTTGGGGAGCTAGATTTTCTCCCACATAAAAGTTACCTTGTGTATAACTCTGCCCCGTGGGGAAGCAAGTAAATATGGACTCACAATATGATGTCCCAATATTACATTTTTTTTTTTATTACGAAGTTGTTATAAAAATAATCATAGCGACTCAAATATTACAATGTCCTTTTTTATTACAAGTTTGTTATGAAATACTTTTATATCCTTGTAAAATGTTCTATTCTGGTCTTAGTAGCTTTCACTGTTTATTATCATCACTGACTGTGTAATTGGAAATGTTGATCCATGAAATAAGATTCTAAAAAAGGGGGGAATGGGAAGTTACCTGATTAAGAATCTAAAAACTAAGTAAGGTTATAAAACCAGCGAAAGTAGCAAATAACCTTGTCATAATTAAAAAAAAATAGAAATTATTCTATTTAATTAAGATTTATGACAGAATGTTTGGCTAAAAAAATTTCTTCAAAGTCCATGTCTTGTTTGAATTAAATTATTTGGTCTGTTGAGCTTTTGTGGTACAGCCAAAAAAAATCAAAGGGATAAATTGTTTCCCTCAGCATCGAAAAAAGTTCATTCCGATCTCAGTGATGAGATGAAGGCAAGTTTGTCATCTAAATTATTCCACTCCATTGATTATTCGATCATATTTAATATTTAAAATTGTAATATGTTGATAATTGGTTGTAACATGCTCATAGGTAAATAATTATATTAGATATTAAGTTTATAAATCCCCCCAAGTATAGGTAAATAATCATATCAGACATGAAGTATATAAATCCCCACGGTAGAGGTAAATAATCATATCAGACATGAAGTATATAAATCCACAATGTAGAGGTAAATAATCATATCAGACATGAAGTATATAAATCCCCATGGTAGAGGTAAATAATCATATCAGACATGAAGTATATAAATCCCCATGGTAGAGGTAAATAATCATATCAGACATGAAGTATAATCCCCACGGTAGAGGTAAATTATCATATCAGACATGAAGTATATAAATCCCCAAGGTAGAGGTAAATTATCATATCAGACATGGAGTATATAAATCCCCACGGTAGAGGTAAATTATCATATCAGACATGAAGTATATAAATCCCCACGGTAGAGGTAAATAATCATATCAGACATGAAGTATATAAATCCCCACGGTAGAGGTAATTAATCATATCAGACATGAAGTATATCAATCCCCACGGTAGAGGTAAATAATCATATCAGACATGAAGTATATAAATCCCCACGGTAGAGGTAAATAATCATATCAGACATGAAGTATATAAATCCCCACGGTAGAGGTAAATTATCATATCAGACATGAAGTATATACATCCCCACGGTAGAGGTAAATTATCATATCAGACATGAAGTATATAAATCACCACGGCAGACGTAAATAATCATATCAGACATGAAGTATATAAATCCCCACGGTAGAGGTAAATAATCATATCAGACATGAAGTATATAAATCCCCACGGTAGAGGTCAATAATCATATCAGACATGAAGTATATAAATCGCCACGGTAGAGGTAAATAATCATATCAGACATGAAGTATATAAATCCCCACGGTAGAGGTAAATTATCATATCAGACATGAAGTATATAAATCGCCACGGTAGAGGTAAATTATCATATCAGACATGAAGTATATAAATCCCCACGGAAGAGGTAAATTATCATATCAGACATGAAGTATATAAATCGCCACGGTAGAGGTAAATAATCATATCAGACATGAAGTATATAAATCCCCACGGTAGAGGTAAATAATCATATCAGACATGAAGTATATAAATCGCCACGGTAGAGGTAAATAATCATATCAGACATGAAGTATATAAATCCCCACGGTAGAGGTAAATTATCATATCAGACATGAAGTATATAAATCCCCACGGAAGAGGTAAATTATCATATCAGACATGAAGTATATAAATCGCCACGGTAGAGGTAAATAATCATATCAGACATGAAGTATATAAATCCCCACGGTAGAGGTAAATAATCATATCAGACATGAAGTATATAAATCCCCACGGTAGAGGTAAATAATCATATCAGACATGAAGTATATAAATCCCCACGGTAGAGGTAAATTATCATATCAGACATGAAGTATATAAATCCCCACGGAAGAGGTAAATTATCATATCAGACATGAAGTATATAAATCGCCACGGTAGAGGTAAATAATCATATCAGACATGAAGTATATAAATCCCCACGGTAGAGGTAAATAATCATATCAGACATGAAGTATATAAATCCCCACGGTAGACGTAAATAATCATATCAGACATGAAGTATATAAATCCCCACGGTAGAGGTAAATAATCATATCAGACATGAAGTATATAAATTCCCACGGTAGAGGTAAATTATCATATCAGACATGAAGTATATAAATCCCCACGGTAGAGGTAAATAATCATATCAGACATGAAGTATATAAATCCCCACGGTAGACGTAAATAATAATATCAGACATGAAGTATATAAATCCCCACGGTAGACGTAAATAATCATATCAGACATGAAGTATATAAATCCCCACGGTAGACGTAAAAAATCATATCAGACATGAAGTATATAAATCGCCACGGTAGAGGTAAATAATCATATCAGACATGAAGTATATAAATCGCCAAGGTAGAGGTAAATAATCATATATTTACCCCCACCTCCCAAGTAAAGATATATTATCATATTAGACATTAAGTTTATTAATCCCCCAAATAAACACGGTGTGTCTCACTGGACACATAGTTTAGTGAATAATGGTGCTGATTAGGAGATATTCTACAGTGAATTCTACCTAGAAGTTAAGTGTTCAATCCCTGATTAAAGAAGTTAAGCAAAAAATAACTGATACTAGGTACAGAATAGAAAACGGCAATGAGCATAGAATAAAAACAGTCTCTGCATGTAGATTAAATAAAGGGTCCCGATCAATATCTGTAATCAGGTGTGATTCTACTCCTCGTCCAATTAAAGGTAGGTCTTGTATCGAGTCATTTTGATATCTTGGCGATATGATCTGCACTGGTGAGGGATGTGAATTAATTTTGATCTTGTATGTATGGACTGCATGGGGTGGGTTTTATGAGCGTTTTACGTGCTGTTCAACCTCACTTGTTACTCAACGTTGAGTTTAAAACAGCTACTCCATAGTGCCATGTTACATGCAAGTTAATGCTGAGCCTCCATTAACTCAGCTTTTCTGAACACACAGAGAAATGACGGGACTATGGTTCAGTTGATTTGTGTTGTCTGTCTTGACGACATAATTCTGATGCTCCGTGCCATTTAGCCTGAAAGTGCCCAGTCTGCAGTCAGCTCTGCATTGCAAGCGACTACGTTGGTTATGGACATGTTGAACGAAGCTCTGATTGGATAAGCAGATGTACACACACACACACACATGTCAATAGGTATAGACCAGAGAAGGGCAGGCCGAGAAAGACTTGGAATGATTCGTTCAAAGATGATTTCAACCAATAGCACATTGAAACCAACGTAAATGCATGCTGCCATGATCACCGTACAAACTACATCCGATGTGAGAGAGACGTCAAACGAAAAAGAAGTTAATGGCTATGAAAAAGAAGACTTGAAAAAACAACATGTAAATGACAAGAAAAACGAGGAAAACCATCCGAATATTGTAATCTATTTCATGAAACTCACATAATTTTATACTTATGCATATACATATGCACACATGTACACATACACACATACACACATAGATATATAAATAAAATCATACAACTATAGATGCAAAAAGAGCAACAGTACTTCTCAGAAATTCCCAATCAGATCATAAGAATCCGACATTTCATTTTACTAACGAGTCACCGCGTATCAAGGTCAAGAGCCACTGGAGGACAAGGATTAATGAAACAGATCGATTGTGAAGTTTGATTACTTATGAGGGCGGTTTATGATATCGATTTTAAGACGACGATGTTGCCAGGAGTATTCTGCATGGTCACATCAAACAGCCACGTTATAAATAACAGGATGGCTGTTCCTTGCTACTATTTTACACCATTTCAGCAATGCCAGCTCTCCTATCTTAGAGATGTGCGCTAGTTGTCTGATGGGAGGATACTGAAAAACATGAGTATTGATTTACTCCTCTCCAGGAGTTAGGCACAAGGCCATTTTTTATCTTACTTCCACAAGTAAGATGTGACCCAAGGTCGGGTCGAGAAAGTGGGGTTTGAAAAGCCGGCGCCCGAGAGGTGAGCACTCTGGCCATTAAAAATTGCCTGGACCACCCCGTGGGATTCCCCGGTAGGGGCGCCTCAAGCAGTAAGCAATAAACTTACTCCTCCCCAAAGAGGGAGGCGAAGCCTGAGAGGGTGGACCTCCTAGAACTGCACAGGACAGACCCATAGACCGGTGTAAATCAAGCCCCGAAGGCCAAGACGATACCAGTCTATGGGGTGCAGTATCCATTGGAACAGATACTACACTTTGATCTTAGCCAAAAGGCCAGGAAATTCTTATCAGAATGAGTAGTTAGCATCCGGCAGAGATTATCAAATAGATGGATGTCTCTCTGCTTCATGGAAGTGAGACCTCAGAGATGAACACCAAAGCCCATGGATTTAGGAATGAAGCATCATTACCACAGTGACCAAGGATGCTCGAACAGTACCTCACAATATCAACGGTCTGTGTATCAGGTGTAACATGAAAAACATAACAAATCCATGCAGTCCTTACCTGATCTTACGTCTTGTTTTGTTTTTTTTTCTGATAGAACGAGTCAAATTCTAGTCAAATACAAGTTCGAGATAATATCAAAAAGTTCTTTCTCCTGCTTCTTCTTCAAGGATTACAAAAAATAACCTTTCATTACTATTGAACAACATAAGAAAACGATTTCTTGCTCCTTCTTCTTATTTAAGGATTTTTCATTTTTTTTTCAACCTTTCATTATTATTAATCAACATAAGACAATGCTGCATTTTTAAAGATTTTTTAAAAAGTTCGACCTTATATTCTGGTGGTGTCACAATAAAACACCGGTTTCTGGTCAGCCACTTAACCAGTTTAGGGGGTAAACTTTTTTGTCAGACATCCCCTTCCTTTTTGATTGGGCCCTTGAAGGGCTTAATTGTTTGCTAGCCTGTTTGAGATCCAGAGGATTGAACGTTGGTGGTGGTGTCTCTTTCAGGCTTGGTCTGTCTTGAAGTGATTTTACTTTCTTCTTACTTTTTACTATTATAATTAACTCCTTACATGAAGTGGCTTCATGTCTTGTCTAGAACGAGACTTCCATTACAAATGTTACAAAAGAGGAAAAAATAATTGGTTTGCCACTCATACAGGTTCGTTAGATCTTCTTATTTTTCCAAACTTCTGTTGACACACCCAATATTTTTTAAAATTTTGTTTGGGAATGTGGGGGGGGGGGGTAATTCTAAAAGTAAACAAAAGTAATGAAATCATGTAAACTCTTTTTGAATTAACTGATTAGATCACCACATTACGATGTTTGATGTTCTATGTGATTATTTCAAACGATGTCCTCTTCGGTTGACTATGGGGAATGATTTTTATCATTGATTCCCGACAGATTGTTGCCACTAATACTATTTTTCCATACATTAGTTAATATGTATACAATCACATATATGGATCATTTTTTAAGCATCTGATAATTCATAAAATTTCAATGAATGTAGGCTATTTAAAACTTAAGCATGGCCGACCATCAAAAATGGGATTTGAAACTTAAGCATTATAGAACACCAACAATGCTATTTCAAATTTTAAGATATCAGCAGCAGCAGTAGCAGCAGCAGTAGCAGCAGCAGCATCGGTTTAGCGGCTGTTTTGCATGCGGGTATGTGTTGGACGGATTTCAGAAAGTGGACATTGAAGTAATTGAAACTAAAGGTTGACTTCTTCTTCTTCTTCTTCTTCTACTTCTTCAGGTATCAGGTCTGTTTGCAGACATCGATGATCATGGCTACCCATTCATTTGAATATTTTGTTTCACCATGATGTTCTTTGCAAAGAGGTTACCTATAGTGGGTTGCAATTACCTTCTATAGGGGCAGTGCTCTTACAGAGCAGGAAGTCTTAGCCATTGTACACAAATCAGTATCATCTGCTTAACATAAAACGAAGGGTTGACCAGTTTCTAAAATCCATTACGTTGCTCAACCCTCCATCCATCACAAAGGTTGACTACACACTCTTAAAAAATGTCAGATTGGGGCCTCACCACAGGATGTAAGACAGGGTTTGTTTTGGGGCCGAAAATCCATAAACCAAAAGAATCTCAGATTCTGTTCTTCAAATTAAGCTTACAATGACTTTCTTCCACTAAATTTTTATTTTTTCATCATCATCATCATCATCAGCATCATCATCATCATCTTTTTAGCATCTGTTGTACGTGCTAGTATGCATTGGATGGCTTTTAGAAAGCGACTTCTAAACATACCTATCTCTGACAAGGTCTTTTTTATCTCTCTTTCTCTCAAATCAAATCTTATCACTTCCTCCCGTGTTTTCTTGGCCAACTGACTCTGCTAACTCAACTGTTCTACATCTACTTACCCAATCAGTCTTATCTATTTTTGTGACCAAACCAATAAAGGCTCTAATTTCAGGGGTACTAAATCGATATGTAAGGGAAAGCGCCACTCGTTTCCTTGGATTGCTCCACTTACCCTTGACCCTTCATCTTATGATGCTGAAAGTTTAGCAAGGAAGCATCAAGTACCATTTTTTTAGTCTTTGGTATGACTCGACTGAATATTGAACCCTGGTCTCTCAGTCCATTAGTGAACACTGGAACCATTATATCAAATGGACCAGTTCTGACTTAACAAGTGTTTAAATTTGTAATAAATCTCTCAAAGAGATAATACGTTTGTGAAAAAAGGCCTCATGTTGAATAATGCTAGAGAAATCCTAGAAGTGTCTCTAAATTATAGTCTTCTTCCAACTTCTTTCCCACTTTCTTCATAAATCGGTTTTGCTAAAAGCGAAGAATCCTAAACCATTTTGTAAATAAGTAAGTTGTTTAGTTCACAACATTCAAGAAAAATGTATTTAAAGTTTACTCAACTTTTTCACGTTTTGGTTGTTTTACAAATTATTGCTTTACAGAAATCATTTATTTTAGATGTTATTGAAAGTTTAAATTCACTAAAACACAAGTATTTTTTTATTTAAAGTTTAAATTCACTAAAACGCAAGTATTTTTTTTATTGAAAGTTTAAATTCACTAAAACGCAAGTATTTTTTATTAGAAGGTTTAAATTCACTAAAACGCAAGTATTTTTTATTGAAAGTTTAAATTCTCTAAAACACAAGTATTTTTTTTATTGAAAGTTTAAATTCACTAACACACAAGTATTTTTTTTATTGAAAGTTTAAATTCACTAAAATGCAAGTATTTTTTATTGAAAGTTTAAATTCACTAAAATGCAAGTATTTTTTATTGAAAGTTTAAATTCACTAAAACACAAGTATTTTTTTTTATTGAAAGTTTAAATTCTCTAAAACACAAGTATTTTTTTATTGAAAGTTTAAATTCTCTAAAACACAAGTATTTTTTTTATTGAAAGTTTAAATTCGCTAAAAAAACGAGTATTTTTTATTGAAAGATCAAATTCACTAAAACACAAGTATTTTTTATTGAAAGTTTAAATTCACTAAAACACAAGTATTTTGTTTATTGAAAGTTTAAATTCGCTAAAAACACAAGTATTTTTTATTGAAAGTTTAAATTCACTAAAACACAAGTATTTTTTATTGAAAGTTCAAATTCACTAAAACACAAGTATTTTGTTTATTGAAAGTTTAAATTCGCTAAAAAAACAAGTATTTTTTATCGAAAGTTCAAATTCACTAAAACACAAGTATTTTGTTTATTGAAAGTTTAGATTCTCTAAAACAAAAGTATTTTTTATTGAAAGTTCAAATTCACTAAAACACAAGTACTTTTTAATGAAAGTTTAAATTCACTAAAACACAAGTATTTTTTATTGAAAGTTTAAATTCACTAAAATACAAGTATTTTTTTTATTGGAAGTTTAAATTCACTAAAACACAAGTATTTTTTTATTGAAAGTTTAAATTCTCTAAAACAGAAGTATTGACTTATTGAAAGTTCAAATTCACTAAAACACAAGTATTTTTTTTATTGAAAGTCTAAATTTATTAAAACACATGTATTTTTTTAAATTTCGACTTAATTATTTTTTCTTTTATAAATTCTGATAAGACATTAGACATCACAAACAAAAATTAAACAAGAAAGATGAAGTGAAAATCAATGAGACTAGGGAATGCATGCATAATCTTTGTTAATGTGTTGACCAGATTTGTTAACCTTGCCACAAGTCAGAGCCCTAATTCATATGCACTTAGATATTCACAGATGCTACAGATATATTCAACTATTGATTTGTATTTCAAAGGTGATATCATGAGTCAAGATACCAGCTTATCTCTCGGCCTTTTAGCTGAGATCAAAGTGTAGTATCAGTGTCGATGTATGCTACACCCCTTAAACCGATACCGTCTTCGCCTTCCGCCCTTGATTCCGCCGGTTTTCGGAGTTGTCCAGTGCAGTTCTAGGAGGTCTACGCTCCCAGACTTTTCCTTCTCACTCTTTGAGAAGGGGTTAGTTTATTGCTAATCGCCTGAGGCGCTCCTACTGGGTAATGCTGACGGGGCTGCCCAGGCATATTTTGTAGGCCAGAGTGCTCATCCTCTAGGGCGCTGGCTTTTCAATCACACTTTCCGACTTTGTGTCACATCTTACCGCTGTGGGAGGGAGATAAAAAAAAAGGTCTAAACGGATTTCTATATATACATTTGCCCTGCTTTCAGTGGTTCTATTTTAGCCTGAGGTCAATCTTAAAGTTTCCATGGTATATTAACAGTCTTTCAAATAAACCTTTTGGAATTTGTTTTATGCTTTCCTAAAATTGATGAAGATGATTATGATGATGATCATTATCATCATCATAATCATCATCGGTTTGATGTCCGTTTTACATGTTGGCATGCGTTGGGCGGCTTTTCAAAATTTACTTATAAACTACCCTATCTTTACCCTGTCTTTATTTATCTCTTTCTCTCAAGTCCATTTTTATCGTTCCCTTCCATGTTTCCTTGGTCTATCCCTGTGAACTGAACCTGCTACGTCAACTTTACTACATCTACTAACTACATCCATTATTTCTCCTGTTCTGTACACCTCTCCATATACTGTCCAGATTTAATTTTTATTTGACATGATCTGATTTAAGTCTGTCTTTAAGACTCACATTATCATATCATTCTCATCTTATTTCTCTCCATGCAACGCATGTCCTCAACCGTCACTCACCAGGTTTCACTTCCATGCCTCATCACACTGCGTACATATGCCTGATACTCTTCCCTTGGTCAACAGTCATACTCAGCAAAGGTCTCCATAGGCCATGGACCGGATTTGGCTCGTGGGCCTTGAGTTGCTCATGCATGGACTAGACCAATAGTCGGTTTTGAACTTGGTCTGACTGTCAAAAAGGGACCCTGAATGCATACAAGATTCTTCCTTTGTATTTTCTGTCTCAGTCAACAAGAAGGCAACAGATAGAAAATATGAAGAAATAGGAAGAAAATATGAAAATATGAAAATATAAGATACAATCAAAAGAGGCAAAAAAAAAATTAGTTTGTCATTCTGTTCCGGAGAAACAGGTGGACTTGAAATTTGATAACAGAATTTCCATCCGAAAACTATTTTAGTCGGTTGTCTGTTTACTTATGTCAGATGTTCATTTTTCAGATCTATTGAATTTAGCCATAAACGTCAGGGAGGGGCGGAGTTTCATGTGCGACGATGCGGAAAATTGTAAACGTTTGCTGATAAGAAGTAGCAGTTTGAAGCTTGTCAAACAGAGATGATTTCAAATTGAAGAAGTTTCAACACAGCTGCCATTTCGTAGATGATTAACTCTTTATGGAAACTGGCTTCAGGTGATAACGTTGTAAACACACTGTACTCACATACACTACAAAAAACACACACACACACACACGTGCACACGGGCACACACACACACACGTGCACATACATGAAAGAATGCAATAAACATCCCACAAAATAATTCATACATGTTTACTGCTTCTTCTGGGAACGGCCAGCACTCGGAGCCGTACAAAGCAGCTGTCCAAGTTAGAAACATCGATATTTCACATTAATCGACATTGCTTTGTGTTTCAGATATCAATATATTATATATCTCCATTTACGTATGACACCGGCCAAAAAGGCATTAGAATTCTCAGTTTCAGATCAGCTATAGTTTAGGTTAACCTGAAAGTGGATTTAATCAACGTCAGATCGTTGCAAACCTCAGGATTACACTTTCAAGTGTCAACCGAGTAATTGTCTAATACATCAGTGATAGAAACATAATAAATGCTACTGGTGCAGTTTTTGTATGGGACAGAAAACGAATATGGTTAGGGTTAGTTTAGGGTTAGTATAGGGTTAGTTCAGGATTAGTTCAGGGCTAGGTTAGGGTTAGTTTAGGGTTAGGGTTAGTTTAGGGTTAGGTTAAGGTTAGTTTAACGTTAGGTCAGAGTTAGTTCAGGGTTAGGTTAGGGTTAGTTTAGGGTTAGTAAAGGGTTAGGTTAGTGTTATTTCAGGGTTAGGTTAGAGTTAGTTGAGGGATAGGTTAGGGTTAGGTTAGGGTTAGGTTAGTTGTGGGTAGTTGAGGGTT
The DNA here is from genome assembly GCA_963556195.1 of Sepiola atlantica. Lineage (NCBI taxonomy): Eukaryota > Metazoa > Mollusca > Cephalopoda > Sepiida > Sepiolidae > Sepiola > Sepiola atlantica. The sequence goes on from OY744532.1 coordinate 90,202,927, forward strand.
AGTTAAAGGTTAGTTTAGGGTTAGTTTAGAGTTAGGTTAGGTTTTGTTTAGGGTTAGGTTAGAGTTAGTTCAGGGTTAAGTTAGGGTAAGGTTAAGGCTAGTTCAGGTTTAGTTTAGGGTTAGGTTAGAGTTAGTTCAGGCTTAGGCTAGGGATAAGTAAGTGTTAGTTTTAGATTAGGGTGAAAAAAATGGCTGTTTTTTGTCCGGTTCAAAATATGTACCAGTAATTAAAAAATATTATATTGCCTCAGTTTTTATTAATAGTAATAAGGCTGCCTACTTACTCCTTTCATGTCTATGTATATATGTCCGTAAAAAAGAAATCAGTTCTCTCGGGTATCAGTATCGTAAAATCTGTAAACAAATGAATGTACTTTCTTCTAATCCTAGCTCAGTAGTTGGTTTGGTAACTCAGATTGTAGACCATCGGACACAGGTGGTGACGGTTGGTAGCAACTGGCGTCTGGGTTTCGAATAGCAGGATGGATACGTCTGGCTACACTGATGAGGTGTGAAGGGACGAAACAACTTTCTGTAAATGAGTATATTTTGCATATATGCTAGCTTGCCCGATCCGGTCTTAGCCGTGAGTGTATAGCGTTGTTTATAATTCGAACAAAATATTACTTTGATTGATGACGAAAACCATTT
>OY744532.1:90206077-90228577 GCA_963556195.1 Sepiola atlantica
GTATTAACCAGCAAGTTACAACTATTTTGACCCAATTGATTGTTTTACATGTATCTAAATATCTTTTAAATCTTCAATAATTACACAGCAACAAAACTGTTTTATATATCTACCAAAAAATATAATTACACCGACCCGGCTATTTAAAATTGCCACTTAAAATTATTTATTATTATTGACTATATTCCGTCTAAGTAGTTTTCAATCATTTCATTTATTATTATACATTGATATTATTAGAAAACTATATATATATATCTATCTATATGTATATGTTTATATATTTGTATGTACGTGATTCACTCTTCAACTTATTAACCGATCATTATGAATTTTGGAACACAGCTGCTAGGTGTAAGAAGTCGCAATATAAAGGTTATTTAAGTTTTATGCAAAGTGGATAAAAAGTCCCTCGTGAAAACTCGGATACCTTCGATTTTTGCGAAGTTTTAACAATAGGGCTTCATCAACTGATCCTCTTCATGTCTTATGCGGCTTACTGCGTGGTTTTGGGCCATTAAATTTAACATGGGACACGTTTTTGGAGCATTTCCAATCACTGACCGCGGGCGACGTGGCCATACCAGTTGAGATGTTGTTGTGCGATGTACTTTCGCATGGAGACCGGTACAGTGAGACCGGCAATTTTCTTCATCCGATACGCTGCAGCCAGGATGGTGTCATTCTGACGTTTTGTCGTTGCCCATGTTTTGCAGCCACACAAGAGGACATGTGTGTTGTATGCTACCACTCATGCATACGGCGAGATGCCTACATTTTATAAAATTGTGGAAAACTGCCTGAAGACTATCCATGTGTCAGTTCACCTACTGAAATTAATAGTGTTACCTAGGTACGTGAATTTATTGACTCTTTTCAAGTGAGGCGAATTTATTGACTATTTCCAAATGAGGTGAATTTATTGACTATTTCCAAGGTAGACCAATAAATTGACTCTTTCCAAGGGAGGTGAATTTATTGACTCTTTTCAAGGGAGGCGAATTTATTGACTCTTTTCAAGTGAGGCGAATTCATTGACTCTTTCCAAATGAGGTGAATTTATTGACGATTTCCAAGGGAGGTGAATTTATTGACTCTTTTCAAGGGAGGCGAATTCATTGACTCTTTCCAAATGAGGTGAATTTATTGACTATTTCCAAGGTAGACCAATAAATTGACTCTTTCCAAGGGAGGTGAATTTATTGACTCTTTTCAAGGGAGATGAATTTATTGACTCTTTTCAATGGAGGCTAATTTATTGACTCTTTCCAAATGATGTGAATTTATTGACTATTTCCAAGTGAGGCGAATTTATTGACTATTTCCAAATGAGGTGAATTTATTGACTATTTCCAAGGTAGACCAATAAATTGACTATTTCCAAGGGAGGTGAATTTATTGACTCTTTTCAAGGGAAGTGAATTTATTCACTTTTTCCAAAGGAGACTAATTTATTGACTCTTCCCAAGGGGGGTGAATTTATAGACTCTTCCCAAGGGAGATGAATTTATTGACTCTTTCCAAGAAAGACGAATTTATGGACTCTTTCCAAATGAGGCGAATTCATAGACTCTTCCCAAGGAAGACGAATAAATTGACTCTTTCCAAAGGAGGCGAATTTATTGACTCTTTCCAAGGAAGGCGAATTTATTGACTCTTTCGAATGAAGGTGGACTTATTAACTCTTTCAAATAGAAGCGAATTCATTGACTCTTTCCAAAAAAAAAGTGAATTTATTGACTCTTTCCAAAGGAAGCGAATAAATTGACTCTTTCCAAGGGAGGTGAATTTATGGATTCTTGTCAAGGGAAGTGAATTTATGGATTCTTTCCAAAGGAGGCTAATTTATTGACTCTTCCCAAGGAAGATGAATTTATTGACTCTTTCCAAGAAAGACGAATTTATTGACTCTTTCCAAATGAGGCGAATTCATAGACTCTTCCCAAGGAAGACGAATAAATTGACTCTTTCCAAAGGAGGCGAATTTATTGACTCTTTCCAAGGAAGGCGAATTTATTGACTCTTTCGAATGAAGGTGAACTTATTAACTCTTTCAAATAGAGGCGAATTCATTGACTCTTTCCAAAACAAAAGTGAATTCATTGACTCTTTCCAAAGGAGGCGAATAAATTGACTCTTTCCAAGGGAGGTGAATTTATGGATTCTTTCCAAGGGAAGTGAATTTATGGATTCTTTCCAAAGGAGGCTAATTTATTGACTCTTCCCAAGGGAGGTGAATTTATGGACTCTTTCCAAGGGAGGCGAATTTTAACAAATGCTACCAATCAAATTAACTGGATCTACTACATGTAGCACCGACAGGTTAGTGCACTTTTTGTGACACCACTTATTGCATATTCTGCATTTGATAAAGTTCGAGCCAGTTCCAAACTTACAGATACCGCATGAATATTTGCGGATGGAACAGATATCATCTATTTAGCATTAGATATCATATGATTCGTCTTTGTCTGTTAATAGAAATTCCGTTTGATGCTAATCACGCTGAGAAAGAAAGTAAAGTTCTTTGCATTTCTAGGAGTAAGACCAGATTCTCCTCTAAATGTCTTACAAGGAGGAAATGGTATGGTTTGGTAGTTTTGTTTTACGGCATATCAACCCTTTTTGGGTTATTTAATGCCGAATCTGGTCATTATAGTAAAAGTTTTTATGCTTCAAGTTCTTTATATCTTCAAATGTTTAATCATCGTTTTTGGTTTGGTAGTTTTGTTTTACGGCATATCAACCCTTTTTGGGTTATTTAATGCCGAATCTGGTCATTATAGTAAAAGTTTTTATGCTTCAAGTTCTTTATATCTTCAAATGTTTAATCATCGTTTTTGGTTTGGTAGTTTTGTTTTACGGCATATCAACCCTTTTTGGGTTATTTAATGCCGAATCTGGTCATTATAGTAAAAGATTTATGCTTCAAGTTCTAAAAATAAAATAAAAAAGGGGAGGGAGAAAGGGAGAGGGGCTGTTGTTGTTTTTTTGGTTTTGTAGAACATAATTAAATTTTACAAAAAAAAACAAAAAAAAAAAACAAAAAAAAAACGTCAATGTAGGTGAATTTCGTCTCAGGGAGTCACAGGGCAGCCTGATCTGGTATCACCAGGAGGAAATGGGATTGGAGCTCAGTCGAGCACCTTTGTAGAGTAAAAGAAGACTAGCAACGTCTTGTCCGTGAGAAAAAGACTGTTGAAAAAATGTTTAATGTTGAAATGGGACTGTGCACGTTTTTGTCTTGCTTTTACAGAAGTTCCCGTGTAGGCATACATAACTGTGAGAAATCATTTGAAGACAAAGACAACAGCAAATATCTCTTCTTTTCTCTACAGACCCTTTCTCACAAATGAGACCTTGCTAGTCTCTCTCTACTCTATCGTTATTTTCATGGAAGGTGCTCGACTGAGCTCCAATCTCTTGTTCCTCCTTGTGAGACATTCACAGCAAGAACTCGCTTTGCTATCACAACAGAAAAATGTTTTCCTTTCTTCATCCATATTCCTAATGCAATGCAAAACTTTTATGCATAGATCTGCTTTGCAAGGGCTTCTTGTATGTGAGACACATCACCGCAACACTGCTTACCTACATATTACAACATAAAATACTTACCATAAACTGCCCCTATAAGTAATCAAACTTAGTTCATACAAGTGATTGTTTGTCATCTTTTCATCTCGTCATCATTTCATCTCGTTTTACCCTTATCCTCAGGTGGCTCTTCGCCTCGGTAACTTGTTACCCAATTGTAAACTATAAAATTTTTCATGTGTATTCTAGCAACGGTTACCTCTTATGCAAAGAAGAATTGACAAAAATTGGCAAGAAATTTCAATTAATTTCAAAACCATTTCCCCTGACGTTTTAGAATCGGCATCATCTTCCGGTGATTGGTTCTCAGAGACAATCACTTTGGCAGCCACTAATAAACATTTCATAGCAATTAGCTTCAGGACTTGAAAATAGTTTCCCATTAGACAATTTGACATTTATCTTCAAAACTTAGAACCGTGAATATTTTGATAGCAAATACAATGTTTATTTGTGGTAGAGATAGTCCTCATAAATTTTTATGCCATATTTCCTCCCCATGTGGTGTCTGTGTCGCCATTTTTGTGAAGTCTCCATGGCTGGGATATGCATAGGATACAAGACTATGCGTGCTTGTGTGTGACAATAATGTTGTCTGTGAAATCGGTTGGATAACATGCAGTTTAATAATGAAATGAATAATTTTTATATCTCTATATTAGTTAGGTATTCATACATGTTTATATATTTGTATGCACAGGATTCACTCCTACACTAATTAACTGATCATTATGAATTTAATAACACGGCTTCTATGCATAAAGGGTCCAAATGTGGGCACCATTTAGTTTTATTTAGTTTTAAAAAAGGGGGTAAAATGCTGATGGAAACTCTTCGTGAAAATTAAGATATTTCCGATTTTTGTGAAATTTTAACCATACTTATTAGACATCAATTAATAAATATTCTCAAAATGTGAGTTTATTTCGAGTATTTTAAAGGAATTATAAAGGGCATAATATGGACAACATTCAATTTTAAAATTTAAATATTTCAGATTTGAATTATATTTGATCCATCGTCGTTAGACACAAATGAAACAAGATTCCATAGATTTTAATTTCTTTTAAAAACTTTTTAAGCTTACACCTTGAATTTAAAACATTTGATAAAAATTAGAATAAAGATTCTAGACATAAGGTTTAGTATAATTATACCTTAATTTTAATCTTCGTAAAGGGACATAAAAGTGGTGCAAAACTCTTTTGTTAAGGGAATAAATTTTACCGGATATTCTTCTAGTATCAATATATTAGATTATTAAAATAGAATTAAATAATATATTCTCATTTGTTCGCGAATTAACAAAATATATTTTATGTTATTATTTTACTGCTGACTTAAATGCATATTTTAAACACATATTTTTTATTTTGAATGCATCGTTTTAGCCCTTAGTCTACACACACATATGGTTTTTTAGGATATAAATTTATTAAACACATTATTAAACACATTATTACACACATTATTAAACACATTATTAAAAATTATTTTAAACCCATATTTTTAATTTTTAATGCATCGTTTTAGCCCTTAATTTACACACACACATATATGGTTTTTTAGGATATTAATTTATTAAACACATTATTAAACACATATTATTAAACACATTATTAAACACATTATTAAAAATTATTTTAAACCCATATTTTTAATTTTAAAATGCATCGTTTTGGCCCTTAATCTACACACACATATATGTTTTTTTAGGATATTAATTTATTAAACCCATTATTAAACACATTGTTACACACATTATTAAACACATTATTAAAAATTATTTTAAACACATATTTTAAAATTTTGAATGCATCGTTTTAGCCCTTAATCTATACACACATATATAGTTTTTTAGGATATTAATTTATTAAACACATTATTAAACATATTATTAAACACATTATTAAACACATTATCAAAAATTATTTTAAACACATATTTTTAATTTTTAATGCATCGTTTTAGCCCTTAGTCTACACACACATATATGCTTTTTTAGGATATTAATTTATTAACCAGAAATCAACATCAGCTACCCGGTTGCTTCATATTCTTGTAGAGCTTTTCTATCATCATTTGCTTTTCAGAGAACGGCTTTTACGATAAGCAGAAAGAGCAATGAATCTAATGGATGGAATTGAATTAAATTATTTCTAACACTAGTCCCGTTTCTTTTAATACACGCCTTCATGTGCCAAACTGATGCTTTCCATTTTTCTCATTTTTAACTGCAATTCACCCAAAAAAAAGGCACACTGCTAGTGAGACATAAGGGGCTACTGTGAATTAGGGGCCAGATTTATAGGGGAATACTATAGGGCGATACTATTTGAGCACAGGTTGGAGCAGGTGCTAGTGTGATTGCAAAAATTAGGAGTGGATGGAGTAATTTCAGGGAATTTCGGCAATTATTAACCAGCAAAGTATTACCACTGCCGGCCAAAGGAAGAGTCTATCAGGCATGTGTGCACAATGTGATTATGTATGGAAGTGGAACCTGGCCAGTGAGCGTTAAGGACACGCCAGCATATAAAATGGATGTTAAACTGATGATGATGATGATGATGATGATGATGATGATGATGATGATGATGATGATGATGATGATGATGATGATGATGATGATGATGATGATGATGATGATGATGATGATGATGATGATGATGATGATGATGATGATGATGATGATGATGATGATGATGATGATGATGATGATGATGATGATGATGATGATGATGATGATGATGATGATGATGATGATGATGATGATGATGATGATGATGATGATGATGATGATGATGATGATGATGATGATGATGATGATGATGATGATGATGATGATGATGATGATGATGATGATGATGATGATGATGATGATGATGATGATGATGATGATGATGATGATGATGATGATGATGATGATGATGATGATGATGATGATGATGATGATGATGATGATGATGATGATGATGATGATGATGATGATGATGATGATGATGATGATGATGATGATGATGATGATGATGATGATGATGATGATGATGATGATGATGATGATGATGATGATGATGATGATGATGATGATGATGATGATGATGATGATGATGATTGGGAGTTGGCAATGAGATGCTTGTTTACATCACATTTAAATATCTGCATGTTGGTACAGTCGAGGAAACAGAGAGCAAGAATGGAATTCCAAAGGCTAGCGGTTCCAGGAGAAAGTAGAAAGCTTTCCGGACTCTGGGGGTTTTAACATTGAAGTAGTTTAGTGTCAGGTTATTCAGTTGTATTTACGTTGAGTGGACACAAGTACAGCAAGTTCGTCATATCACAGTCTATTGAAGTACTTGTAAAGCAAGCACAGCTTGATAGAGAGTGCCAGACCTATTAGGTTATAGACTCTTTTTTGCATACTGTCCAAGAGAGAGAGAGAGAGAGAGAGAGAGAGAGAGAGGGACTAGTGGTCAGCGCACCAGCCCAGATGTGACAACAATACTCCATACATGGGTTTGTAGAGATATAGGATATCTTATGACACAAAAAGAAAACTATTAAAATGTTACAAAACCAGAATAAATGTTGTGGTTTCATGATCGGCAGGTGTTCCCTTATTGACCAATGTGATGGATCCGGTTGGCACTATGCGAATGTTGGCTTCTCTTATTTTAGGACAAGAAGATAGCAGACCAAAAACAAGTAAGTAACCTCTCTAATTCCAGATACGACGATAACACAGGCCAAACACAAGACAGCAGGAATGAACAGAACACCAAACGAAAAAAACCATAGAAAGAAATAGACCACAAAAGAGAATAGACTGGTAATAATAATGGTAACTACAGAAGCAACCCCAAAGAAAGAGGCTTTCGAAAGTGAATGAAAGATCTATGAGACATGTCTACTGACTACCATGCAACAGAACAAAGGATAGCAGATCAAGCAATACAGATCCTTAAGAGGGGATGGTTCTCAGAGCTGAAACTACTGGAAATCAATCAAAAGATATATGGTGTAACAGATCAGGAAATACCCCGTAGTGAAAACCCACAGGTAGAAGACTGGCAAAACATAAACTGAAACTGAGGAGACCAGAGACTACAAACCCACAGAACTCCCTGAAGATGAAGCAAGAGGGGTTGAAAACGTCAAAAGATTTATGAACGAGAACAAAACAAAAAATCCAATCCTTAAGAAAGGGAGATTGGAAGAAATTAAAATTAGAAACGGAAAAAATAAACAGTCCCCTCCCCTATACATCTCAACAGATACTATCACGTACCTAAACAACTTAATAAATCAGTAAGTATGAAACTAAAGATAGAAACAAAATCTCGCCGAAAGAATGGACCAACAAAGCCTAGATGGGAAATCAGATTGGAAACCAAAATCAACATACTTCGAAAAGAAGCTAAAACTGTAAATAGGATGAAAGAGAACAAAAAAAGATGGAAGAGAGGAAGTCTGACTAGCAAGGAAAGACTAAATAAGAAACATGAAGAACTAAAACAAAAGATAACAGCAAAAGAAGGAAGATTGATACGATACAGATACAAATCAGAACACTAAAGCAAAACAGGACCTTTGAAAACAATGAAAGCCAGTTTTATCAAAGCATAAACGGAGGAAGAACTAGAACAGAACAATGGGACCCAGCAGAAACAAAACACTTCTGGAGAAAAATATGGGGGAAAGCCTCAAGGCCATAACAGAAATTCCAAATAGCTGAAAAACATGGAAGAAGAACTTCAGAAAATTGAAGAAGTAACGGAAACACAAATTAATGAAGAAACTATTAAGACAACCCTAAGAAAAATGGCAAACTGGAAAGCGCCAGGCCATGATGGAATACATACATACTGGTTTTAAAAAATCACGACCTTACATGAAATGCTAATTCAAAAACTGAGAACATGTATCCACAAAACAGACTACCAGAATCAAATAACCAAAGGAAGAACTATGTTAATACAAAAATACACAAAAAATAGAATGCTCCCAAACAATTACAGACCAATAACCTGTTTACCAATTATGTGGAAAATCTTAATGGCACAACTGAGAAACAGATCTACCCCTCCCTAAACAATCGTGGACTACTTCCAGGGGAACAAAAAAGAATGCTGACAAAAGGAAAAGAGAGATGCATGACCTACTATACATAGATCAAAAGGTTCTGAAGGAGGTAAAAAGCAGAGAAAAATGCATAATAACCATGGCATGGATTGACTAAAAGAAAGTCTACAACAGAATCCCTCAAACATGGAGACTGGAATTGACAGCTTGAGGAGAACATCTTACTGAGAATAGAGAGAGGCATCTTCAATATCTCCCCCCCCCCCCCGCTGTTTATCACGTTACTCAAATACATACTCAAGAAATGTGATGCTGGATATGTTTACATACACAGAACAAAAAATAAATTACCTCATGTATATCAACGACCTGAAGCTATTTGTAAAAAGCAAAAGGGAACAGGAAAAGCTGATAAACACTACCATGATCTTCAGCGAGGACATTCAAATCGAATTCGGAATGGAAAAGTATAGATTGCTAAAGATCAAAAGGGTAAAAACTGGAGACATCGAAGGGCATGGAACTGTCAGACCAAGAGGAGATAAGTGTGCTTAGCAAACATGATAGCTGTGAATATTTGAGAGTTCCAGAAGCAGACACTATCGCATCTACAGAAATCAAAGAGAAGATAGGAAAAGAGTACTCGAGAAAAAACAAGAAAACTCTTAGAAACGTAATTATATAGTAGAAATCTAGTTAAAGGAATAAACACCTTCGCAGTATTACCAATAAAATACTCTGGACCATTCATAGGCCGGACAAAAGAAAAACTTCAGCATCAGAAGACTAGGAAACTAATGTCCATGCACTTCACCCAAAAGATGATACTAACCGCCTCTACGTGAAAAGGAACAAAGGGGAAAGAGGACTGGTAAGTATAGAAGACTGTTTGGAAGACACAAAAAAATTAGAAAAGTACATAATTCAGAACACAGAAAGACTGATTATTGTAGCAAGATATGTGGTCAAAATGAACACTAGAAGAAGAAGTGAACCAAGAAACAAAAAGACAAGAAAAGAAAAGTAGGAAGAAAAACCAGCTACATAGACGATTCATAAGAATATCAAGTGAAGATACCCACAAAAATACCTGGACATGGCTAAGAAAAGGACACCTGAACAGAGAAACGGAATCACTACTGACAGCTACACAGAATAATGCGAGAAGAACTAACTATATTAAAGCTAACGTAGGTCAAAACCAGCAAAACAGTTAATGTAGACTCTGTGGACAAAGAAACGAAACGATAAATCACATAAGTAAATGCAGCAAACAAGCCCCCAAAGCATACAATAACATACTGAACTGCATGGGGAAAGCAGTACACTGAGAACTATGCAAACGACTGCACTTTGAACATGCAGCCAAAATGGTACAGACACAAACCGGAGACAGTACTGGAAAATGAAAATCACAAAATGTTCTGGGGTATTGAGGTACAAACAGATAAATTCACCCAAGCAAGTAGACCGGACATCATAATAGTTATCAAGAAGGAAAAATACCAAATTTCAGATTTTGCCGTCCCAACAGACCACAGAGTAAGATCAAAGAGACTGAAAAACGAAGCAAATACACAGAATTTGCCAAAGAACTGAAAGGAATATGGTGCATGAAGAAAGTCAGCATAATACCAATAATCGTAGGATCACTAGGAACAGTTACGAAAAACCTGAAAAAGAGACGAGGAGAAATTGAAATAAAAAACGAAGAACGAGACTATACAACGGACGGAAAAACAAAATAAAATAAAAACAGCTGAAATCTTAAGAAAACCCCTTGAATGCGGAAACCAACTTACATAAACTATGAATACTAACAAGCAACGTGGAACTTGCAAGAGAAATAAAACAAAAACATGGAAGGAACACTACCTGAACTCGAGTGAACTGAAATTGAAAGAAATCTTATAAACTTTGCCCCCCCCCCCCAAAAAAAAAAGAAAAGATGGAATCGGCCTAGACTTATACCACACAAAATAGTCGTGAAGGGTCAAGAAGCATGGAAAGACCGAAGAGAGAGAGCACTAACCGAATCGACACTGTAAGAGTGCAGAGAGTACAAGGACATTGGCGGAACTTATTGCCACCCAAATCCCAGAAATAAACAGTGGTCAGTGCCAGCGAGAAATCAATGGTAAGTCGCTTTTGTGATAACGCATAGTCATTTGCAATGGTTATCAAAAGAGGTAGAGAGTACTGGAAATCTGTGGAGACTTGTTGTCACTCAGACTTAAGAGAACACCACCGGTCAGTGAGCAATCACTGTGTGAGAACTCCTAGTGAGCAACAACCACAACAATAATAATAATAATAATAATAATAATAATAATAATAATAATAATAATAATAATGATAATAATAATCGGAGTAGAAATTCAATTAATAATAATAATATTTAGAATAAGAACAAGAAAATTATATATATATATATATATATATATATATATATATATATATATATATATATATATATAAAAGGAAAATGCAGTTGGCTTGAAGCATTGCTGGTAAATAAAAATGTAAGTTTGTAATCCGAGGCAGGCGCAATGTGATTGTGGAACAGTTGTTTCCATCTCGGTTTTTCGACCAGTCGGTCATATTTTTGTTCTTTTGATAATGAGAGGTCCCGCTCTCGAAAATTAAAGTTTAAAGTTTAACTTTTGTCCGGAACTTTTTAATTGCTTGACAGTAAACGTTTTTTTTTCTATTTACTGTTCTGGTATTTAATCTGTTTTACGTGAAATATTAATAAATTTATTCGAGATTCCTTTCTCTTTTTTCTCTTCTCATTTATTTTTGTTCATCTGTTCCACCTTCCGGTACCTATATCACATTGCTTCTGCCTCGGATTACAAACTTATATATATATATATCAACAGTTACTATAAACTGAGATCTCATCAGGCAGAGTTAGAATCCGATCTTAACCTCAGATCATATTTGGAGAGAATGAAATGGAGGGATAGAGAAAGAGAAGAAGATTTTTTGTTTTTTGTTTTTAGATTTTTTAGTTTTTTAGATTTTTAATTTTAATTTTTGAAATGTTAAATTTCTTTTCTTCTTCTTCTCTTTCTCTATCCCTCCATTTCATTCTCTCCAAATATGATCTGAGGTTAAGATCGGATTCTCACTCTGCCTGATCAGATCTCAGTTTATAGTAACTGTTGATCGATAACATCGACATGCCAGTGTCGCAGATTTTGTACATGTCTGTGTAAATAAAATTATCATATATATATATATATATATATATATATATATATATATATATATATATATATATATATATATATATATATATATACTAGTAGATATATATATATATATACTAGTAGATATATATATATATATATATATATACTAGTAGATATATATATATATATATATATATATATATATATATATATATATATATATATATATATATATGGATGTTTAGCGTCTATGTGCATGTATGTTTTGTTAGTTCATTTAGTTTCCGTTTGAATATTAGTGTATTTATTTGCATACATTTTGATTTATTTCCGTGTATGCGTTTATATTCATAAATATATTTGTTTAATTCTCATCTATTATACTGTGTGTATATATGCACGTATGCATTCATGTATTGTAACATGAAAGTGGGCATATCTATGGGGGTCAAGTGTGTATATATAAATACCGCGCATCTTTTTTTGCCTTCTCTCACGTTTTTGATTTTTCTTCACTCACAAACCGACCGAGGCTCATAGCTTGCAGGCAGATCAAATGTATGCTTGTAGGATTTTTTTTCTTTATTTTTCCTTCATTCTGAGGAAATCTTACAATAAAGACAAAACGTTGATGAATGCATAAATAATATATATATGTGTGTGTGGCATCTTAACGGATCATGTTTTGAAAATATTCCATTCTATGGGTTTATATGATTAGTAGTGTCTCTATATACATATATGACCCAAATGATTTCTTATTAATTTGTAATTGTCTCTGATATGCAGCACAGCTTTTCTAAAGAAAACACCAAGTTTAAAAAATTAACATAAACATCTAGGAATATAATTTGAATTAATCAAAACGGATTTAATTAATTAAAAATAATAAAATAAAACTAAAATAACTCCCCGCCAGGTTACATTTTTCAATAATAAATATCAATAATTAATTAGTATTAATTAGTATTAATTAAAAATTATCAGCCATTAACTAGATTTTATTGTAATAACGTTACGGTTATATAATATTGATCGTTTAGGCTTGTCAAAATATATCCCCCACCAGTTGGAACTATTAATGATCTAATTATAACATACGTATGGTGTTATACGATCTGCTGGAGTTGTTGCTTTTTTATTCTTAATAGAAACTCTTATATATATATATATATATATATATATATATATATATATATATATATATATATATATATATATATATATATATATATATAAGTTGTGTTTCTTTAATAAGTGGTTTTTGGGATTTATTTTATTTGTTTTTTATCTTCTTTATCATATATATATATATATATATATATATATATATATATATATATATATATATATATATATATATATATGATTATTTTTATTTACGCAGACATGTACAAAATCTGCGATACTGGCATCTCTATTTGATATTGAGCACTTTTTATAAACCCTGTTAAAATTCTTTGAATTACTACCCTGTGGATGTTTTACCTGGATTATATATATATATATATATATATATATATGGTAAAATGAAAAAGGAAAACCAAAAAACTGGATGTTTTTTTATGTGTACATCAACGTTTCGTCTTTATTTATAAGACTTCATCAGGATGATGATATAGGGAAAAGATATCATGCAAGCACGGATACATGTAGGGTAGACATGTTGGGAAGAAAAATAAAATAAAATGAAAAATAATGGCAGCGTCTAGCTGGGCGTCCGTACTTGTTAGAGAATGAAAAATGAGTGGGAGAAAAAAGGGGAAGGGTGGAGGGAGCAAGGACTACTGTGGCTGGCGATGAGAGAAAGAGGTGGGGGATGAGCAGGGGTAAAATGGATGGCAGAGAGAGATTGGAGGAAAAGGGGAGGGGGTGTCTGACCAGATGGCTGCGGTCGAGACCGAAGGGGAAGAGTGATTTGGAACGTTTGTGTGTGTGGGGTGTGTGCAGGGAAATGGGGATGGGCAGAGAGGGAGGGGGGGGGGCTGTGATCTCGGTGGATGGGCGAAAGCCATAGTCCCAGAGAGCGTTTGAAGAAAATGAGGGAATTTAAGGCTTCATTCAAGGCATAATCTCAACTACCACCACTCTCCCTAATGACCCCGTCTTACCCAAGAGATACATAGACACTCTTAAACACCTAGCTAACAACAACAACATACTCATATCACCATCTGACAAAGGAGGGGGCATAGTAATCATGGACAAAAATTCATATATCAAAAAAATATCTACTCTATTATCCGACGAAAACACATACACTAAAACTGACCAAAAAACTATAGATAAAAACATAGAACATTTTAACAAATCTTTCAAACACCTAATTAAGAACAACAAAAAATGGGCATCAAACATTGAGTATCACCCTATCATTCCCACATTATACGGGCTCCCCAAAACCCACAAACCTGACACCCCCATGCGTCCAATTGTATCAAGCATAGGTAGCACCACACACAAAATCGCACGGGCCATAGCTAACATCCTCACTCCACTAATGGGTACCATCAGTCCCTCCCACATAAAAAATTCAGGCGACCTTCTTAGCAGAATAAAAAACATCAACGTAGAAAATAAAAATATACACAGCCTAGATGTAACTTCGCTCTACACTAACGTACCTGTAAAAAAAAATGCCTACACTTACTTCACACACATATAAAGAAAACAAAAACCGACCTACCTTTTCCCCCCAACATTTTTATAGAAATAATTAGACTCATCACTGACATAACATATTTCCAATTTAACGAAGTATTCTACAAACAAAAATTTGGACTCCCCATGGGCAACCCCCTTAGCGGTGTATTGGCCTGCCTCTTTTTAGAATTCTTAGAATCCGGTCCTTTCAAATATAGACTACCTCCTAACATCGAATACTTTAGATACATAGATGATATTTTAATTTTCCTCCCCACAGACACACAAATCATTCATGTTAAGGATAAACTCAACACAGTAGAACCCTCCATAAAATTCACCCATGAGACTGAAATAAACGGCTCTATTCCCTTCCTTGATACTCTTATAATTAAGTCCAACAATAAACTAGAATTTAAGGTACACCGCAAAAACACTCACAAAAATGACTACATACATTTCTACTCCCACCATCATAGCAAGATCAAAACAGGTATAATTATAGGCTTCTTCCTACGCGCCCTTAGAATATGTAGCCCCCCACACATAGATGAAGAAATAAAATACATTTTTAATTCCCTAAAAACATTGCAATACCCCACACATTTCATATTAAATGCCAAGAAAAAAGCCTTCCAAATATTCTCCAGAAACACCACACAAAAAAATCAAACCCCTAACACCTCTCTCATAGACAGACCCCTTCTCCTACCCACGCATTCCAATAACACATCCATATGCAACACGCTCAACAAATTAGGCATTCCAATAGTACAAACCACTTCTCAATCCATAAAACAAACTTTAAACACATCCAGACATTTCCAAAAAACACCCACATCCCATGCCGGCTTATACACTGTCCCTTGCAATGATTGCCATCAATTCTACGTGGGAGAAACACAACGTGAATTAAAGAAACGATTAAATGAACATAAAAGGGATATAAAAAACAACAACCCTCTTAGTGCACTTTTCTCCCATGCTCTAGAATATGGTCATGCATTCAAATTTGAACAAGCCAAAATCACTAAACACATCCACAACAAATCTCGGCGAAGATTATTGGAAACCGCACTCATCACATCCTCCACTACTATCAAGCAGCGAAATGGTTTCTTTAACCTATCACCCTTAATAAGCAAGATCATCCTCACTGAACAAAGTCTTTTGCCTGATCATGGCTAACTTTTATTTTCATCTCTAACCTTATGACACTCTTCCATTCACCCACACCCTTCCCTTTTCTCCCTGTATCTTCTCTTATTTTTTCCTCATTCTTTCCCTCACATTTTTAATACTACAGTCCAAATAAACTTTCTCATGTTCCAAATATTTCAAATATATTCCTCACCCACCCTTTCAATCACCCCCCTCCCCCACCCACTCCAATCCCTCACTCATTGCTATCATTTTCCAAATATTTCAAATATTTCACACCCTATCACGACAAATCCTCCCTCTTCCCCCTCTCATCCGTTTTCTCCCATGCCTCTTCTTAAATTCCCTCATTTTCTTCAAACGCTCTCTGGGACTATGGCTTTCGCCCATCCACCGAGATCACAGCCCCCCCCCTCCCTCTCTGCCCATCCCCATTTCCCTGCACACACCCCACACACACAAACGTTCCAAATCACTCTTCCCCTTCGGTCTCGACCGCAGCCATCTGGTCAGACACCCCCTCCCCTTTTCCTCCAATCTCTCTCTGCCATCCATTTTACCCCTGCTCATCCCCCACCTCTTTCTCTCATCGCCAGCCACAGTAGTCCTTGCTCCCTCCACCCTTCCCCTTTTTTCTCCCACTCATTTTTCATTCTCTAACAAGTACGGACGCCCAGCTAGACGCTGCCATTATTTTTCATTTTATTTTATTTTTCTTCCCAACATGTCTACCCTACATGTATCCGTGCTTGCATGATATCTTTTCCCTATATCATCATCCTGATGAAGTCTTATAAATAAAGACGAAACGTTGATGTACACATAAAAAAACATCCAGTTTTTTGGTTTTCCTTTTTCATTTTACCATCACGTCGGATTACCTTCATCCTTCTCTTCCCATATATATATATATATATATAGAGAGAGAGAGAGAGAGAGAGAGAGAGAGTGAGTGAAAGAGAGAAAGAGAGAAATATTAAAAAATAATTTAATATTATTATAAGCCCCTTCCATGTAAAATTGAAAGTTAAGCCCTGTCGGAAAGATTAAAAATGAACATTCACCTAAAAAGTTGGCCTCTTTTGACTTTTGCCTAGATTTTCTTAAATTGCATCCTGTATGTTTGATCCCTTGAACATTTTTAACGACCATTACCATACCACATCTTTTAAAGTGAATGGTGGACAGGTTTTGGAGTCTGCTATTTTCGGATCTTATTTCCTTCATGCGATCAACGTCGATTTTTTCTCCGTTTGTATCTTGTTCTAGGGATTGTAACGAGAAGAATGTATGTCATGTTAAACTACCTAGATTTTTTAATTATTATTTAAACAATTGTACATTTGCTTTGGTTTTTGCTTTGTTTTGGTTATAAGTTATTATAAGATGATATCATAATACATCTTGAAATGTATATATATTTATAACTTTGAAATTATAGAATCAGCCAACATGATGCGAGATTTTGTTAAACAAACGATCTTCTGGTGTTATGAAGATACTGTTGGTCCAGTGGTAAAGACGCTGGACTATAGACATCAATATCGAAGGTTCGGTTGATGACGGATGTGAGCCAGAAACACGTGTCCATAGATTACTTTTATGTTCGTATAAAATTAATAAAAAATATATACATTAACTAAAAATACGTCCTATAAAGGTAAGGGTGACTAATAATACAATTTTCTGCATCTTAATTACCTAGGAAATTAGAGAAGCGAAATAATAGTAAGCATTAAATAACGAACGCTGAGATCATCAATTCATCAATATATATACATATATACAGGGTGGGCCAAAATAAGGGTCCTATCTTTAAATTTGAATAACTTGAATTTGAATAACTTCCACAAAATAAAAGTTAAACTCACCAAACTTTATGTGTGTGTAGACTGACCCTTCCGAGATTTTTTTAAATAAACAAAACAAATTTTAGCCGAAAAACACTTCTTAAAACTTACAAAAACTAAAGTATTGTTTTTTACACTGTTTTGAGTTTTTTAAGCAAAAATAATGTTTTCTAAATGAGGGTACGTTCCTTAGGGCTAATACGGCTCATGCTTGCTTCGGAAGGGGTCCTTTACTTATTCTAAAATAAAAAAAAAAATCAATAAATAAAAAAGTTATGAATTTTTAAAAATAGGACCCTTATTTTTGCCCACCCTGTATATGTATACATATATATATATACATATATATATATATATATATATATATATATATATATATATATATATATATATATATATATACATATATATATAAATATATATATATATATATATATATATATATATATATGTATATATTTTTTTTTTAAAAAGTAACGTCGGATGCATAATAAATCTTTGCTATGTTTTAGTGAAAACCTCAATGAGACTAACATCTAAAATTATGATGAAAAAAAAATAGTAGTCAGAATAACTATACGACTAAACCTATAACTCGAGGTACCTTTCGGTCGACCCATTTTCAAAAGTCTACATTGACGAGATGGAAAGGAATCATTGGAATGTGTTGAGTTACTTTTAACTAGCGAGAGAAACAAACGTGGGAAGCGAAGGGATCAATAAAAATAGTCCGAATTACGATGATCGATGGGGAAACGATTTCTGCAAAAGTAGAATGATACAAAAGCAGGAATTATGGCAACGGAGGGGGGTGATTTGCTTCTTTTTTTTTGAGATCTCTACAAACAAATCCAACTCATGCGGCAGCTCTTTCTTCCTACAGAGCAAAGGTTTCCGCATGGTTATACTAACCACCCACAACATTAAGATGGTGTTTGAAACGAACCTGATGTACTATGCGGAAGTAGCCATCGGAATAACCATCACCACACACTTTATTGTCATATAACCCCTCCCGCTTTTTCAGAGAACATTTTTCTGGAACTTATGGCCTTGGCTACCAAGTCTGTCAGTTTCAATAATGAAATGTATCAACAGGTCGATGGGGTGGCGATGGGCAGTCTTTTGGATGCTATATTTGCCAATATTTTCGTGGGTTTTCAGGAATTCTTGCTTTTCAATCAGGTTTCTAGACTCTTTTGTCATTGGCTTTATGTGGATGATACGTTTGTCATTTTTAAGTCCCGTCGAGAAGCAAGTGACTTTTTTTCCGTAGGTTAAATACGTTGCACCTAGCACTAAAATATGGGGAAAGAGCAAAATAACTCTTTACCATTCTTGATGTTCTAGTTGAAAGGACGGGAACAACTGAACCACTACTACGTTTACGGGCCAGTATATTAGTTGGGATTCCTGTGCCCTTATGCACAGAAAAAATCAATTTGATCGAACCCTAACCCTAACCCTAACCCTAACCCTAACCCTAACCGTGCTCTAATGAGTTGTACTGAAAGCAAACTTACGGTTGCAATTAAAAGGATCACTGATATACTTACTGAGAATGGTTTTCCTGAGGGAATTATTTCGAAGTACATTCATAAAAAAAAATAGCAAAGTTTAATACTAGCGCATATTTTGGTCCACCAAAATGTCCGGTGTATTTGAAACTTCCCTTCATTGGTGCTACTAGTCAAGATTTTTTCGACAGAATTTCATCTGTGATATCTCGCTGATTTTATGCAGTACAGCCCCATGTAGTGTTTGCCACCAAAAGTGCTTTCCCTTCCTTTCACAAAGACGTACTTCCCACACTACATAAAAGTCTAGTGATTTATAAATTTAAATGTTAGTGCGAAGCTGATTATATGGGTCGTACTCTGCGGCGATTGGATGTCAAAGTGACACATGTTCCTGTATGTTTTCGTAAGTCACGGTTGAGAAAATCAAATTTATCAACAGAGGCAGCCAAAGCACATCTAGGCGCTTTCAAATTCATGAGTCGTCCATTGGCTAACACTTATACAACAATAAATTATGTGTTGATGCTTATTCCGATTACTTCCTCTGAATAGTACATAATACTCGCTCCAAACACCATCTTAATGTGTTGGAGGCGGTTAGCATAACCTTTCGGAAACCTTCGTTCTCTGTGTCGAAATAGCTTTCGCGTGAGTTGGATTTGTTTAGAGAGCTCTAAAAGGAAGAAAAAATGCCGAATTTTTTTCCGTTGTCATAATTTCTGCTTCTGCATTATTTTACTTCTACAAAATTCGTTTCCCCATCGATCATCGTAATTTGGACTATTTTTATTGATCCCTTCTCTTCCCTCCCGTTTTTTCTCCCACTCGTTTAAAGTAACTCAGCGCAATCGAATAAGTCATTTTAATCATACCACGTCGATATAGACTTTTGAAAATGGGTCGACCGAAAGGTACTTCGAATTATAATTTTAGTTGTATAGTTATTCTGCCTATTAATTTTTCTTCATAATTTTAGATTTTAGTCTCATTGAGGTTGTCACTTAAACATAGCAAAAAAGAAGAAAATATTTTTTCTCACGTTCGCCCATTTTCTCTCTTTAATTTGTAACATTTGTGTGGTCTATCCGTAAGAGTAAGTTTACAAAAAAAGTTTTAATTGCAATCTAATGTTCAACCGATTTTCAGCTCCACCACTTTCTTTCTGCACTTCACTCTGATGTCTGAAGAACTCACCTCTTCAGTCCAAAGAGTACAGTTCTGATACTAATCAATCCACCACCTATGCGAATTGACTACAGACCAGAGTCATCTAGCTTTTAGAGTCTTCAAACAGCTAATCTGCAAAGGGGGGAATTACTTAATTGACGCTTAAACCACAGGTCCCCTTGATATTTAAGATAAATAATTGGTTCTATGATAGGCCATCCACACCGGCCATCTTCATTCGCGTTGCGACCTTCGTACGAGTTCTTCTTGGGGGACTTCAACAACCTCTTCATCCGATGGTAAACAAATCTCTTCATATATCTAATACGTGACGAGACACTTTGTTAACTGACACACTGTTTTTAGATAGTACATCAGTTACTGTTCCTCTTCACCCACAACTCTTCACCCACCGTGATTTTCGCTTGTCCCTGTTCCACTCTCTCCATTATTGCCAGTGGATGTCGACATTCATACATGAAAACAAATCGATGTGGTACTGACGTTTCATCTTGGCCGGCATTTGGCGCCATGTTATACAACAGGACTGCTTCTTGGGGCGAAATTTGGCTTTTTGCTGCCACAGCTTTTAAAGTTCGATGGTGCTTCTCTATGATTCCATTGGCGCTTGGGCGGTACGCTGGTCTAAAATATTGTCTAACACCCCACTTCTCACACAGCTCTCTAAAGACCTACTGGCACCCTCTCCATAAACACCTCATCAACAACTCTCTTTACCTCTTCTGCTGTTTCTGTTCTAATCTTTCGTCATCTTGCTACTCTCCCAGGTCCACAGTCAATCATAGTTAAATACAGTTCATGGGTGTAATGAATGATATCAATGGGCAGTCGCCTCCAATTGTCTGTTACATGCAGCTCCCCTTTTTAATTCTTGGACGGCGCAAAAGCAATGCATTGACACTCGCTAGAGTGCTCAACTACATCTTGAACATCTTCCATTGTGATGTTTGGATTCCCTTTCCTCGACAGATATAAAGTCCTTTCCTTTCTAAAATGATGCATATCATGTAGGTCCTTCATATCGTATACAACTGTTAGGACACCTAACGAATACGGTTTTACCTCCCTTGAACTATTTCGGGAGTTAAGAGTTATCGCCCTTGAAAACGGTCGTCTGCCCGGAGAGAAAGAAAAAAAAGTAGGGCGTCAGACTGTGAATATGTCAATCGCGTCCAACGGCCAATTAACTCATTAATTCATTCTGTGTTCAGTTTTAATAAATCTGTTAAACGTTTCCCTTGATAGTTCATCCATTTATTTACAAGTTAAACTTCATAATTTACCTAAATTACGAGGTTATAAAAACAACACAGTACACCAGAGTCACATCTTTCTTCTCCCATAGGCACGCCTTCTTCACCCTGATTAGCACATCTGCCTTGTATTTCTGTGTTGAACCAATGTGACCGTTACTTTCAGTTCGAATTCTTTGATCAAGTCTTCAAGTACCCCAAGTCGATGCTTGATAAGCATCTCAGTTGTTCCTTTGGTTCTGATCCGGATTGGATTGGATTGGTTGGTTTTGCGGCATATCAACCTATGTGGTCATTTAATGCCGGAGTTTTTTTCTTTTCTTTTTTATTGGGGGGGGGGATACTTTTTTTAGCCTTTCCTCCCTTTTTTATAAAATCGAACTAAGAAATTAAATGTTGTATTTATACATGGATAAGTATATTTGGGTAACTTTAAATTTCCTTAAATTTTCTTATATATCCGTAAGCCGGATCTCACCATCGGATGTAGTTTAAGGTCATATCCAGGACCGGGAGTAGGGTAGGAAAAATAAAATAAAAAAGGGGAGGGAGAAAGGGAGAGGGGCTGTTGTTTTTGTTTTTGTTTTTGGTTTTGTAGAACATAATTAAGTTTTACAAAAAAAAAAAAAAAAAAAAAAAAAACGTCAATGTAGGTGAATTTCGTCTCAGGGAGCCACAGGGCAGCCTGATCTGGTATCACCAGGGTTCTGATCCGGTTATCTCCCGACACTTCTGACTTGATCCACGATGCCACTGTTGCCGAGTCTGTTCTAATGTCCACTGCTCATAGCCCCATATCAAAACCAGGTTGATGCCCTTCATCGTGGGTTCCAGCTCCGCAACATTGATGTGAACTCTATCATTCTTCTTTCATAGCTAAGCAGCATCTTCAGCAGTTACTCTTTCTATTTCTAACAATGCTCCTAATGCCAGGCTGCTAGCGTTCCTCCATATTACCCCTTCGGGGCTCCTTTTTTACATGCCATTCTCCCTTTACAGGGTCACAATT
>OY744532.1:90233577-90286077 GCA_963556195.1 Sepiola atlantica
ACCAGGGATCTATCTTTGGACTTTTATTGTTTCTGATCTTCATAAACAACCTCGCTTATAACATTAAGTCTGAGGTATATTTTCTGACGACAACACGCTTTATTCTCGTCATGGGGGCAAAACGGACGTGATCATATCCGAGGCAATGGCTGAATCCTTAGAAAATGACCTCAAGGCTGTAGTGGATTAGGGTCATAAATGGTTGGTAACTTTTAATGCCGCAAAGACAAAGTTCCTTTCCTTTAACAACTACAAGAAACCTCTTCAAACACCGATTGTCATGGCAAATAACACCCTACCTGAGAAGTCCCCAAATGCCGGAGAGCCTTCTATTCCAATAGCTTCTTTCCTTATGCTGCCGGCATCTGGAACTCCCTCCCGGCTCCCTGTTTCCTCAACTGTACCGACATGCAGAGGTTTAAAACTAATGTAAACAGACATCTCGCTACACAGCTCCCAACTTATGATGACACCCAAAACTTACACCTTAATTCTTAATAGCCCCTTACGTCTACAGTGGCGGCCTGCCTTGTTTGAGGTGAAATATGTAAAAAAAAAATCCATTACATGATTTTGATTCTAGAAAATGTCTAAAATTCAAGACTTAAGCTTAAAGGGTCTTGAAAGATATTGAAATTCAGGGAATCTTGCTTGATTTCTGTCTAATGACTATGGGTCAAAGTCAATGCAAATCTTTAATATTTGAATTTTCAAATGAGAGGTCGTCCCCATAATATCTCCCCCCTCTGCTAAAACCCTTAAAAATAATCTAGAGAAACTGAAAATTGAGGAATATTTATTAATTGATGTTTAATACTTATTGTTAAAATTTCACACAAATCGGAATTATCTGAATTTTCACGAACGACTTCCACCTCCTTTAAACTCCGTGTGCACGACACTAAATTAAAATAAATATAGCTCACATTTAGCCCCCTTATGCTTCACAGATGTGTTCCAAAATTCATAATGATCGGTTAATTACTTTAGGAGTGAATACTGCACATAAAACTGGATAAACATACCTAACTTAATTAAGATAGTAGCAGGCAGACTCGACGTTGCTCGGGAGTGAATAAGGATCACTACTATGTACTTTTCCACTGTGCCCATGACACCATTTCACTTTCTTTGTTTTTACTGATCCCCTGTTCCGCCCCGTAATATAGACGGAAGAAACTGAAATGTTGAACAACTATCTGAATTAGTGTCCTATACATATGGTTCAAATTTCATTAAAATCAGACATATGTATATGAAGTTTTAAGGGGGTTCTATTCCCATGGTCACTTAGAGGTGAGGAACTTGTAGATATGCAGCACATAAAGGGTAACGTAGAGATCCGGGACCACTTCCATTGTCTTCTCCGGATAATGTTATATATATGCTTTAAATTTCATAAAAATGAGATATATTTGAAGTTTTAAGATGAGTATGCCCTCATAGCCATCTTAAGGATGAATTAAGGATTCGGGAATACTTCTATGGTCTTCCCCGGTAAAATTGTAAATAAGGATACATTTTAAGATTTTATGTAGATTCTCTAACCTTTATTTCTGTAGGGAACACGCACGCATGCACATACGCATAGACATTGTGCTATATATATATATATATATATATATATATATATATTAACTTTATTCACCCCCAAAAAGGCACATTGCCATTGAGACATCAAGGGCTACTGTGAATTAGGCTCCATACCAATACGGGCATCCCCAGTGGGGAGTTATGCAGTTAGATGTTTGTTCACATACCATTCATATTGCTGCATCTCAGTACAGTCAGGGAAACAATGAGCAGGGAGGGAATTTCAAAGTGTAGCAGCTCAAGGAAAGAAGCTATTAGAGTAGAAAGCCTTCCGCCATTTTGGTACCTCTACATTAAAGGAGTGGCATGGCAATCTGTGGTTGAAAAGATGATATATATATATATATATATATATATATATATATATATATATATATATATATATATATATATATATATATATATATCTTGTTACGACCGCAGCCGGTCGGGATCACTGAAGGACAATACGTAACAATGATAAAAAAAGAAATAAAAAAAGGCGTCCGGAGTGGCTCGTAATATCCCAGGATTCAAAGAAAATGTTTAAAATAAAGAAACTGAAATATCCACCTGCCTGATCATAACTGTATTACAGTCTTAACTTATTAGCTCCTCAACTCGGGGATCAGGTCGTTTTGATACGCAACAATATATATATATATATATATATATATATATATATATATATATATATATATATATATATATATATATATAGTCAGACCTTTACATACGATTGCCTCTACATACAAATTTTTCAAACTTACGATGTGAAAATCCAACATACAACGGTGAAATTTCCTGGTTAGTCTGCTATGCGACGGGATGGAGAGTTTAGGTCACAGTTCCACTTCGGGCCTGGAACGAATTAACCTCTTATGTTGAAGTTTGACTATATATATATATATATATATATATATATATATATATATAAATAATGTTATATAATAGAGATTATGCGCATCTCTGAAAGTGAAAGTGAAACTACGTGACAACGTACATAAGTTTTGCCTTCTTATTTGAGATGCTTTTTATTTTTTAATTAATTTTGTAGTCATTCCTTTTACTATTGCTTTTCTCTCGACAGTTTATGTGTTTCCCAAGACCAGATTAACTAATACAATCTGGTATTAATTTCTTTATAATATACACATCTTACTAACGCTACCTTATAGTATTGTTTTTTATTATTGAATATCTGTTAATAGGAAGATATAATCAATATTAGTTTAGAAATGTTTGGGGTATGTGCATTTTTCAGGGACTATATAGTATAAAGTATGGTTAGGTTTATAGTAGGGTTTAAAGTTATGTTCATTTAAATGTAATGTTATATCCAAGAAATTTAATATGTTTGTTATTGTTGGTAAAAGGGATGAATAGATTACACGAAGAGAAAAATGTTTAATGTTAACGGTTCTGTTGTTTTTTTCTTAATTTGATAGAAAAATCACTGAATAAGCTTTTTGAAGACATCTTGAGGTTGTTATCAAGAAAATGTATGTTTTACAATGAGCAGAAACAATTCTATAGATTAAAATGTTTTAGAACAAATTCGGAATATTTATTAAATTATATATATATATATATATATATATATATATATATGAAAATTATAACTAAAAGGTAAACCTTTAGAGAATTGGACCTATTGTGAAAAAAGGAAAGCTCAATATACTGGATAGATTAAAAATAGGGTAAGTCAATGAAAATTGATTAGACCTGCAAATGGAAGCAAATCAATATCTTAAGTTATTCAGTTTGCCTTGGAATCCGCTTTAATGAAGACAGGAAGAATATTGTTTTCTTAATATGGCCAACCTTATTTGATCCCCCTTCCAAGGACAACAGACTTGGGTGGAATCATCGTCGTTGAATTTTTATACAAATTCTTCTGGATTTACCAATATTTCTGAACCCCACGCTATTTGGATTTCGTTATTGGTGACTTTCATTCCCGTTTGAACTTTTAAAAATTTTTAAAAACTTTTTCAAATTTAGAACTTTGACAGTCCTCATCTGTCAACTTATCAATCATTAATCTCCTCTGATGATAAGATTTTAATCTTTGAAAAGCCTGGTTTAAGTAATGAAAGAGAAGAAAAATAAATGTATATATATATATATATATGTAAAAAATAAAAATGGAATAAAGGATAAGCAAATCAACAACTAGCAAAAATAAACTCAAAAACACATATTGAATAGTTCTACTAAAATATTTCAATTGTTAAAATACAATCATCATCAGTTAGTAGCAGAACTTTAATTGAATTAAAGTTCTGCTATTCCATTTTTATTTTTAAATTTTGTCTGAAACATTGTTTCTATTATTCCTCATATACATATATATATATATATATATGAAGTTAATACAACAAGTGCGAAACAAATTTTATTAGCATTCAATGTTCAAGCAAAGTACTTAAAGGACTTTAAAGTACTATACTTGAACATTGAATGCGAATAAAATTTGCTTCGCACCTTATTTTATTTTGTCACTTAATCTAGTGATATATATATATATTATATATATATATATATATATATATATATATATATATATATATTATAACTGTCCTGTTTTTAAATCTCCAAAACAGTTACATAGTAAACAGCTGATGATCCCCGTGTTAATATTAGACGCTTAAGGTCTCCTGTTTTTGTTTCACTGTTAGATACCTAACCCCCCCCCTTTTTTAAATTTTATTTACTTATATTTTTTTTTCATGAATTTTCCAACGAATGTTAAGTCTGCAATATCTTGGATTTAGTTAGTTTCTCTGGGAATTTAAACTGCATTTTACTTCTTTTTTTTTAGTTAAAATTACTTAAAGCTTCTTTAGACTATATATATATATATATATATACATATATATAGTCTAAAGAAGCTTTGAGTCATTAAAAAAAAAAAAAATTAAAAAAAGTAAAATGCAGTTTAAATTCCAAGACAAACTAACTAAATCCAAGATATTGCAGACTTAACATTCGTTGGAAAATTAATAAATGAAAAAATATAAGTAAAATAAATAAAAAAAGGGGGTTAATTATCTAAGAGTGAAACAAAAACAGGAAACCTTAAGCGTCTAGTATTAACACGGGGATCATCAGCTGTTTACCATGTAAATGTTTCGGAGATTTAATAGTAAAATATTCTACTTTCCTTTTTTTTTTAAATAAACATACTATTTTTTTGAATTCAAATTCTCGATTCAGACAGGATTATTCATCAGGATGATAGACAATATTTTATTCTTCTTTTATTTTTGTAAACGACATGATCTCGCTTCATCTTGTGCTTCAGTTGTTACCGAAGCTCGTTGTGTAATAATGTCATCGAGTGGTGTGTCCCGGGAGCACGCTATAAGTAGTATTAGCAAAATATTCCACTGAAGAGAATGCATTTAAATTTTATAATCTAAAACGGTTTTTGAAACCAGTAAAATGCAGAGACTTTTCGTTTTTTTAAATAAACATATTATTTTTTTTAATTCAAATTTTCGATTCACACAGGAATCCTCATCAGGATAATAATAATAATAATAATAATAATAATAATAATAATAATATATATATATATATATATATATATATATATATATATATATATATATATATAATAAGTAATAAGTAAATAAGTAAGAAACTAAAAGTTAAACTTTTAGTAGAAAGAACCTATAGTGAAATGGTAAAAGCTCAATATACGAGATAGAGCAATTATAAAGTTAAATGGACGAAGAGTGATAAACATGCACGAATGTCCAGATTTATTTCAAACTTCAAATGTTCAAAGCAAGGTATATTCTGTATACCCTGTTTTGAACATTTGAAGTTTTTAAATAAATTTGGACATTCGTGCATGTTTATCACTCTTCGTCCATTTAACTTTATATATATATATATATGTGTGTGTGTGTGTGTGTCAGGGTATCAAGAATACGGAAGCTCATCACTTAGTCTGAAAAATGCAAGGCAAGAAACTTCCATATAAAAGGGGGGGTGAGGATGTTTTTTTTTCAGCTCGATTTTGTTTGCTGTAACACCATTTTAGAAGAGTTATCTAACTGAGTTACCACATGCTTTCTCCAATCAGAAGATGCCACTTCGTACACCGCTCCCATACAATCGCTTCATGATCCTAATAAAAGTATATACCTCAACACTTGTCAGTCAACGAAATGAAACTAATAGATTATATTCAAACGTCACAACTGTTTTGTACTAATTTGGTGTCTGAATGATTACGTGTTGTATGACTATGACGCATAGAATGATTAGTAATCGGAAAGTGAGGAAAGTAACTTACTTTTTTAAGGTATATGAAGAATTATATTTTAATTTTATAAATACAGAATGACAAGTAGTTCATGTGTGTCATAGCAGCAAATGAAAATAGTGTTAGTTATTCTTTTGGGACCATCTTGGTGGCTTCATTTGAACCCTTTATGGGGTGTTGCAGAGGTGATACGACAGAACCTGAATCGAGTGGTGGAAATCGTCTCATGTTACTTTATCATTGCCAGAAAAGGGCTCGTCTCTGCCTGTCCTCCAGAACCTGGATCTGAGAAAGAACAAGTGCTTGCTGGAACAAGCGCATTGATTACGTGTTCCTGGTGTGCTTTGCCATCCATAACATACAAGCCTAATAGAGGATGGCATGTGCGTTTTAGAAACGTCTAAGATCATTTAGCGATAGAGATTAGCATGGTAAATTGTGTTGCTGGAGAAGAGTATACAGCCTAACGAAGTTCCAGTGCTGAGTACATTGTTCTCGAGATCGGTAATAAAAACGAATTTGTTGGAGAAAAGTATACCACATAGGCCAAGAGGACGACAACCGACCCCCATCCCAGCCCAATAACATCTATAAGAAAAAAAGCTACTTCACTAATCTTTATGAAATTTTGAACATATCAGGACGTTAAACTGACTATAATGATAATAAGATTATTACCCATGTTCTTTTCACTAAATAATAAGACATCTTTTTTTAGATGATCATTTTTTTGGTTCGTTATATGGAAAAAGTGTTCGCACTAATATTCATATTCACATAAAATAGCCCTGTTCATAGTTCTTCCAATAGTATGTAGTTGACATTCTTCTATTTCCTGGAAAAATTGAGTTCTGCGCTTCAGATTAGTCCGTTGCCGAATCGCAACGTCTGGATCGACAGGTCATGTTGCAGTTGCTACAGATGTTGGTGGCGTCTGATTATTAGAGCTATGTTGCGGCCCTCTGCTGTCTGTGCTCTGTCCTAACAGAGAAAATATTTCCTTCCTAATTTTTGTTTTTCTATTGTTTCAAGCTGTGACCGGTTTTGGGTCATCACCCTGTCTTATTCTTCATAGTGATTCGGACTGAGAATAAAATAAATCGATGGATACGAAATAGGTAGAATATTTATGATATGATTTTATTCAATTACACAACATCAGCAATATTCTCCATGGGCTGCATCATATATTCCTGGAACTATTCATTCCCCTTTCTCCAAGAAGAGTGCTCCCCCGCCGATATCTATATGCTTAGTATCTCTCATTGATTGACTCGCTTAACTGTTGACTATGTCAGAAAATACCCCACTTGTTAACACTTTAAAAAATAGAAATCGCTCCAGACAAGGCATGAAACCACTTGATGTAAAGTGCTGAAAAATAATACTCCAAGGTCAAAAACCTGCTAACGATAAGTGTTAGATGGATAGATTCCGACCCAGAAAATAGCAATTATTCCCCCTTTGCCAGAAACATCGCTCATGGAATGTGAGGACTAAAGAACAAAATAATGGAAGCGAGAGTTACGAGGCTGCCGAAAGTAAACCCAAGCTCGACTTTCTACTCTCCTTGCTCAACCAGTCAAAGCCTTTTGTATCTCTGAACTCCATGAACAGAGTTCCTTTCCCAGAAATTCCAAGTGGAGGAGCGTAATACCATAGGGCTGCTGCTAACTACAGCATGGTCGTCTTCAAGACCAATATCAACAAATACTTATCCAGCCGTCTTCTTAAGTAATCAAATTTTGCCATTCCATCCTTCGTTTCCAATCTTCTCATAGTATTGTTCATCGTCGAACTGACATCTTCATACAGCATTATCCTCGAGTGGCGTTTGGCTTTGGTAAGTGACGACTCATTAGTATTAAAAAAACTATCTAACAATAAAACAACTTAAAAACAGTGACAGATGATTGGTATATTCTCTATTATGTAATCGTTCAACATGCGAAATAATTAGAGTGGGATCAGTTAAATGAGTGAGAGGAATAAATTATATAACCGGCTACTATAAGTAAATATGTGTATATGCATTTGCCGGAAAACGAAACATGGAAATGTGAAAGTTCCACCTCCCGGAAATTATTTTAGTTCACTAGGTCGGAAAGCCATAATGCAATCATTTGAAAATGTGCCAAATATTTTTTTTGTATTATTTTGAAGAGACAGACAAGTGAATGTATTTAAACTTGCCAGACCAGTGGAGCAAAACATTTTTCGCGGATGGTTCGAATAATCGACCCTATTCAATCAGATAATCCTGGCTTGTGTGTTTGGCTCAGAACTAAAACAGCCGGTAACCCAGATATTTGGCGATGTTCAAAGAAACGATCAGGATTGGCTGGTTGATAATCACATTTCACAAATGTCTGAATGAGAAGAGAGCCAACATCAAGATTTCACAGACAAATGATGGATTATAAGTTGGTCATTGCAGGTTCCTAAGTGCTTTATAGACTACATAAACTAACAGATAATTGCGTTACAACTGCGTTTGCAGTTTTTCTTTGTAAGACCGTGTTCAGGTCAGGCGGCCGACTCAAGCCAATCACCTTCGGAAAGCGTGAAACCTTCTGTGATCAAAGAACACAACGTGGGCCAGAAAGATGTGAGCTAAACATTATGATAAACTACGGACGAGAAAATAGCCCATAGAATATATATATATATATATATATATATATATATATATATATATATATATATATATATATATATATATATTGTATCTATATTCTATAGATACAAGGCGTATTTCTCTCGCATTTCAAAGCGTAATCGTCACTTTGGCCGAATGCTTATGAGGCCAGAGTTCATAATACTTGGAGCCGGAATTCGAATCTTCGACTGGCGTAATTCTATACTGATGAGTGTAGAAAACACGAAACATATATATATATATATATATATATATATATATATATATATATATATATATACATATATATATATATATATATATATATATATATATATATATATATATATATATATATATATATATATATATATATATAATAATGGTAATAATCCAGGTGAAAAATATCCACAAGGTGGTAATTTAGAGAATGTTAACCGGGTTTATAAAAAGTGCTCAATATCAAAATAAGGCTTTATATATGATAATTTTATTTACACAGACATGTACAAGATCTGCGACACTGGCATGTCGATGTTATCGATCAACAGTTACTATAAACTGAGATCTCATCAGGCAGAGTTAGAATCCGATCTTAACCTCAGATCATATTTAGAGAGAACCAGATCGGATTCATACTCTGCCTGATGAGATCTCAGTTTATAGTAACTGTTGATCGATAACATCGACATGCCAGTGTCGCAGATTTTGTACATGTCTGTGTAAATAAAATTATCATATATATATATATATATATATATATATATATATATATATATATATCTATGGATATTAAAAATATTTATAATTATATTAATCTATTAATAATCATTATAATATATATATATATATTATAAAAAAAAATCTGCCTTTATATTCGCCAAAGCTAAAGTTTCACCCATGAGCTATAAGACGTCATCCACATTGGAACTAATAAGCTGTTTTTCTTGCACTAAAGTGTCGGCCAAGCATCTTGAATGGATGCAAGGGCATCCTCCTTTCCAGGTTGTTTGTAGCAAAAAAAAAGGGCAAAGTAGTTCTGTCATGGATTTTGTCACAAACCATGGCAAGCAAAAGTATTTTGGCAAGGAATAGGCTGAAGGACATTGCGTAAATAGGACTTGCGTTGGGTAACATGCTATAACATTAAACAAACCTTCAGGTATCTCTCCACGAGATGAAGCAAAGGAAAAAAAAGGTATTTTAATATATCTTTATTTTAAATTCTGATGATGAAGTATATCTTCGAAAATTAAATTGGAAAAAAAAGTTAATAAAACTAAAATGCATTTTATGGCGTTCTAATTACTCATTATTATTTTTAATAATTCATATTACCATATATATATATATATATATATATATATATATATATATATATGCAGTTAAACGTCTGTTATACATGCTGATATATATATATATATATATATATATATATATATATGCAGTTAAACGTCTGTTATACATGCTGATATATATATATATATATATATATATATATATATTCTATATTCTATCAAAACGCACACCTGACCTTGTGTCTAACCTCCTGGATAGGAGGTAAATAATATATATATATATATATATATATATATATGTGTGTGTGTGTGTGTGTGTGTGTGTGTGTGCGTGATAGCAAGGGAGAGAGAGAAGTAGCGAAAGAGAGAGAGAAAAAGTGTTATGGAATTGCTCTTTTATAGCAGATCAACATATCTGACATTCTCAACACCCTTTCGAACAGAGCAAGAAAGATAGAAGAATAGATAAGGTTTAGTTGTATTTAACGACATATCTACCCTTTCGGGGTTATTTAATTACGAAATAATTCATTATCCACTATTAATAAAACACTATTTTGTATTTTACCTATAGACGGAGGAGAATTTGTGCATATTACCTTCCACAATCGTATTGGTGTCTAAGAAAGATCCAAATATCTGTCTTCCTCAAAACCATGTCCAACAGAGCAAGAGAAAAGAAAAAGTAGATTCGCTTTAGTTGGATTTTTACTACATAGCAACTCTTTTCGTGTTATTTTATTTGAAAACGCAATGCCTATTGAGAACAATTCATTTTTTACAATTAATTGAGCATTGTTTAGTAATTTACCTATAGACGAGATGGAAATTGTGCATGCATACCTTCCACATGTGTATTGGTATGCATAAGTGAATACAATAGATCAGATGGTATAGATTAGCCTCCACATCGCTGATTCCATAGGTTGTAAGTGTATCCATTAGACTAGTCACACACACACACACACACACACAAAACTTAGAATGTAGGTAGAAACAAATAGAAGAATACGTGCTGAAGAGAAAGCATAAAACACAAGAATAAAAATGGATCGCAGGAAATTAGAAGTTTTGTAGGAAGGAAGAAGGATGAACCCGACACACTGGATTTTTATTGGAAATGCCGGAGAACATAGCCGTGTTCCATCCACAGACGAGTGCGAATCGGGTACACCTGCCGCATATATGAGTTAAAGTATATATTGATGCGAGCATCAATCTCCTGGCTCTAGTCAAGCTATGTCTATCAATGTGTTCCGTAGATCAGAATGCTTGTGCCAACATGCGTGATTTAGAACGTGCGTGTGTATGTGTGTGTGATTTTGGATGCAATTGTAAGCTCTCATCTTATATCAGTCCCAACTTTTATTTATTGTTGGCAATTTTGATGCCTTAAACATTCAATTAATGCAGATTTGGCAGTGTAAGCTAACATGTTACATCTCTGTCTGTTAGCATGTTCTGCCACCCGCGTACTTTGGTGAAAAGGAAAGGAGATCAGAGAGAAAGAGAAGGCGTGTTATTTGCCCTAGTCTTCATTCAACACACCGTGCCGCTAGTAAAGCCAGGCAGAACAACTGTCCCGAGAACGCCCTCTCTGCACTCTCGCCAAAGCTACAGAAAGGTATGTGCACATACAACCACTTTATATAACTCAACGACCGTCATTCGTGTAACCTCATTCATAGGAGGATTTGTCCATTCACTTATGAAGAAATGAGTCGAGAAAGTAATGAGACATTGGTGGGCAACCTGCATTAAAAATCAATGTAAACATTAAACACATGCAAAATAATTCACGTTCAGCTGAATAATCTTTTATTGTTAAAAAAAACTTATTTAGTTATTTACAGTTGTTGGATATTCCTTCTCCTGTGACAATCGTTGTGTCTGTATCTGGAACCCACGTGTGAACTACTCTATTTGCAACTTGTATTACATAGTAAGATTAAGGTTGCTAGTACATATTTGATTATTTAAATTCGAAAAGAACCGTTAGGGTGTAAACAGGTGATTAGGTTCAGTTGGGGGGGGGCAGTTCGTGCTACTGTAAGAATTGGAAGAAATGGATGTGACGCCACATGGCTCAAATAGAGAGTGATTGAGAAAATTGCAGAGTTTTGGTTGGAAGTTTCAAACGAGGAGACGTAAGAAATATGACTTCAGAATCGATTATAAACGAAGGCGTCAGGACCAAGAAATCTGTGGCCTTCTCTCAGCCGCTAGCAGAAAAGAGGGTAACGCCAACAGCCTAATAAAGTGGTTTATTTTGATTCTTTCACTTCCTAAGTGATTAAGATGCAGAAAATTGCATTATTAGTACCCCCTTAACTTTATAAGACGTATTTTTCGTTAATATATATGTTTTTATTTATTTTATACGTACAGTATATATATAATATTACAGAAGATTAAATCAAATTAACATCGTACCATATGTTTAAAGCCTGAACCGAACTCAGAGCTAAAAATAATGTTTTTGAGTTTATTTATATTCATAAACAAATCGCTCCCGGCTATCTTCAGCCCAAGTCGCCCCTTCAGATAATTGGTAGGCTTTTGTCAGCGCTGATCATCCACCAATCTCCAGCCCAATTTATCCAATTTATTCAAGCTTACTTTGTCCAATATATTGACGCTTATTTAATTAAACCAGCCGACTCGTATTTCTTGTAACTGCCCCTCATTCATGTACGCAGTAAATGTACCAAATTTAACTACCAGCAACATGTTAATAATTTGGATTGGTTTCAATTAATTATCGTGGCGTTTGTAATCTGTTAACCACAAAGAGAGAGAAAGAGAGAGAGATAGAGAGGGGGGGGGATCCATTGTAGATAAATCATTCAAATGGCCAAGTTGCCATGGGCTTACAATGTTAAAGCATCCAACTAATTGCGCTACCAGGATATTGACTTGCTTTTATAATATACTTGTATAATTGTAAATATAATAACATAAATTAAATCATAATGTCGGCCTACAATAATGTAAGAAATATATATATTTATATATATAATTCATAGTAGTTCATTAAAGAATAGAGCGCTCTCGGCTACTAAAAATGCATAATACAAGCAATTAGATTTCGCTTATGTTGTAGAATAATGCGTAAGAAGTTCGCTTGTTGTCAAAAAAC
The DNA here is from genome assembly GCA_963556195.1 of Sepiola atlantica. Lineage (NCBI taxonomy): Eukaryota > Metazoa > Mollusca > Cephalopoda > Sepiida > Sepiolidae > Sepiola > Sepiola atlantica. The sequence goes on from OY744532.1 coordinate 90,246,504, forward strand.
GTGGGGTTTTAGTTTACAGCTTGATTACTTGCGTGTCTAGCCACACGGAATAACCGTGATACAACGAAACAGTCTGTCTGAGTACATACGCCTTCACATACGTGGATCACTGGCTACCATTAGCGATAATGCATATAAGAATAGATTACTGTCGGCTGCTGAAAATGCGTAACATAACTATTCTTATTTAATTCACCTCATAGCTTGTGTCGATACTGTAATGGGTAAGACGTTCACCTGTTGTAAAAAAAAACATCCTCGCAGGAAATCATCAGGCTAAATACAGGGAGGGTGTAGCTTACTTGCCATGAGTATATTTTCATACTTCCGAGCTCTATACATGTATTGACCACTGTTGAAGATAATATTGAAAATATATACACACTATATTACATCTCCTTATAATATTATATGCGTATCTACATGAAATTAAATATATATATATATATATATATATATATATATATATATATATATATATATATATATATATATATATATATATATAGTGTGTGTCAGGTTGTATATGAAAAGAAATCAAATAAAGTGCTCGATCATATAAGAGAGCTAATATAATTTAATTTAATTTATAATAAACAAAAATAAACAAACACGTTAAGTCGATAAAAAACATATTTGAATCATCTCTTTCAGCTCTATATCGAACAATTAATCCGATACATAATTTTGTTCCCAAACACGAAAACAAAAAAAGCACACTAATTTCACAAACTCAAACGGCAAACTATAGAGCCACCCCTTTCGTATTTTTTTCAGGTATAATAATAACATAACAAAAAGAACAGCTAAATAAATAAATAAATAAACTTGGTAACAGATAAATAAATAAATAAAACTTGCTAGGGAATAAAATGAAGGCCTCCTTTGAACCTTAGTTAATCACTATCCCACACCGGATTTTTTCGGGGACGCTCTCAGAGATACACCGTTTTTTGTAATTGTTGACGCCATTCTCTGTCGCGCGTGACTACAATTGTTTCAGCTTGCCGATGATTCCACTGGGCACGGAGATTTACTAAAGATGTCTAAATCTGCCCTTTTGGATGAAACCGCGGTACATTGCTGAAATATGTAATATACAGTATCTAAATAAATTATATATATATATATATATATATATATATATATATATATATATATATATATATATATATATATATGAAATGAATTAAACATTGGTGGGGTAGTCGACTCTAATAAATTCATGTTTTAACTATGTGTCTTCTCAAGACTGTCTTCAGAAGATGCATATGCGTTGAAACACAAATTAATTAGTGTCGACTATCTCACCAATGTTTAGTTAGTTTTATAAAAGCTCTATTCTGTATTGAGCACTTTAAAAAAAATATTGGTTTTGCGTTGATCATGTCAATATATTTGAACTTGAATAAATAGATTATATACATATATATATATATATATATATATATATATATATATATATATATATATATATATATTTATATATATTTAGGCAGCAAGTCATTATCTATATATATATATATATATATATAATGTAATCAATGTAGGATTACGTCTACAGGGTAAGAATCCAGTAAATCTTTATTGTGTTTATATAAAATGCTCAATAATAAATAGAGTGGTTTATTAAGTATACATATTTTTTATTTATACAAACATAATTTGGCTACATATTTTCAGGCATGTTTCGGTCAAAGCTATGAAACAGCGAGACCTCCTCGGGCCGAACTTTTCTCGACAGCTATATGAAGTGAAATAAACAATAGTTTTCTAAAAAACTGAACACATAATCAACTTATAAAAAAATAATTCAAAGTGAATTTAAAAATATATTCGTTATTTTCTCCTTTTTATTTTCATTAGATTTAAAGTTTTTATTTTTTATTTTTTATTTATTTTTTTCAATTTCTATGGAAAACTTGGTCAGAAAGACTGACGTCATTTATCATACACGCGCAAACGCACATACAATCACACACAGAAGTTCAACGCACGCACACCAATTAACCTTCATGCAACAACGCAACGCATCGCTATATATATCGCTCTTTCTCTCTCTCTCTTTATCTCTCTCTCCCTCTCTCTCTCTCTCTCTCTCTCTCTCTCTCTCTCTCTCTCTATATATATATATATATATATATATATATATATATATATATTTGCCTTTCTGGTACCTAAGGTACTAAAGCTTTTTTTTTTTAATGCAACCGTAATTCCTATATAATTTATTTCTAGCTACCATATCGCAGAATGTTTCGTAAGTGTAGTGTTTAGATAGTATTTTATTATTATTATTAGTAGTAGTATTATTATTAGTATTACTATTGTTATAAAGAATTTTATTTGATATGCAAATTACCATATCACACGGTAGTCTTAAGGGTAGTATATTATTATTATTATTATTATTATTATTATTATTATTATTATTATTATTATTATTATTTATTTATGTATATATAAGTAACATTTTAAGCTGAATTATTTCGACACTTGATTATTGGGGAAATGGTAGTTTTATCTGTACCATTGGAGAGCCATGCATATAACTGTCCTGTTTTTAAATCTCCGAAACAGTTACATGGTAAACAGCTGATGATCCCCGTGTTAATATTAGATGCTTACGTTAAGGTCTCCTGCTTTTGTTTCACTGTTAGATACTTAATCCCCCTTTTTATTTTATTTACTTACTATTATATATTATTTATTTATGAATTTTCCAAAAAATGTTAAGTCTACACTATTTTGGATTTAGTTAGTTTCTCTGGGAATTTAAGCTGCATTTTCCTTTTTTTTTGTCTTTTTGTTTAAAATAACTCAAAGCTTCTTTAGACTATATATATATATATATATATATATATATATATATATATATATATATATATATATATATATATATATACTCGTATATATTAATTGATCAAGTTAAAATATGTTAATGAAATGAACATAAAACCAATATTTTCAAAAGTGCTCAATACCAAATATGGCATGTATAAAATTACATAAACAATATTACTGTCTTACGTCAATCAACCAATGTTTCGATTCTACAGCATCTTTTCAAAAACTGAATAAAACTAAAAATAAAAAGTGAAAATTGAGAATCTCGCATTGGAAAAATCACCAGCAAGAACCGAGTTTTAATAAAAAGAGAAAGAATAAAAGAAAAGGAATATCTGGGGCTATTCTCCGCCAACTTAGTTATCTATGTAATTCCTCTGATGATAAGATACCATTTTTTGAAAAGCCTGGCGTGAGAAAAGACAAAATAAACATTCTTTTATTGAATACATCTTGAATAACTGAAGATGAAATACATTTGTCATTCTTACATTTTTGATTTCTCTTCTTTCATTTATCTATATAATTGGTCTACCCCGTATATTGAGCTTTAATAACTTCACGATAGGTTCAAATTTCTAAAGTATTTATATATATATATATATATATATATATATATATATATATGTTCATCATTGTTATTATTAGCTTTCTTTTTACAAAATCAATATTTGATTCGGATTCGTCAGTATTTTTGTAGAACATTGTTCCATGTTCTAAAGAACAGAAATGTTTTTCGATTCAATTTCTTTCCAAAAATATTTTTCTCGTATCGGAAGCTTTTTAATTAGACGTATTTTTCAATAATGACTTACATAGTAGTAGCAGCTACTATTACAAATATAACTGATTAGAATTAGTGAAGCGGAATCTCTCAGATGGAAGAGACTAAGATCTCGTTTTAAATCATTATACTACAAGTTTGACACTTACCTTCTAGGAGATAGGGCATTTATCTACATTTCTACAATTACATTAGAGTTCAACTGCAGGGTTTGGGTTCGTATTAAATCCACCATTGTTTATTTTTGGGGTTTATTTTAGTACTGTTAGAAGCTCAAATAGTTGATGCTAGGTTTATTGATGTTGAAAATAATAATTTTACTGTGTTTTATTATTAATATTCGTCCATAGTTTGCTATCTCTATGGAAATTCTTTTCTACAATAGGGTAGAATTCTCTATGAATATTGTTAAGGGTGTTCTCACTGTATGGAGGGTGAAACCATATATAATTATGACGCTTCTTTTTATTCTTACAAGCACAGTCTGATGTGGGATTGCGCAGATTATGTTCTATGTCCACGTTTCAAATATGTTCATAATTAGTATTATTTCTTGACACTGAATTATACATCTAATATGGCTGGTTGTTTTTGTGCGCGAAACAGTCGTCAAGTTACACTGAATTGTTTACGAAAAATGAATAAACACCTGGTCATTGGAATTTAACATACTATTGTTTACTTATATAAACATGTATATATATATATATATATATATATATATATATATATATATATATATATATATATATATGTATTTATTCACTAGTATACATTGAACAAATAATGAAATATGAAGCCATTATTTCCCTAAAGTGATCCATATAGAATCTTCTCCGAATAAAAATCCAATATATTGGTTCAATTTTATTTTGTTAAATGAATTTGTCATAACAGTCAAACTTTTACACGGGTAGCATATTTGAGACGGTAAAAATTACAACGCGTATGTGCTTATCTTGAAAGATTAGTTCAATAACTCAAGAAAGTTCTTAGAATAGAATGACAGTAACCTGACAGTTTCTGTAAGGGTATTACTTATATTGCATTCATTCCTATTTCAAAGGAGATAAACAATCGCTCCAAACAAAAAGGCCAGAGAAAAGGTTAGTTTAAGTTGAGGCATTTACTGATTTATCCCCGCGTAGCTACGGTAGGTTGATGGGGATAAACAAAGGAGGGTCAAGTGTGCAGATGACATAATGGCTACGATTATGAACGATAGAATCGGGAAGATTCAGATCCAGTCGAGGATTAGCAGAATGAATACCGGATTATGGAATAGTCCATGCCGGGTTTAACATATATTAGATCAATTGCGTTCAATTAGACACTAATACTCTTAGAAAACCTAGGATTATTACTTCCACAATCCTCGTCAATAATATTACACCATTCAAATCTCTCGCATTACTTTGTTCGTTTTTTTTTTAAATAAAAGTCTCTGTATGTTGTAAACATGTTCAATGATGCATGTTTAATGCGATACATAGTTGCAATGCATGTCGACGACAGATCAGGAATGGGAGAAATATTTAGCTCAAGGAAGAAAGATCACCCAAGAAATGAGCTGACTTTTGAAATAGTTATATCATCTTGGATACGAGGTTCCATGTTGTGATTATGAGTCTGGGAAATAATTAATTACTCTCCAGATACGAAACCCCCTAGGGAGTAAGTTTTTATGCGTATAGAAAAACTGGCTTATAATTTTCACGTAGGGGGCTGATTTGTCTAGCATAAATGATACAAATATATAGTTCTTTTTCAGCAGGATAGGCAGAGAAAGTCAGAAGGTTTAAGGTTAGGGTTAGGGTTATGTTTTCTCAAAGACATATGAGCCTGTCGGCCCTAAGCGAATGGAATTTGTTTACAAGTAGATCATCACTTACTAAGGCGCATCTCACGACACGAGGGTTGAAAACAACTGTGGAATAAGAAGAAGTTTTCTTAAGAGGAATTGATTTACCATGAGAACAACTTGATAAGTATTTTTTTTTACATTAGACTTGAAGACGACCATGTTGTAGTCAGCTGCGAAGCAGCTTCGTGGTATTTTGTTCCACAGACAAGACATTCTAGGAAAGAACCTTGTACATGAAAGTTGCGCTTGGCCTTTCGCACAGAGAGAAATAAAGGAAAGTCCTTTGCTGCGGTTTTAGTCATGTGGGTTCTTGCTGTGAATATTTTAAAGGGGGGACAGCGGAGTGGAGCTCAGTCGAGCACAACCATGAAAACATCGATACAGTAGAGAGAGGTTAGAAACATCTCTTCTGTGCGAAATGGGCTGTAGGGACGAGAAGAGATCATCGCCCACTAAATTGCAGAGTTTATTTTGTACTCTGTGAAGACAGGGATGAGAACTCCGAGCGGAATTTGGTATTAGACTTCAGGATTTGGTAGTCAGTATCAGTGACTTTTCGGGCACCCTTTATATGCTATGTAGTTTTAATTTTAAACCTTTAACTTCTAACTGGAAGTTTTCACTTCCTTACTTAAACTTTAACCTTACATGAAATTTTCCGGAAATACTAGTAACGCCTCTTCTGTGAGAAAAGGGCTGTATAGAAAAGAAGAGATCACCCCCCACTAGATTGCAAAGTCGGTTTTGTACACTGGCAAAGCAAGAAAGAATGCTTCGAAGTGTACCTGCCCAAATATGACCGCAGTACTCTATCGTAAACGGACTGGCTCTTATACAGGCAGAAGATGTTGTCAGGATTGAGGTACTTTCTAGAGCGATAGAATGATCCAACCATTTTTTCCAGCGACCTTAGCAACAGATTTGATATAAGACTTACAATTCAGGACTGTGGTAAGAGTAAGTCCTAAGAGAAGGAAGGGGGTTAGGGTTAAGATTGGGGTTAGGGGGCTTCATTGAGGAGGGAGCCATTAATTTTAACTGGGGGAAATAAGGATACGGGCGTCGGTGGTGAAAAGAGAAAAAACTTTGTTTTGGAGGCGTTCGAAGTGATAAGTCACTTTTCTCTCCATTGTACTACGTGCTCCAAATCGTAAAAGAGGGAGTCAGAAAGAGCTTGGGTATCAGTGCTCTTTGAGGTGCTGCCATAGATAGTTGTGTCATCTGCATAGATATCGACGAATGATTTTGGAATAACTTGGAAGATGATTTATGAAGATTAAGAAGAGGTTAGGGCCGAGAATGGATCCCTGGGGTACGCCGGCGTTGATATTTTGAGCTTTCGACCCCTGCCCACTAACAACGTTGACAGACCTATCAGAGAGAAAATATTTTATATTTGTGAAGACATTTCTGGATATTCAATAGCTAGAAAGTTTTTGAAGCAACCCTTTAGGCTAAACTCTATCGAAGGCATTTAATATATCAAAAGCTATCGCCCTAGAAATGAAGACCCCGTCGATAGATTCACTGATACTGTGCGATATTACAGTCAGCACGTCAGCTGTAGATCTTGCTGTACAAAATCCATATTGCTTGTCACTAAGTAGATTGTTTCTGTGTAGATGGTTGACGATTTCTTGATTTATTTCAAATTCGAGCAACTTGCTTATGACGCACAGGAGACTGATCGGTCTGTACTGAGATGTAGAGGACCGATCTCCTGTATGTTTTAAATACTGGACAGACCAGTGAAGTCTTTGAAAGTGATGTAACGCATTTCTCCTTTAATTAGCGATTGAATAGATTTGTAAGGATAGGGGCTATTTCTGGTTGCAGATTCTTGAGTACTATGACTGAAATGTTGGCGGGACCAGTTGCCTTGTTGGCATCAAGGTGCTTGATAAGTTTGCCACCCAACATCCTGTAAAATTATATGGATTTCGCTTAGGGTTTTTTCGATCATGGGGGGAATTCTGGGGGTAGTTGGCCCTGATTACAAAGAGTGGAATTTGTAGCAAAGTTCTTTGTGAAAATTCTGGTTTTGTCAGATGCTGCGGAGATATCCTCAGGTCCATTAATAATAGTTTGGATATAAGTCTTACATTAGTTCAGGACCCTGTTTGTTATTCTCCAAAACTCATGGGAGCAAAGCCTTTAATTAGCCGCTCTAGATTTTACAGATTGTGCGTAGGACTCTTTACCGTTTTCTATGACACTTTTGCAGTAGTTTTGAGCAGATCTGAATGAGGCTTTCGTTTCAGGACATCTACTTTGTTGAAGACAATGGAAATAGTGGTTCCTGTGGGAAATAGCGGCAGCATATTCGGGGATTTACCATTGCTGACTGAATGTTTAAGATGATATAACACGCTCAATACTAACGATTGTCCAATCAAATATATTAGATTCGATACAGGACATGTTATTTTTGAAAATTGTTTCTAGCGGGATTTCAAATATGAAAGATCTTAAGCTGTCCCAATCAGCCATTGAGTATCAGAAAACTCTGCGGTGGAGAGGGACATCAGAAAAATTGTTGAGCTTCGTTTTAATCTTAATTGAGACAACTGAGTGTTTAGAGGATCTATTGTTGAGCTTCGTTTTAATCTTAATTGAGACAACTGAGTGTTTAGAGGATCTATTGTTGAGTTTCGTTTAAATCTTAATTGAGACAACTGAGTGTTTAGAGGATCTATTGTTGAGCTTCGTTTTAATCTTAATTGAGACAACTGAGTGTTTAGAGGATCTATTGTTGAGCTTCGTTTTAATCTTAATTGAGACAACTGAGTGTTTAGAGGATCTATTGTTGAGCTTCGTTTTAATCTTAATTGAGACAACTGAGTGTTTAGAGGATCTATTGTTGTGCTTCGTTTTAATCTTAATTGAGACAACTGAGTGTTTAGAGGATCTATTGTTGAGCTTCGTTTTAATCTTAATTGAGACAACTGAGTGTTTAGAGGATCTCAGTAGCGACAGAAAGTAGTTGTGCACTGTTCAGGACAAGTTATCAGAAAAAAGAGCAAGAAGGCTTGCAAAATGCCCATCAGCATCGGGTACACATTTGAGCTTGTCAACAAGGTGAGTAAGCTCATATACATGTGAAAAGTTGTGGCAGAACTTCTTTCATTATCAGTCTTGTTACATGAATGCTAGCAGAACTTCCTTCATTATCAGTCTTGTTACATGAATGCTAGCAGAACTTCCTTCATTATCAGTCTTGTTACATGAATGCTAGCAGAACTTCCTTCATTAGCAGTCTTTTTACATGAATGCCTGCAGAACTTCCTTCATTATCAGTCTTTTAACATGAATGCTTGCAGAACTCCCTTCATTATCAGTCTTGTTACATGAATGCTAGCAGAACTTCCTTCATTATCAGTCTTGTTACATAAATTCTAGCAGAACTCCCTTCATTATCAGTCTTGTTAGAGTGAACTAGTCACAAACATGAATGCTAGCAGAAGGATGATCAGTCAAGATCTTGTCTATTTTCTCAGAAATTTGCTCAATGAGAGAGGGGACGATAGAGGGCAAATATGAAAGCGGTACGATGAGCAAGTGCAATACAGAAACACATATGAGGCGAATTAAAGTCTTCTCTACCGCAGTCTGTGACCATGGCGGTTTTGAAGATCGGGTTTTGAGGTCATGTTTAAATTACCTGTGATGATGAAATCCTCTATACACACTGACGAGCCAATACCAGTTTCGCACAAAAACAATAGCTCTAGTTATGTCTCCTGTGAATGGGGTTCAACCTCCGGAAGGTTGTAATGTACACCCCTAATGTTGGATAAGGAGACCCGGTAGAAGGGATCTACGTTAGAAGTTGGAGTTCTGAGTTTATGCTTATGTTTTGTTTTTTGAGTATTCACGATGGGATTGGAAGTTTCAAGAACGAGGTTAGCATAGGTATTAAGAGCAGAACAGAGAGAGGGTGAGTAAGAGAAAGATATTTTTTGTAAACCATTGAAAAAAGAAAAACCGTCGCAGTTCCCACTAATATGGCATTGAGAGACCTCATCGAAAAATACTGCATAGTCCAGACTCAATTAACCAAATGCCAATACAGTACCTTCGGTATTTTGCACCTACTGATAAAACAGCCTCCTTGGGAGTTACTTCAGGGTTCGGGTTTTTGACTATGAGGCAGATGACGTAAGGCCAGGTAACACTTTTACCTACAGCACCCTTATCAGTGATATGGCTACAAAACTAAGAAAGAGAGAAATTCCTAAACTCACTTCCGAATTCCGGTCCCTACTGAATAACTGCTGACTCAGCTAACAGGAAATGTTCTTCCTTGTTTGTCAGAAACATCGTTGATGGACAGTTTGTACTGAAGGACAAAGTAAAGGAACTGAGAGTTACAGGGCTGCCGAAAATGCATCCACGGTACATTTCTACTCTCTATTGGTTTGGGCGAACATTATATGGTAAAAAAACACAAAAAACTTTAAGTATATACTTAGAATAACTTTTTTTGATTCTTTAAAAAGAAATTGAAGATAAGTTTTCTTTTCCACATTTTTAGGAACGATGTTTTCAAAATATTTTTTTTCTTTTACTTGTTATCCTTTTCAATGCTATTGATGTTATGTGTAAAACAATGAGTTTCTGCCGTAAGATGGTTCAAGTGGAGTAGAAACATTATATGGTAAAAAAAAAAAAAAAACTCTAAGTATATACTTAGAATAACTTTTTGTTGATTCTTCAAAAAGAAATTGAAGATAAGTTTTCTTTTCCATATTTTTAGGAACGATGTTTTAGATGTTTTTCAAAATAATTTTTTTTCCTTTCTTTGTTATCCTTTTCAATGCTATTGATGTTATGTGTAAAACAATGAGTTTCTGCCCCCTCTCCCCCCCCCGTAAGATAGTTCAAGCATAGTAGAATCAGGAGCAGCGTTTTAAGATATTTTTCAAAACAATTTGAAACTAATAGCGAGTCGTAAGCAGCAGTTCAAGTTTGGAGAATTTCAAAATAAAATAGTTAAAGCAAGAGAGAAAAACAAATGATGATGATGCTGATGCTGATGCTGATGCTGATGCTGATGCTGCTGCTGCTGCTGCTGCTGCTGCTGCTGATGATGATGATGATGATGATGATGATGATGATGATGATGATGATGATGATGATACTCTGTCAGACATTTCGTCTGTCTGTCATGCTTAATTTTGAGATATCATCTTTCTGCACATTTTCTTATGAGATTCTTTCCGTCCTTTTGTCAGTCCGTCAATCCTTCTATAACCAAGTCTGAGAGTAGGTTTATGTTTGAGCATTTTAAGATGTGTCCGAACATTTCTATAGGAGATATAAAATATGTTTTTTTTTTATCTTTTGTGATATACAATATAAATATATATTATAATATATATAACAATTACCGGTACTTCGTTACATTAGGACCCACGCTAACTTTGACGATGACCCTAACCCTAACTCTAACTCTAACGCTTAATCTAGCCCTAACCCCCACTGTAACCCTAACCCTAACCCTAACGATGGTGTCAAAGTTAGCTCGGGTCCTAATGTGACAAAGCATCAAATTGGCTTATACGTTATATTAAAAATGGCATGAAACACGAAAGAGGGCATTCTTCCCGAGTGAATTAAATGAAATGTGTTCAGTTTGAAATTCTCGAAGGTTGGCGGATATTACAAAACGCACACGAAGAAGGTCGGAGAATAAAACAGCCGAAACGTTCAGTAGAAACAACACAGATGAGGATAATAGTCCGAAACATACGCATAATGTAAATAAGACAAAACCATTATTATTGGTGTCTTCAATTCTTTGGTTTCCATCGCAACCGCATCCACGAGACATTTCACCAACATCACATTCTGTTGTGAATATCTTTGCCACTTTCCAAGTCTGTGCCATTGATTTTGATTCACTCTCATAAAATTCGAAGATGTCTCTTGTTTCCTGTCTTGCAAACTCTGACGGACATTCGACTCACTTAGCGGCATCGCAACGACCACAATGTTGAACGTGCTTAGGTTACGAGCAATTTAGGAAAAGTGCATGTGCGCACGGACAGGCCCCATATAACTGGCGAGTGACGCCCGTGAAGAATTCCAAGCTAAGCGTATATAAAGGCTAAGTATTTACAACGGGAGCTTTGGCTGGCGTTAAAGTAATTGCTAAAGAACGGAGGCAGCCGTGTATAAAAATAAAGGGACATAGATAAGAGGGGGGGATTCTGGAGGAAGAGACTCATGTGACGCTTTTATTCCTTGCTGTAACAAGAACAACAAAAAAGTAAAACAACAAAGTTCTTTCATGAAATGAACTATCGATGTTAACAATATTCATATTATTTAACCTTTTCTGATTGGTTGATTTTTATTTCCCCTTTCTTCTTGTACAAACATTAATCGCAAACCTTCATAGAAGATAATTTCATTTTTCCCCGTTTTTTAACTAGGATCAAAATATAGTATCTGTTCAGTTTTAGAATACCACCCGATCAGACAGCTTCTTTGCAAGGGCTCCCCAATGGTGGAACACATTACCGCGGGATTGTTTCCCTGTTGATTACAACTCGGTCGTCTTCAAATCCAAAGTCAACAATGTTTTGTCATAAGCCGCCCCATAAGTAATCAAACGCAGTTCATACCTTTAATAATGTTAGTACTTCCATAATGTTCTTCACCTTTCGGTCGACAATATTTCCGTCCCATTAACTCTTATGCTCGAGTAGCTCTTGGCTTTGATAAGCTGTGATCAACTAGTAAAAATAAGGATAAGTTAATTGCCGGAGGGGTCCTTATTTGTAAGGCAGTGCCAACGATATCCTACAGGTTATTTTAGTGCCTCTTTTTAGGGAGCTGGATCTTCCACATTAAAAAAAACAACTTTACTCTCATAGGTAGGGCTATTAAAAAGGAGCTCTTTAATTAATATATAAGTATTTTCTCTTTCTCCAAAATTGAAAGAAACAAGAATTTTGTTATTCGCTCATACTCCACTGTTATGTATCTCTCCCATCTGTACGACCGTTTTATTTAAAATAAATAAATAAAATCTACATTATCAAAAATCTCTTCCTTTTCCCTCTTTTCTTTTCCTTCTTTTTATGTACATCTCCCCATTATAAAAAAGATTTTGTAGCTGGTTTCAGGGTGACGAACTGGGTCGTTAATTCGTTAGCTTTGCGGAGGCTGGGTAGGCCTAAAATAAAATCGTCCGATGATTGAGATGTACGGAAAGTGAAGTCGACAAGAAATGATATGTATAATTTCTGCTGAGATAAAAAATAAATTAATTTTTATTCACTACGTGGGTATATCCCCGTGGACGAAATGTTATATACACCTGTCAGGATGAAAAGTGGAAAGAAATGAACTTAAATATATTGGTAGTTCTGATATGCCTCAGTTGACAGGACAATACAAGACTGTTAAAGAGCAAAACTCAATCAAAAGGGCGAACGGGGTTAAGGTTAGGGTTAGGGTTAGAGTTAGGGTTATAACCTGCCTTTTTGAGTGAGAGGACGATATTATAGAATTTAATTGAAACGACTTTAACTAGAAAAGCCGTCACCTCGAATGAACATTATTTTCTCTGAACCTTGACGTCATTCCGAAAAGCTAAGGACCTCTTTTGATTATTGTCAAGTTTTCCTTTGTATCTAAAAAAAATACCCTTGTTCCTCTGTTGTATCTTATTTTATTTTTAGTTTTGATTTCTATGTCTTAGAATTAAAAAAATACAGATTTATTTGAAAGTTAATTTCATCTTGTGTCTGATTTTCGTTGATTCTCTGCTGCCTCTGATCTCTGAGTTAATTCCGAGAAAAAATTCATCTTTTTTTAAATATTTTTGGGAAGACGTGTCTCTCTCTCTCTCTCTCTCTATTTATCTACCTATCTCTCTCTTTCTCTCTCTCTATCTCTTTCTCTCTCTTTCTCTCTCTCTCTCTCTTTCTCTCTCTCTCTATCTCTCTCTTTCTCTCTCTCTCTTTCTTTCTCTCTCTCTCTCTCTCTCTCTATATATATATATATATATATATATAATAAAGAAAAGTCGATGTTTCTCGTCTGCATTAAGACATAATAGCTTAATAACCAAAACCTTCATATGCTAATATGTTCCGCCATCCAATTAGGCTAAACACTCATGCGTGTTTCTAGAAATTGTGCATTTATTTCGTCTTCTTTCAAAATTTTTATATTTTTTCCGGATTTCCGGGCTCTCCAAAATAAACATTCCAAAGAGAAGGTAGCATCCATTTTTACACGTTACTATAAATCGGTAACACAACTATCTCCTTCTTCAAGGAGACGTCTTTCCTTTTCACACAAATAAAAGATAATTAATTAGACAAGTAATCGTATGCATTCTCTGGACGAAAAGATTTCCTCGGTTAGTTATTTCTTTTATTTTTATTTTGAACAAGAAGGACACCCGTCCCAGGACGGGTAAAATAAATTCACCCAAACCGAACAGCTTTGCATCACTTTTATGTGCACTTACTAAAATTGAAATTAAGATATAATGATACTAAACCTAATGTCTAGAATCCCTATTTCAATTTTGATCAAAATCTATTGCATTAAGCTAAAGAGTTCTTTAGAAGGAATTGAAATTAATGAAATCCTGATTAATTGGTGTCTAATGACTTATGGATCGAATTTACTGCAAATCTGAAATGTTTGAATTTTCAAATAGAAGGTTGTTCCCATATGATACCCTCTGAAATAACCTTTTAAAATACTTCAAAGAAACTAGCCTTTGGTGAATATTTATGAATTGATGTAGCATAGCTATTGTTAAAATTTCACACAAATCGGTGGTGTTCGAATTTTTACTCTTTCCCTTTTTGTCCCCTTTGCATGAAACTAAATTAAACTAAATATAGCCCATATAATCCACACTTACGCCTAGCATCTATTTCTAAAATTCATAATACTTGGTTAATTAGTTGAGGAATGAATCTTATAATACAAATATCTAAACAGATACACACATCTAACTTTATATCAATAGATATAACGTGATTGCCAAAGGTATGTACAAAGTGAAGTATGAATCAGCATGGTACGACATTTTAGGCCAGTTTGATTCTGTGGTTGGCATTGATTTTCACGACTCTTTGTAGAATAAGGTACTTACAGGAGGGACCACGTAAAGGTTGCTAGTGAAAGTTGTGTCATGGAATTGACTGGAGTTTCGCTTGACACAGCTAGGTCATCAACTGACGTCGTTATTTACTTTATCACTGTCAACTACTAGCTGTTGATTAGATGTAATAATATTAAACAATAAGGTTAGAAATGTATAATACCAGGACATTTTTAATTAAAGCATTCTTTATAAACTTATTATGCAAAAAACAATTTCGTATAGTAAGCACTATATATTTCTCTCTATATAATACGATGAAGCCCAAGTGTTGTTGTTTCTCTTGTTGGTCCTAATTGTTGGATGTAAGGGAAATAATCCTATTCACTTTCTCGTCGGGGCAAAGTTGCTTCCCTTTGTATAAAATGAACAAGACTGTTTTACCTTTGTTTATAAAAAGAATGCTTTTTATTTCTGAGCTAAATTCGTTCACAAATTAACAAATGGGTTTTGGATCTGCGCAGTTGTGTCACACCGATCCCGTCTTCTTATCCATGTGTTAGCCTGTTCGTCAAGCTCGCTACTAATAGTGATTAATTGTTAACTAACCTTTGTTTAGCTCATCAGACGTCAGCTCGGTCATAAACAGCTGTGACCCGATTCCCGATCACAGCTTCCTCGAACAATACCTTTCTTTTGCTGATCGTGCCTTTCGATCTACTTACGTCATAGACAAGTAATGTTTCGCTTTGTTCATTTCTTTCCAAAATAATTCTTTATTCCTTTGGGGATTTTTTCTCTCTTTATTTTGACCTCAAATCCTTCTGGGGACGAACTGGGCTCAAAACCCGCGCCTTGCCTAATAACATTGCATCTATATAATAAACATTGTATGGTAATGATACATATTAATAACAATTTGTTTTTGAATTAAATCTATCCTATACTGTATGTAAGTAGTGACAGCAGTATTATAACTAGTGTTGTTTTGCAAAAAGGAGGAAAAAGTCAGCAATCGAAAAAGGTGAAATAGCATTACTGTTTACAGTGATCGTTCGTCATTGGCCCATTTGGCATAATGGTTAAAGCGGTCGTTAATGGGCTGGGAGACAGGTGTTCAATCTCCGGTCGAATCATCCCAAAGACACAAAAAGTGGTACTAGACGTCTCTTTGCTAAACACTCAACATTATACGGTCAGGATCAAGGGTAATTTGAATAATCTATGGAAAATTGTGACGCTCTCCTCTACATTTTTGTGGAGTAACCAATGAAATGGAGCCTTCGGTCTCTCTGAACTGCAGTCTATCCTTTTTATTTTATTTGTATTATAATGATGTTCAATGCTTCAGAATTAAACTAATCTTTGAGAATATGATAAAATATATTTAATGAATGCGACGTAATTTCCGTTGTAGACATATAATAAATTCCCATTATAAATGTATGGAATAATTTTAGTTTCTCAATATTTTATGGGCATGGGGATAAAGAAAAATAATGAATAGATGTATTATTTGGAGTATTTGGACAGCAAGAACTCGCTTATCTAAAACATTCACAGTGAGAGCTCGCGTATCTACAACCACAGCAAAGAACTCTCCTCTTTCTCTCTCTCTCTCTCTCTCTCTCTCCCTCTCTTTCTTTCTCTCTCCCGTTCTTTCTTTCTCTCTCCCTCTCCCTCTCTCTTTGCATCAAAAACCAAACAGAACTTCCATAAACAAAGTTTATTTCCCATCTGTGGAACAAAATACCACGCGGCTGCTTCCCAACCGACAACAACATGGTCGTCTTTAAGTCCAATGTAAACAAATACTTGTTGAACTGTCCTCTTGGATAATTAATTTCTCTTAAGTAATCTTTTGCCCATTTTACCCACTTTTTTCAATTCTTTCATGGTGGCGTTCATAGTCCAACTGACAATCTCTTTAAACCTCATCCTCGAGTGCCCCCCGGGCCTTGATAAGCTATGACCCATTAGTAAAAACAACAAATAAGAAACTACTATTCTCATCTTGGGTGTTATTTTCACAATGTTTCCACCGATGTAACTTCACACCTTCTTCAGGTTTATATTTTCAAAATCGGGAATGTATATTGCATTCACGGAGGTATATTTTTCTTGTTCCGTCAGCTTTGATTAAGGAGAACTGCTAAGTAATGTTTAATTTATTCTTAGTAAGTATCGTATGTAATGAGAATTCAATCTTCAACGACCAGAAGACTGTTACTTAGAACTGATTATACTCGACGTCTTTATCTTTTGCAGTCCATGTGGAATATTTGTGCTCAGTAGTGACAACAAATTCTGGTGTCTTTTCAAGGTATGTTTGAAACAGCGTCGATGTGAAGGGGTACACAGTACCATGTAATACTCAGGATAGTTTCAGAATCTAACTGAAACCCTTTTCAGTAGTAGGAGCTATATACTTGCCACAGGTATCAAATATTGATCTTTTTTGGTGTAATACGAAGGGGGCTGTCTAAGTGAGAGCAGTCTCATGGAGAACAAAATCCTGAAAGATTGTTGAACCTCAAATGATGCTATGCTGCTCTTTATTGATTATGTTTACGACAAACTTTATTAAAAAGAAGAAGAAGAATACGTCTACAACGAATGGATGCTACACGTTTTCTACACAACAGGAATCGAACTGCCTATGCTATGAGCCGCTGCCCGGATAATCTGCAGAGATCAGGGAATCAGTATCCATAGTGCAACACCAGTTGTCCTTTCTGGATTTTATTGCTCTATCCCCGGAGTCGATGCCATCCCTAAGCTCCAAGCCCTGTCCCATCGCTGCAATTTTGCACCCCTGTACTTGTTTTACAACTACTTCAATGGAATGTTCTCTGGCTGACCATCTTGCTGCACTTGTACCCCGTAAATACCCACGACCAACCAGACACTCAGTTAAATCCAACCACTTTACGATTAAGGTCCCACGATGCCAGAGGGCTGTCTACTCTAATGGCTTTTTTTTCTCAAATTGGTAGCTTTTGGAATGCACTCCCTGCTCCCTGTTTCCCTGACTGTACCTACATGCAGAGGTTTAAATGTAATGTGAACAAACATCTCGATGCACAACTTCTCACTTATGGTGCCGCCTGTTTCTGTCCTACTGCATCTCTCTGGCATCAAGTGATGACCATTATGTCCTAGAGTTCAATATTTCTGGATTAAATTACATCAGATATATTGTGTTCAATTTCTAACCTAATAGGCCCCACACTGTCTGCATAGCTATACCCCTGTCGCATCGTCTCAGATTTCATCCCTGTGTTTGTGTTATAAGTACTTGCACGTAGTGTGCTCTGGTGAACTTACTACACTTGTACTCCCAACCTACCCGACTTGCAGCAAAATCCCACCCGTTTACTATAAAGGTCCCTAGAATGCCAGAAGATTTTCTACACCGATAGCTTCTTTCCTTGGGCTGCTTGTCTTTGGAATTCTTTTCATGTTCCTTGTTTCCTCAATTGTGTCAACATGCAAAAAGTTAAATGTAATGTGAACAAACACCTTGCTGCCCAAATCCCCACCCAGCTTGCGCCTCTATAAATCTGGCCGCTACCACAGTAATTCCTTACGCCTAAGTCGTAACATGCCTCGTGAATAAAAGTAAAAACCAAATGCACACAAATATTGTAAAAGCTATGAATCCATGATTTATGTACAACTATGTATAAAATGGCAACTTGTATTCAATGTGTGTATACAAAGAACTTGCTATAATATGTATTATTATTCAGCATTAAATGAGCCCAAAATAAATAATATGCTATAAAACAACATAAAATCAAACGTTTTTCAAATGAAGTATCCGAATTATGAAACAGCCATTTAGAATTTTTTTAAAGTTTTGTTAAAACATATTGACACTGAAACGTAAGTGGTCAGATTTATAAGGTGCAACCTTGCTAGGGAGTTGGGCAGCAAGATATATGATGTTACAGTCAGGTAAACCGTGAGCAAGAAATGGACTTCCAAGGGCAAGTGGCCCGAAGAAAGTAGCTATTAGAATAGAACAGGTGAAAATACTGCAGCTCCATAGGTATTTCCTAACTTTTGAGAGAATTAGAGGTATCTGGATGCACCCCTTTTGATGCAAAAAGGAAGTCCTTCTTAAAGCAGAGTCCATATTAACTTTATCTTGAAGCCCTATACATGAATGGAAATGTCCAAGTATCCAAACTCTTTCTAAGAAAATCCATGCATTGATTTTTTTCTCCTCTACGTCTTGGATGTTTGATTCGAATGCGTATCTCAGTACATTTTTATGTCTTATATCTGTTGCATTTTGTTTTCATCAAAAGAAAGGGAAACCCCAATACTGAACGTGAGTATTTCCAGGGGAGATAACTCTCGTATGAAACAGGCATTGTTTGCAACAATTTTTCTATCACTGTCTTAACAGGATGCCTTTCAACGGCAGTCACAACAAAAATCCGTTTTACTGCTTGCATTGAAAATATAAAGCAAGATATTCTCAAAGAATAAAATATAAATATCGAAATAAAGCAACGCATGTGTACCATTGTGAGCGCATACGACAGTCTGCTGATATCATTTTTGCTGAAGGAATGGAAAACCAAAGATCCAAACATTGCTTAATAGATTGAAGTGTTGTCAAAATAAAAATAGGAAGCTGAATAGTAAGGTAGAAAGAAGATTTTGTAAAAAGGAAATGATAACAAAAATCAGTTTATTATTCGCTAGCAAAAATACCCGACGTTGCCCGGGATTTAATGAAAAACACCAAATTCTTTTATAACTATGCTAATAAAACCATAGTCCTTTCTTTTTTTACCGACCCTGTTTCGCCCCCTAATATAGTCAGAAGAAATTGACATTTTGGAAAGCTCTCTGAATTATTATGAGTATTATACATATCGGTTTAATTTCATTAAAATCGGGTATAAGTATCTGAAGTTGTTATGCCTCCATAACTCCCTTAAAGGGGGCACATAGAGATACGACACATTAAGGGACACATAGAGATTCGAAACACCTTCCATTTTCTTCTCCGTGGATTCTTATAAACAGGATTTAAATTTTATCAAAATGATATATTTGAAGTTTTAAATGGGTCCTGCTTCGGTAGCTTCATGAGGTGTGGGGGAACTTAGATATTGGGGACTACTTCCATTGTCTTTCTCTGAAAATGTTACATATGAATGTACTTTTAGTTTTTATGTAGATTATCTAACCTTTCTTTCTATAGGGGACACACATACACAGACATTAACACACACACACACACATATATATATATATATATATATATATATATATATATATATATATATATATATATATATATATATATATATATATATATATATGAACCTAAATCAATATGATAACGGATAACTTTTTTAGTCCTTTTTCCTCATCCTCCTCTTCCTTTTTTGTTTAATTCCCGGTTGTGATCCATTTTAAATTACCACTAATCTTCCTTGCAACTGTACTAACTTACAGCGTTTCCAATCGGCGTTTATAGCTAACTTTCGATTTCTTTTTTTCTTTCTACTTCTTCTTCTTCTTCTTCTTCTTCTTTTTCTTTCTTAACATTTCTTTCTTTCTTTCTCTCTTTCTACTGTTTATTACACGTGACTATTTTTTTTCCAAATTGCGTTCTTTGTATAAATTTGAAAACTTTTCTGTTTGTAATTAAAGTTCTGCTACCGATTGAGGACGACTGTATTTTAACAATCGAAATATTTTGGTAGAACTATTCAATATGTGTTTTTGAGTTTATTTTTGCTAGTTGTTGATTCGCTTATCCTTTATTCCATTTTTATTTTACATATATATATATATATATATATATATATATATATATATATATTTATATTTGTTATTGTTTATTATCTATGTACGTATACGTTTCGTCCTTTTTGAATCGGGACTCATCAGCATAGAGATATGACTATTCACTACCGGTCATGCGATTCGAAACCCCGGATTACAAGTATTTTTCAACTCAAATCTGATGCCTTAACCACTCGGGCAATTTTAAATAGCGAATAAACGGTGATAATTTTAACACTTTATCGGCGGGCTTAACGTCCAGAGCGTTCTACTTCTTTTAAGGGAAGGAACGATGCATTTTAAAGCTAGTGACGTCAAGCTGTGTTAATACTTCACTTACAGTGCTCTACTTTGTCGAGGAGCGACAACTAATAATAAATATTTGTTATTGTTATTAGCTATGTACGTGTACGTATATATATATATATATATATATATATATATATATATATATATATATATATATATAAGCGAATCCATAATATATTGCATAAAGTTGAACTTTAATACTCAACTAATAATTCTTTACTAGCAAAATCCCATGAGAATTCCACGGTGTATTCTACATCAAACTGTATCATTTACTGTTAATAATAATAATATTCATTTTGAAGTAATAAATGTTTTCAGGGTTAAAAAATTACTCTTTCTTCTTCTGTAAAAATAATTGTCATTATCAGCTAAATATTCTTAAAATAAATAAAACAAACATATCTCTTCTTTATTTATTCAAAATTGTAGATATTTGATTATTTTAAAACATCAAATAAGATCTGCTTCTGACCGTAAAAATAATTGTCAGTTAAATATTCTTCAAATCCATGAAACGAATGCATTTATTTAAAAGTGTACTGTTTTAATCAATGGCGTGACATAATTTGATTTTGGAACAATTTATTTTAAAATGGGTAATGTCGAAATGTTTTACCTTAGCGACATCAGATTAATCACCAATCGCTATTTATGCCGATCGGACGATCTCATTTTTTTTTGAATGGGTGTGCATGAAATACATGAACGCATTATTATATAAATTATATACTAGCTGGTCCAATCCAGTGTTTGAATTCTTTTACCAAAAGATTCGCACGTAATGTTCACATCACGTACGAACCTGTTTTTGTGTTTCTTAGAAATGTATGAATCTTATTAAGAGTCTTGTTGTAACCCTAAACCTTACCTTAACCGTATAAACGAAAATAAGAAACAAAGAAAAAAGAACGATAAAGAATTTGTAATATGAGTTGTATAAAATATTTAAAAACTGCAAGTCACTGGTTCGCTTCACGACGAAAGCAATACGTAAAGTTTGTGTTACATCACGTACGCCACAGACAGGTTGAGTAATAACGCATAAAACGTCACGGGGAGGCTAAGGGCATGACCCCGCAATAATGAAGAACAGCCGAAGACTAGATATATTGTCAATTAGGCTAAAAGAACAACTGAAATGAATTGGTGACCTTTGAACGAGCCCAGGTGTGTGAAGTCAATGAGTTCATTTCGGAGTATGATGTCGTAAAAAAAAAATGACTCGGCAAACTTTAAAAGAGTCAAGTGCACGAGGCCAGAAGAAGAAGGAACCCGGAGTGCAAAGTCAGAAATTAAAACGGCGGTTTTAAACGAAGGAAGAAGAAGCGCTTACGTAGCAGAGATCTAGTTGGGAGGATATAGAGAAAAAACTTGTCGTGGCTCAGCCCTCAAGAGAGATACCTCCACCACGGCCGAACTGGCGTGGGAATCACAAATCTTCCCTAGATTCCGGGTGCAGACTGCTACAGAACGTATTGTCGTGTTTCCCTGTAGGTTGCAAGGTAAATCACTCTGCCTGGTTTTCGTGAACATAACCTACGTTGGGTAGATTCGAACATCAACCGCCGTCAATGTAAAGAAAGAGGTTTCTTCGTAAGACAAGGGAAAGAACAATAATGCCAAAAGACTTGTTAACAAAGAAATATTTAATTATATATATATGTGTATACCAAACTTACACCAGCTGGTAGTGAAGAATAATGAAACACAGTTTCTCGAGCACGTCGTTGTCTGCATTGTTGTGTTTTGTTTGATGCTACCGGGTCCCCCAAAGGAACGGGTATTGCAACATATGCATTTGTAAATTTCGTTTATTTAAAATCATTTCGCAGTGTATGGATTCCATAAAGCAACTAAATGTATGCTAGGTGCAAACATTGCTCCTCAAACCAACAGTCATGTATGTTAAATGCCATACTAAATACTAGTAGCACTACAAAGAGGTGCCTATAAAAATGTGTGCGGTCTGCATTACCTCATGAAAATTCACCTCCGTTTATATGTAAGTAAAACTTTAAGCTATTCACTAATAAATTTGACAGATTTTTTCTCACAAAGTATGTTTATACTTGTGATCTCTTTTTTTTAACTCTATTGAATAAAAACTCGATAAAGATTCACGAGTTCGTTAAGACGCATCGCAAGAAAGTCAGATGTTACATCGGCCGAAACGTTGTGAGAATTACATCCAAGATGAGAACAGTAGTCCGAATAATCCGAATTATACACATAAATACAAACTTTACAAACTATGAATTATAATTCACTTTGTTTTGTTTGAGCTAAATGTGATCACAAGTGGACATGAAAATGGATGGAAGAATTTTGGGCAGTTAGTTCACTATTAATATTTTGCCAAAATATGGAAAGAATTTGATGATCTTCAATTAAATTAATCAATCCAATATCCATTCATGCCTTTGAAGACAATTTTTCTGTAATTAAATAGTTCCCTTACTTAATTTTTCGACATTTGCTAAAATAATACTGTTTACAAACGACTTTTAAACTGAAAATTACTTCTAAAAATTTTACTGGTCGTTTTTTCCAATTATTTTAAATCTGATACACACACACACACACACACACACACACACACACACACATATATATATATATATATATATATATATATATATATATATATATATATATTAAAATATAAATGATAATTTCTTTCATTTTGACTACAAAATTGATTTTGTTTCACGAGAGCAGTTTGAGGGGCTCACGATCCTCAGGTCTTGAAATAACATCATGCCTGTTAAGATAAGTTCAGAATCACACAAAGTTTTATGAAGGTGACAGAAATTTAAAATAAAAATTGAATATAAATAGAAATAAAACAAAATGTCCCGTGTAGTTCTTAATATTTCCTTCTTTTTCTTTTTCTTTTTCTTTTTCTTCTTACTTTTATTTCTATTTTTAATTTTTTGTTTTTGTTTTATTTTGTTTTATTTTATATTTCTGCTCTATATTTTTATTGAGCACTCTCATAAACTCGGTTCAACTCCCCTGGATTTATACCCTGTGGATCTATACCATACTCGGATTATATATATATATATATATATATATATATATATATATATATATATATATATATATATATATATATATATCCGATTATCCGAAATATTTGAAAAAACTGATCTATTACATTTTTTAGAGGTAATTTTCAGTTTAAAAG
The DNA here is from genome assembly GCA_963556195.1 of Sepiola atlantica. Taxonomy (NCBI): domain Eukaryota; kingdom Metazoa; phylum Mollusca; class Cephalopoda; order Sepiida; family Sepiolidae; genus Sepiola; species Sepiola atlantica. The sequence goes on from OY744532.1 coordinate 90,270,391, forward strand.
GCGTTTGTAAACAGTATTATTGTCGGATGCATTTAATTTTTTAGCCTGACTGTGGGATATTGTATACTGATGAAGCCTCTTCATAAATATTTGTGATATTTTGTATATCATAAAAATACATATTCTTCAAATGGGCAGAAACAATTGTCTGTAAATAAAGTTATTTTGAAGGAAATATTGAATTTTTTTCTGAATAACTAAGGAGACTACGCATCCCGAGATAGATAAAATGAATTCCCCGGACATAAGTCTTTCATAAGTCTTATGTCGCCTTACAAATATTAAAATCAATATATAATGCTACTAAAACTTACTTATAGAATTATTATTCTAATTTTGATAAATATCCATTACATGATTGTCATTCAAGAAAATGTCTCAAATTCAGTTCAATAGCTTAAGTTTAAAGGGTATTGAGAAAAAATTCAAATCTAGGGAATATTATTTAATTGGTGTCTAATGACTATAGATCAAATTTAATGCAAATCTGAAATATTTAATTTTTCAAATAGGGCGACTGTTCCATATTATGCCGACTTAAAACTCTTACAATACTCCAAACAAACTGAAATTTTGAGAATATTTATTAATTGATATATTATACTTATTGTTACTATTTCAGAGAAAATTGAAGGTAGCTTAATTTTCTACAAAAGCTGCGCTCCCTTTGTACTCCCTGTGTATAAAAATGAATTAAATTGAATATAGCTCACATTACCCACCCTTACGCCCAGCACCTGTGTTTCAAAATTCATAATAAATAATTAGTTTAGGAGTGAATCGCCTATATATATACATTTACGAATATCTGGTAGAATATGACAGCCCCAAAAATGATTTCAGAAACATATTCGTAAAAATCGCTGCAATCCACGTGGTCTCAAGTTGCAACCTGGGCCTCCCCATAATCGAAACCTTACTCATTCGAGCAAACAAACCTACCATCAACCAATCTCGATATAAGAGAGAAGAGGGTATACTTGAATGCTTTTAATAATAATTAAAAAATTGTTTGAATCAACTGTCTTAATAAATTCATCAATTTTAATTTGTGTAACTTCTCGTGTGCCCGATGAAGACTCATGGGAGTCGAAAACGTTTCCTGTTCACACTTGAACAGAAAGTTAGGTCGTTGGTTCGTTAACTTGAAAAGATGAATAAAAAAAGAAACAAGCAGGAATTATCACTGTTGTTTAATCAAGCATGCATCAACGAAGAAATGCTGCCTAAGTATATATATATATATATATATATATATATATATATATATAAAATGGCATAAACAATATTATAGCTTTACGTAAATCAATCAACGTTTCGATGCTATTGCATCTTGTCAAAGACTGAATAAAAATCAAATCAAGGGTGAAAAGTCTTGCATTGGAACACATCGCCAGCACAAGCCATGTGTTAGACGAAATTGAGAAACCGGCCAAATTCCATTTTGTATCAAGTCTAGGTCAACTTGATCCCTGATAAACATAAAACGGACACTGTATGCATTATTAAACTCCGAAAATATCACTAACTAATACGTGTAAAAACTGTCAGGTGTTTCACTAAACGACTTTAAAAATTCAATTCTATTGAAGTCAGTGGCGTGCAGAGGTCTGGTGATACCCTGGTGATGCTTGGTACTAACTCTTTGGTTGAGATCACTACTCATCGCCCCGGTCCCCTCTGCACGTATATTACTTGAAGTATATTACTTGAGGAAGATCCGTGATATCATATCATCCAGTCGATCAATTGTCTGGGTATTCTGAGTCTTATCCTCTTTCCTTTGATTTCCAATATCCCATGTTACATTTTATTAAGGCATTTAATATTTAAGCGACTATTAAATTGAAACCTTTGCACTATCGATGTAAACAATCTTTAATATAACAAGAATTTAAGTCAGTCGTGAGACTGTATACTTCAACCTGACAACGTAAGGATGTGCCAAAGTCTCACCCAGGCCTTTCTTCTTCATGTTATATGAAGTAGTTCCGAATTGATGCCATAGAAACGTTGATAAATGAAAAACTATTTATCTGATATTTCATAGTGACTACTTCAGAAACAATTTATTTTGCTTTTCCTTGGCCTTTTGGCTAAGATCAAAGTGTAGTATCTGTTCCGATGGATACTGCACATCATAGACTGGTATTGTTTTGACCTTCGGGGCTTGATTTACGCCGGTCTATGGGTCTGTCCTGTGCAGTTCTAGGGGGTCCACTCTCCCAGGCTTCGCCTCCCCTCTTTGGGGAGAAGTACATTTATTGCTTACTGCCTGAGGCGCCCCTACCGGGGAATGCCGACGGGGCTGCCCAAGAAATTTTTTAACCCCACTTTCCCGCCCACACCTTGGGTCACATCTTACTCGTGGGAGTAAGATAAAAGCTGGCATTGTGCCTAACTCCTGGAGAGGAGTAAATCAATACTATTATCAAAGAGCATCAGATACAGACATTAGATTTAGAAAACTTCAGAAATTAAAAATTCCGTCAAAAGTTCGACCGTAAACGAACTCTTTAAGGTCATGGTCAAAGTGCAAGATCAGACAAGATGCAGAACTTCATTGGCTTCAATATCTATCAAATAGCAAGTCTCTACGATGATCAGAACCGAAGTAAACACCAAATTTGTGACTTTTACCTCACGTTAAACTTGACATGTGACATTTGACCTAGATATCTCAAAATGAAATAAATTTTAAGTTAGACCATCACCAATATTTTGACCAAGTCTGGTGACGATCTTTCAAGCGATGTGAACGCTACGGTGTACAAAAGAAGAACAGATATACTAACACATCAACACACCTGATGGAAAACGTAAACTCTTTGTTGGATGTAATAATACGATTCGTGTCTCTGTTTCAATATCTATATGTATAAATATCTATTCATTTGCATGTAACAAATTCAGTTTATTATTAAAGCGAACGATATCAACACCAGATATACCCTTAAAGTGCAACCCTTCTTCACCGTAGTAGGGGTGGTGGCAAAGTGACAGCGCTATAGTGAAAAATCAGGAGTCAGCATCAGGATACGTCTTCCCTTGGTCGGCTCTGCCTCTTTGCGTGGCAAGGTGTGGAACCGAAAATAAGTAGCAACGTTGCTTCTATGCCATTCCTGTGTGTGCTTTGGGCCTAAACCTTCCCCGACTTCGCATGCAACCGCTAAGCCTTGCTGTTCTTGGTGTCGGGAGTCAACACCTGCAATCCTGTAGGTTAACGAATAACTGCAAGTTACGAAAAAAACTTCATGCAGACCAGACAATTTGTATGCGCGATCGTCGTGATCTCTATTCAAAAGTCCGCCTAACAGAAAATCAAACAAACAAAAAAATCGCAGCTGACTCGAAGTAGGTAAGTAAGTTACAAAACAAAATATTAGAATAGTCCATTATAAACAAAAGGTAATATCACCGCAATCGTAATAATATCACATCCGTAGTTAGAGAGAAAAGGAGCGAAAGAGTAACGAGAGGAAAGTAAGATGTATAGAGAGCACGTTCATTTTGGATTCTCTCTCTTTATTTTTTATATTTAACTGGCCTTTCAAACTCACTTTTTCCCGAGTCAAACAATTTAACCCGAGCTCAATGGGTAACCAACGTGTCACATTTTTTAGCATATACTAGTATATACTAGTTCATACCCACTCCTTGAGCAGTATTTGTAAAGTACCTGGGTATGTCAATTTCCATCTTTACCTAGCTTTAACCGCATCATAGCTAGTACGAAAAATAATATTTGTGAAAATTCGTGGAAAAAAATCCGTGACTTACTATTTGCATGAGAGAGTAACCACGATGAATGTAGTTATGTATGGTTTTTATTGGCCAAAAACATTAAAAAATCATGTTTTAAAGCAAAAATATTTTGCTTTGAACGAATGCTATTAGATTCAATTTTTGTGAAATGTTGGCAATATCTATTAGACATCAATTATAAAATATTCACCAAATTTCAATTTCTTTGGAGTATTTTAAATGAAGTTAGGAGTCATAATATGGACGCAAACTCTAATTTTAAAATTCATATATTTCAGATTTGTATTAAATTTGATCCATAGTCATTAGACAATAATTAAGCAAGATTCATTGTATTTCAATTCCTCCAAAAACCCGTTGAGCCTGATTTTTTTTACATTTTCACGTATTAAAACTATCTCATCGATTTTGATTCTAAATATACGCTTTATTATCATTTTATCTTGATTTTTATCTTCATAAAATGGTACCAAATCTTTCTGTTCAAGGAATTATTTTTATTCATCCTGGGACGGATATTCTTCTAGTATATATATATATATATATATATATATATATATATATATATATATATATATATATATATATATATATATATATGATGTTGCAATGGGGGCCTACGACAGTGCAGACATCTGAGACTTAGTCAGCTTGCTTATATTAGATACGCTTCAAAATAAATTTCCAGACCATTTCTTTGGCCTCTATAGAGATGACGGACTTTGCCTGTCCTGCAACCACAACGGAAACACATTAGATAGATTTAGAAAAGAATTAACTAGCACCTTCCATAATCTCGGTTTCAAAATCACCATTAAAACAAATTTAGACCAAGTAAACTTCCTAGATACCACACTGAACCTTTAAAATAATACACACAAACCTTTCTACAAACCCAATGAAACACTCCAATACATACACAAGGGATCCTGCCCCCCACTATCTTTAAAAATTTAGTCAATAATATTAGCCAAAGAATTTCAAAACTCTCATCCAGTCCCGAAATTTTCAACCAAGCAGCACCATATTGCAACAAAGCGCTCCGCAACAGCGGGTGCAGAGAAGAGATCTCATACACCCCCACCCGAGACCAACCACAGGGGACCCGCAATAGAAGGAGATCGGTGATCTGGTTTTCCCCACCCTATTCCACCAATACCAAGACAAAGGTAGGCCACCTTTTCCTCAAATTACTCGACAAACATTTCCCACCCACAAGTGAACTATACAAACTTTTTAACAGAAATTCTGTTACGGTCAGCTATTCCACTGCCCCTTCAATAAGAAAAATTATCTCTGCGGAACCCAAAGCAACTACAAACACAGACTGTCCATGCCAAGACAAAAACAACTGCTCCCTAGAGGAGAAATTGCAAAATCGATTCAATCATATATGAAGCAACCGTCACAAACCAGAATACCGGTAGTGCAGAAAAATACATTGGGATGACGCAGGGTAACTTCAAACAAAGATTATACGCACACAGAAACACCTTCAGATACAAAAACAGGGCAAATACGACGCTCCTGACCCGAATATGGCAACTTAAAGAAGAAAATACACCCTTCACCATCAAATGGAAAGTAATTGAGAGAAAACCATCCTTCTCTCCAGCCATAAACAGATGTCCTCTATGTGACGCTGAAAAATACCACATTTCAAGGGCCATCATTGATCCGAATACAGCCTGTTTGAATATCCGCGATGAAATCATTGAGGGATGTATCCACAAGAGACAAGCACTACTCATAAACTGGACTGACCTATTCACATAAGCCGAGTTAGCCCCCCTCTGCTTCCCATAATTACTAATTTAAACAAATTTAAAAATACAAACAAACACCTTATCAACCAATATCCACATTAATTTTCAAGAGCAAAAACTTCGACTTTTAAATAAATATTTATCTAGTCATTATGAGGATAATACTCAAATTTCACAAGTTATTTATCAGTTATTAGACTAATCTAACAAATCCATTTAAACGACCTCAAACCATTTATAATTCCAACAGAGTTACCTCCCTTAAATCCAGAGATTTCTTTATTCAAATTACTTCGTGTTGTCTAAAGAACTTAAACACGATATTAATTAACGGTTTCCCCTTTAACCTCTTTTTTTCTCTCTCCCTTTTCTCCCTTCTTTTAGAACGCACATCTTCAAACCCAAAAACAGTAACGGCCAATAATACAATTTCATAAAATTGGCTCACGGGAATTACATAGAAACTTTTTTATTTTTTATTTTTCATTTTTTTTTTTTTTTTTTTTTTTTTTATATTTTCATTTTTAATTTTATTTTTTTTATTATTCTTATTCTTATTTTATTTTTATTCTCTTTAATTTTATATTCTTATATCTCCCCAAAATCTCCTCCGGTTTTAAATCTCAACCGTTTCCTTACACTAGATTTAAATTCAAACAAACATACACAACACGCTGAGCAAATAACGCGTCCCAACGAGCGTGTCACGTGACTTCACATTTCCAAAACAGATGACAACAGAAGCTGAAGAGAGCCGGATGACTAAGACTTTCCGTGCTTGAAACCGACGGTACAAATGTTGTACTAATTTTTCTGTACCAAAATAAATAAATATATATATTTTTTTAAAGTGAGGCTACCAACATTTGTAACAAAAAAACTTTTTTCAACAATTGTTTGTTATTTTATTATTTTATTATTTTATAATTTTGTGATTTTATAACGCGTTTCGAGATTTTCTTGCTTGCTCTTTTCAGATATAAATTCAATTTGGAAAAATGTTTTATTTTGAACAGTTTGATGTTTCTGCGCATGTGCGCGCGCGCGTGTGTGTGTGTGTGTGTGTGTGTGTGTGCGTGCGTGCGTGGGTATATGTGTTTTCATAGTTTTTGCTTCTCTGGGTCAAATTTATTTATATGTATGTGTGTGTGTATGAGTGTATGCGTGTATGGAGGAGGCAGACGCACATGTGTACACCCGGGCCGCGGACCATAGCTGTCAACACACACTCGCACACGCAGCCAGACAGAGTGCCGACAAAGTCATAGAATTTGAAGACCAACTTTAAGCATTCTGAACAGTGTACTCAACCGCTGCTCACCACGAAGGTGACCGAAAAGATAAAAGTCAAAAGCACACATACTTAAAAAAACAAATAACTTTGAACCAGAGAAGCAAAAACTATAAAAACACATATACCCACGCACGCACGCACGCACACACACACACACACATATATATATATATATATATATATATATATATATATATATATATATATATATATATATATATATTTGAGATGTGATCTATCTTCACATTAATGCGGCACTGCTTTCTGTAAAAGAAATCAAGGAGATAAAGGAAATAACTTACAATGTCATCGCTTAAATGATGTAAAGAAAGTGAATCTTCTCCAACAACAGAAAATACATTTTTCTACAGAAACCAATTCTGACGTTTTGCTGAATACACGAATGTGAAACAAAATTTTAAAGGAAAACTAAATTCTTTCAACTAAGCAAAATAATGAGGATTTTTTTCTTTCTTTTCTTTCTAACAAAGCCAAACAAAATTCGGTTCAATAATTCACTAACATAATTTCCTCAGTGACTCCGGATTCAATTCATGCGACTTTCATCTTTGAACCAACATTCCATGAACCTTTAAGTTGGCTGAAAAGATTAGAAAATATAGTTTTACTAAAAATATATTTTAATTTCTTTTTTTTATGAATGATAAAATATGCATTGTAACGTATATTTTATTATTTTGAACAAAAGACCTTTTTATACTGACCCTTTCTTTATTGTTTAAAAACCTGAATTTACAGAGTAATAAATTAATCTTGACTATAGTAACATCATTCATACACTTTCGTGTGTGCTGGAATTATGAGACAACACTTTCAAATATTGTCCTTAATTCTATTTCTTAAATGTAAAATAAAAAGTCCAAAGTCAAAGCATAATTCACTTTTATTATTTAATTTCTAATCAAACGGTGAAAAGGCCAATATTTAATGGAAAAAAAAAATGAAAAAAATCGATTATTCCATATTTGGCGGCACAAAAAATTACAAATTTCACAAATCTTCTTCTTTGCGTGTCTTTGAAGTGTCACGTGGTCATACAACAGTTTCACACTTTTTTACGCAGTCTTTTGCATTGTTGTTGTACTGTACAAGATCTTTCAAGCTGAACTGGTTTTTCAGTAGAGGGCAGACAAGGCAATGTTGTATCATATGGTCCACCCCTCCACATTCGCAGATGGTTGGATCAGTTATGTAGCCTAATATACTTGTGGTGAACACCACAGTTAGGTAATCTCCCCCTTTCTTTCTCTGTTTACTTAATCCTTCTTTGCCTCCGAATTAGGGAACCTACGAAGTCACGCAGATTCACGTTTGCCGTAAGATTCCGGCCAACTTGACCACGCGTGAGTTGGGGTCAATAAAAGAACACGCGTTCCCTTCCTCATCCTCTTTTTCCTTCAGCGTTCTGAGACGAACGAACACACACAGAACTCTCGTTGACCCCCCCCCCATCAGCTCGAACGAGCTGTGTGGGGAGGGAGGAAGAAGAAAAGGTAATCTTTCAATTTGACGAACATTCTACAATCTATTAAATATTTATTTATTTATTTTATTTCTTAAAGTATTATGAGGATTCAAAAGTAGTTTTTTACGGACATTTGTACTTAAAGTTAATCATGATTACGTTTTAAATCTAATTTGCATTATCATGTGAATACCGACAAGACCGAATGTCAATATTAGGTTGTGGTGAACACCACAGTTAGGTACTCTCTCCCTTTCTTTCTTTGTTTACTTAATCCTTCTTTGTCTCCGAAGTAAGGAACCTACGAAGTCACGCAGATTCACGTTTGCCGTAAGATTCCGGCTAACTTGACCACGCGTGAGTTGGGGTCAATAAAAGAACACGCGTTCCCTTCCTCACTCTCTTTTTTCCCTCAGCGTTCTGAGACGGACGAACGCACACAAAGAACGCTCGTCGACAAACGACCCCCCACCAGCTCGAACGAGCCGTGTGGGGAGGGAGGAAGAGAAAGGTAACCCTTTTCAATTCAAGAATCTATCTTCAATTTAAACGAACTCTTGTTTCTTCAAACACATATACATACACACGCATACAAAGAAAGGTAATCCCTTTTATTCAAGAATCTATCTTTCAATTTAACGAACTTTTTCTCCAAACATACACGTTAAGATCGTCACACAAAAAGACATTCATCTCGCTCGTTTATATCGCTTACAAAAATGTTAAGTAAATAAATTGTTGTTTCTGTTAATATAAATGTGTTACGTTTTATTCACTTTATAAAAATGCCATATTCTTATATGTTGTTTAGCTTCATCTTTCCTTCGCTTCCATTTTAATATAAGTTTTTAATAATAATGTTTTCTTCCTTTCTTCTTTGTTTGTCTTAACTGTTTTATTTAATCTACACGTGGTCCGATGGTGGAATCTGAACAGTGAGAGTACGTGCCGTTACAAAGGCATCTATCACACTACCTATGGTTGGGGGATTCATTATCGCAAAACCATTAGCGGCATCCTTCGCCACTGTGGTTAATATCCATAATCCTGTGTTCTTTCCTTCGAATCTCCCGCCATTAACACTCCACCCCCGGCCATATACTCATATCAACTTTTGATTGCCCCATTCCCGTTCTTTGTGTTTTCTATTGAAGCCATGGTGCCTCTGAACCGGGGAACAGGCCCTCAGAAGAAGGGATTCCCATATAAGTAGGAGGGGACCATTCTCTAGCCGTCTGGTACACAGCTGTAGTCTGGTCTCTTCCTGAGATGTTGTTAGGAGTTCGACATGACTGAGGTAGCTTCTTCTTGGCTTCAGTCGCTGGACCGTTGGTTCACGTCCATGAAGGAGATGGCGTTCATCACTGATACCTTTTGTGATCTCTACTCGGCTGGCAACTTCCAATCTCACATCTGAATTTTAAACATTATACACAGTGTAATATAAAAATCTCAGAAAAATAGAAGCTATTGTGTTATGGCATTCTGTGACTATAGAAAAGAAATCGGCAAATATCAGCTTGCAAGTATATTTAAAACAGATATTTTTTAATAGTCAGTCGCTAAAACAATCATTATTTGAAACTATTTTTTTAATATTTTATGTTTAAAAGCATTTTATATATATGCTCTTCAGAATGTGTATTTTTTGCACATTCAGTAATAAAATAATGTGATTTTGTATAACATAAATATTACGGTGAAACCGAACCAAAAATAATATAAGAACAATTCACAGATTAAGTAAATTATACTAAATTTTGAAAACAATCATCATCATCATCATCATCATCATCAATCTGACAGAAATAAAATTGTCATTACAAAGATATAATTATCTCAGAAATACTAGTAAAATACCCGTTTCAGGAAAGGTAAAATTAAACAATCATCATCATCATCATCAGCATCATCATCATCAGCATCATCAGCATCATCATCATCGTTGTCGTCGTCGTCGTCATCATCATCATCATCATCATCATCATCATCGTCGTCGTCGTCGTCGTCGTCGTTATCATCGTCCTCATCATCGTCGTCGTCATCATCACCATTTTCTTGTCGTCGTCATTGGCATCATCATCATCATCATCATCATCATCATCATCGTCGTCGTCGTCGTCGTCGTCGTCGTCGTCGTCGTCGTTCTCATCATCGCTGTCGCCATCATCGTCATCATTATCGTCGTCCTCATCATCATCTTCGTCATCGTAGTCGTCGTCTTAATCATCATCATCATGATCATCGTCGTCGTCATCATCATCATTATCATCATCTCGTCGTCGTCATCATCATCATTTTCTTGTCGTCGTCATTGTCATCATCATCATCATCATCATCATCATCATCATCATCATCATCGTCGTCGTCGTCGTCGTTCTCATCATCGCCGTCGCCATCATCGTCATCATTATCGTCGTCCTCATCATCATCTTCGTCATCGTAGTCGTCGTCTTAATCATCATCATCATGATCATCGTCGTCGTCATCATCATCATTATCATCATCTCGTCATCGTTGTCATCATCATCATCATCATAATCATCATCGTCGTCATTATCATCATCGTCGTCGTCATCGTCGTCGCCATCATCATCATCATCATCATCATCATCATCATCGTCGCCGTTGTCGTCGTCGTCGCCATCATCATCATCATCATAATTAGTTCAGAAATACTAGTAGAATACATTATTTCCGGACAGGTAAAATGAATTCCCCGATGAGAACAGTTTTGCACCACTTTCATGTGTCCTTACGAAGATTAAAAGCGAGATTTAAAAATGACTGTAGTTTTTTTAAAAAATGTTTTATGTCAGTATATCATGTTAATTTCTTTAAATTTATAAAACACGTAGCAAACACACCTGTAGCTATTCGTGAGATACGAACTCGGGTATGACAAGTGTAAAAAAAAGCCTCCTAAGTCAAACATCTTGGCGAACGGACACGAAAGATGTTTACATTTAACAGAATCGGTATATCCTTCTATTTCTACTTCCTTAATAACATGTACTCTGACTATTCCTTTTTTTATCAACCAATCGCATGTTTTCATTTGCATAGGAAAAGTAAAACGTTTTAATAGTATATAGGTTGAGTTGTACGGTGGAATAAGATCTGGATAAATTGAAATTCCACATTTGTTTTGTACTATTTCTAAGGTATGACTTTTGAAAATTTTAAATTTCAAACTTTTACTCCATTTTTCTTTTTTTATTATTTTCCAAGTTCACTACCCATAAAAATGCTAAAACTATATCGTCCAGATAAATTTGTAACATAATCTATAATTCCAATCATTTATAAATATGTAAATCCAGAATGTAAATCCGAAAAAAATCTATCAAAAGTGAAAAATCATCCATTTTGGATCTTGATAAACCAAAACAAAAACTATTCTTTCTATAATTCTTAGGATTCATCCATTTTATGGAGTTGAACTCATATCTTCACGAGGAAAACTAATCCTGGAGTGTATTGTTCTCTACCAATAGAGTTAAGCAGCTATTATTCTCGAGGTGCTTTTGGCCTTCGTAATTGCTGACACACTAGTATTAAAAAGTGATACACGCATTAAGTTACCTCATATGTATTCCACTGTGCATCTTTCTTTCAATCTGTGCAAATCGAATGCGGGAACTAACCCACATAAGCTACAAAAGGTCACATGGAATCTACAACAGGAAAAAAAAACGCACCACAAACCAACGAACCCAAAATGCAAGAAACATCACTTCATGAGCTCCCCTCCCCAATAAATTACACCGGCCTCACCTGACACAACACAAAAATGAACCAATGAACAGAAATAGCAAGAAACAATAAAGAACACGCGTTCCCTTCCTCACTCTCTTTTTTCCCTCAGCGTTCTGAGACGGACGAACGCACACAAAGAAATAAATAAATAAATTTAAAAAATTAACAAAATAACAAAACATTTTTTTTAAATAGTACCAGCCTAGGCTGACACCACATAAAATATTTGCATAGGGTCAAGGAGGATGAGAAGATCGAGGACAAACCAGATCTCCACTGGAAGTGCAGAGAGTGCTGTGACCTTGGGGAGGCTTATTGCCACCCAAATCCCAGAGAATACCAATGGTCCTTACGAGCGAAAAATGAATGGTAAACGGCTGTTGCGATACTGCCAGTTTATTTGCGGTGGCTATCGAAAAAGAGATGGAGAATACTGGAAATCTGGGGAGACTTCTTGTCACTCAGACTCCGGGGAATACCACCGGTTGTCGGTGAGCAATCACTGATGACCTGTGTGAGAACTGCTAGTGAGTACAAATAATAATAATATTCATCATCATCATCATCATCATCATCATCATCATCATCATCATCATCATCATCATCATCATCGTGGAACGTCCGTGGCATGTGGTGGACGTTTTTTTTAGAAATTGCTATCCAAACTAATTTATCACTGGCAGGTCTTTATTTATCCCTCTTTTTCTCAAGTTCATTCTTATCATGTTTTCTTTGATCTTCCCCAGAGAACTGACCATGCTACCACAACTGTTCTACATCTACTGACCCAAGAACTCTCGCCCATTCCTTCAACCTGACCAGACCATTGTAGTCTTTTGTTCTGCAGACATATCTCCTTATACTATCCAAATGTAATCTTCCTCTGAGGTCATGAGATCTAACCCTGTCGTTAAGACTCACATTATACATTCATTATATCATTCTCATATCATTTCTCTCCATGCAACCTCACAGTACACATATAAACATATATAGCTCTGAAACAAGTATGCACATTATATATATATTCACATTTACTCGCTCATATATATATATATATATATATATATATATATATATATATATATATATATATATATATATATGAAAATTTATGACTAAAAGATAACTTTTAGAGAATTGGACCTATTGTGAGGTGAGGAAAGCTCAATATACTGGATAGAGCAAAAATATGATGAGGCAATGAAAAATAATTAGACCTGCAGATGGAAGCAAATCAATATCTTCAGTTGTTCAGAACAAGGAGCATTTAGTGAATAGAAATATTTATTCTTCTCTTTCATTACTTAAGCAAGGCTTTTCAAAGATTAAAATCTTATCATCAGAGGAGGTAATGATTGATAAGATGAGGACAGTCAATATTCGAAATTTGAAAAAGTTTTTATAAAAAGTTTTAATGTTAAACCGAGTATGTTTCAATGTAAATTAAAGTCACCAAAACGGAAATCCAAATAGTATGGGGTTCAGATGTATTGGTAAATCCAGAAGAATCTGTGTGAAAATCCAACGATGACGATTCCACCCAAGTCCGTAGTCCTTGGAGGGGGGGGGGGTCAGACAAAATTGGCCATGTTAAGAAAACGCAATTCCTCCTGTTTTCTAATAAACAGATTCAAAGGCAAAAGCAACGAACAAATTCTCAATAAAACCCAAGACGAATTGTTGTAAAGTATGAGAATTACTTTATAAAAGGAGAGAGAAAAAGCACAGGACAAAATGGAGAGACAGAGGAGGGGGTAGGAACTAAAGAAAAAAGAAAACAGAAAAAAAAGAAAAGAAGAAAAAAGAAAAAAAAAGAAAAAAAGAAAAGAGAAAAAGGGAACGAAAGTGAAGGCAATCCGACAGGTGGGAGGGGGGTTAATGATATTTAGACAGAGGGGGGGGGAATAAAATCCAGGATGGCCGAGTCAAAATATGTATAGTTTCTGGTCAGCACGGTAAAAGTTAGTTCCCGTGGGGTCTAAAAGTTTAGATTGAATACAGATAAACTTCAAAGGAAATAACTCAGGGAAGATTTGGCTAAGATACTTAGATTGTTGGTGGGAGATCAGAAATACATGGCTGTGGAGATGATATGAGTAGACAAAAACTAAAAACTTTGGTGGTAGAATGGGGCCGAGGGGGGTTATGGGGATGCTAGAGGTGAAAGAAAGGTAAAAAATTTGGTGTCACTAGTTAAGTTAATCAAACAAAAAAAGGGGAAAAGTCTGTGTTCTTATGATGGCTTTAAAAATGGCTTTAGAAATGGCTTTAAAAACCTTAAGGTCTCAATAGATTTCTTTGTGAAGGAAAAATGGTGCTGAGGCATTTTTAACTAATTGTCATTCTATAAATAAATCGACAATGTAGGTTATCAAAATATGAAAAAGAGGCGAGTTGTGTTCAAACAGATACAGAGCAAATTAATAAAAATAAATAATAAATAGAAAATAGAAAGTGAAAAATAAAAAGATAGAGAATATAAAATATAATTTTAAAAACATGGGGATAAATAGGTATATAGTTGCAATGCTGCCCCCATCCGCTCGCGGCAGTATCCTACTGCTCCCTATGTCATTGAGCATCCCATACAATCGGACATGAAGTGTGCAAAAAGCACATGCATGCAACCACATGAACATAATCACACATACATACAAATGCACATATAAAATCCACACATATATACATACATACCTATACATATGCATACATATATATATACATATACACACGTATTCACAGATACACCAGCACCTAAGTGTATTTTGTACAGATTCACAGCAGAAACACGCATCTACACAAATCCGCAGCACTAATACATACACTCGAAATCTCAGGCAGCTACATACATATACACATGCACACATGCATAAAAAGCAATTATTCGCATATCCGCAGCACTAATACATGTTCTTGAGATCTCAGGCAAGGTCATAAAATTATAAGGGATGGCAAATCAGTATCAAGATCAGAGACAACCGTGAGGCAGTTGTCCGGCAGCAATGCCATTCAGCACTAGATTAGTGAATTTTAAAAGATAGGTTATATGTTCAAACTAGAGAAAGGGGAAGTAGTAAAGGGACAACCCGGGATAGATAAATAGTGAATAAGAGATTATAAGTTATGGGGGAGGAAAATAACGATTAATTATTGCTAGGTGATGGGGGGGTCTGAAAGGGCCGAAAAGGTTGAATATTTGAATTTACGTTTATCGTTATTTAATTTAAATGATTGCATGTGGTTTGAAATTCTTATCTTAATTGGGAAAGCGCTGATGATAAGATTTTAATCTTTGAAAAGCCTGGCTTAAGGAATGAAAGAGAAGAAGAATAAATATATTTATTCACTAAATCTTCCTTGTTCTGAACAACTGAATATGTTGGTTTGCTTCCATTTGCAGGTTTAATTATTTTTCATTGACTCATCATATATATATATATATATATATATATATATATATATATATATATATATATATATATATATAAGAAAGTAAATATGAAATCAAAATTTCAGACAAAATGTGAAAATGGTTAAAGAAAAGTGGACAAACAGAATAACATTCTAGTGGAAATAATAATATAAGCGCATCATTAAAGTTGGACCAAGATATT
>OY744532.1:90291077-90308577 GCA_963556195.1 Sepiola atlantica
TGGCTGTTGTCGATCAGGTATCAGAGGTAAACGGCTGTTACGATAACGCAAAATAATTTACAACGGTTATCAACAGAGGAAGAGAGTGCTAGAAATCTTGGGAGATTCGTTGCAATCCAAACTCAATGAGATACAACTTTTTATTGTCAGTGAGCAATCACTAACAAGAAGTTGTGTGAAAACTCCAAGTGAGTAGGTAATAATAATTAAGTCATTGTGTACAGTGTTCAAGTGCATTCCAATTCATCAGAAGTGTATGTATAGTACATATGATAGAATGATGTACAATTGTCAGAGAAATGAACAGTGTATGAGTTGTGATATATATATATATATATATATATATATATATATATATATATATTAGTATTTCATTTGTCCACATAAAATTTTATAAGGAGATATACTTTTTTATGTATCAATTTTCAGTATTTACTTCAACAGGGCTCGATACGTAAGTAGAGCAAGGTAGTAAGCTATGAAAATATATTTATTGCAATTAAGCTACACAAAGGCTCCGGCGCTTCATCCCGGGGGGGGGGGATCTTCAGGCTAAAATGCATGGAGTTATTTTTGCAGGGTGTTTTTATGCACATGGCTTGCTAGTTAACCAATCAGATACTTTGTTGTTTTCTCATCTAATCGTTGGTCTTCCTGTGAACAAAAGTCTTGTTGGTGTTACTTCCTATATCCTGTTCTATTGTTCTGTTTTCTATAGATTTGCCTATATCCTGTTTCCTTTGTTGTGTCAATCTAATGGATGAATTTATTTTAACACGTGGTTCCTTGTATTTCTATTTTAGGTTTTAATTTTTAAATTGTTAGGTTTTAATTTAGTTAAGTTTTTTTTCACTTATTTGTTTATTTATTTATTTATTTATTTATCGTAAGCCTAAGGTAAATTTATGTCTGTGTAAGCAGCTGTTTGCTATCTCACTTATACAGTTTTATAGATTTCGGGGATCTTTAAACTTTAGGATTTCAAATTTTTCATTCAGGCATAATCTACATGGGTCGTCTAAATTTCTACATGTACTGGCCTGTCTTACTATTTTCCATTCAATTATTAGTGAGCGCCAATTTTCTTTGAGTTCCCAATAGTGGCTTGCTAGTGCTGTTTTAATTCGACGTTCTCTGTTTTTAAATGTGCTTTTGTGGTCATAATATCTGGTCTTAAAATCTAGGGAGGTCATCCCACGTAGTATTTCTTGTTATTTGTACACAACTTTTTTAATTAATTAATTTAAAAAAAAAAAAAAATTTATAAAAAATTACTTAATGAATATATATACATATATGTATACATATATACACATTTTATTTTGCATTTTAGTTCAGTTAAAGTATTAGTAATCAAACGTTCCTTTACTGAGGCTAAGACTTGGTCTCTATATGAGATACATAGATATCCGAGTGTTCAACTAAAGTTCTCCTTCACCTCTCAAACATTGAGTTTGTAAAGAAGTGAAGAACATTAATTTTCCTCTCCCTAATTGACCAGTTAACTATGTTATAGTATATCATTCTTGTGGTCCCTTGGTTTTACCGGATTCCAGGACAAGAATTCGTCTAGTCTGGTGGAGTATCCTGCTATGGGCTGTTACATGAGATAACATCACTAGGATAAGGTGTACCATTCTTTGTATGAGCCAGTTTATAGTGTTGAAGGCGACCTTATTTGGGCTTCGAATGCTATGTTATTTTTAATATTTGGTCAGGGTTTACTTGTAGGGTGAAGTATCCTTATGTCAGATTGTTCTGACTCACCCTTGTACAGAGAGGCCAAAGACATTCGAGGACGGTGTCTTGTAGGTAATTCAAACTCTCTTTGATATATATATATATATATATATATATATATATATATATATATATATATATATATATATATATATATAAGGAACAGGTAGAATAAATACCTTTTGAAGCATTAAAGATGCGATATCAATTTTTTTTTTAAAAAGAAAAATAATAAATCGAAACCAACTTTTTTTTTTTATTATAAACTAGCATTTTTTTTTTGTTAGTTTAAAGTGATACAGATATTTCGCCAAAAACTTGGCATCCTCGGTGAGTAATATATCCTGATGTCATCGGATTTGTATATTTTTGGGTTTCGATTCATTATTTTTCTTTTTAAAAAAAATTGATATCGCATCTTTAATGCTTCAAAAGGTATTTATTCTACCTGTTCCTTATTAAATTTAACAATAGATGCTTTAAAAAAAAATATGAACCTCAAACACTTTATATATATATATATATATATATATATATATATATATATATATATATATGTGTGTGTGTGTGTGTGTGTGTGTGTGTGTGTGTGTGTGCAACTGCATTGCGAGGGAACATCCGGTATAGTTTGATGAATTTCAGAAAGTATGAGATTTTTTAAAGCCGCAATCAACTGATGTTTTATTCACTTCTCCCCAGGAGTTAGGCACAAGGCCAGTTTTATCTTACTCCCACAAGTAAGATGTGACCCAAGATCGGGTCGAGAAAGTGGGGTTTGAAAAGCCAGCGCTCGAGAGGTGAGCTCTCTGGCCATTTAAAAATTGCCTGGGCAGCTCCGTCGGCATTCCCCGGTACGGGCGCCTCAGACAGTAAGCAATAAACTTACTCCTCCCCAAAGAGGGGAGGCAAAGCCTGGGAGGGTGGACCTCCTAGAACTGCACAGGACAGGCGTGCAGTATCCATCGGAACAGATACTACACTTTGATCTTAGCCAAAAGGCCAAGAAATCAACTGATGTAGGCACTTTGTTTCATCCTTCAGCAATTCTGAAAATATGTCCCTGAAAGTGATTGGAGTTGTTTTCCGAATTTGTAGGCATGTCGACATATGTTAGACACACGAAGGTCAACAAGGTGGTCGGGGTTGTTTTTGGCGAGATGATGATTAATAATGTTGTGGGTGTTTACCAAGACATTTGCTAAATGTCGGAGGCTTGCAGAGTATGGAAGGTTTTCTGATGAAGCGTATTTGCTTGGTTGCATGTCTTTGAATGGTTCTTAGGTGACCAATGTTCTGAGAAAAAGAGCGGTTCCAGACTGATGATGATAGTGTAGTGAAGCACACATCATCACTGTTGGGAAAGTGATATATCCACAGCCCCCCCCCCCCAACCAGTATTGGTCCGAGCATAGAGACTGTAATATCACAAAAAATAAATATAAGTTCCTGTAACCAATCTATGATATAAATATGATAGTTTCGTCTTCTTGTCACTCACCGTTTTTTGTCGTCAGATGCAAATTCTCATGAATCTTGATCTTTCTTCTTGGCCTTTTGGCTAAGATCAAAGTGTAGTATTTGTTCCGGTGGATGCTACACTATTGTCCTGTATAGTTCTAAGAGGTCCACCCTCCCAGGCTTTACCATCTCTTCGAGAAGGGGTTAGTTTATTGTTAATCGCCTGGGGCGTCCGTACCAGGGAATGCCGACGGGGCTGCCCAGGGATCATATTCCTAAAGTGTCACCCATCTAGTACTGACCAGGCTCAACGTATTTTAACTTCTATGATATATCAGGAACCGGCGTGTCACTGTGACTATAGCCGTATGCCTGCTTTATCTCAGTAAAATATATATTTTTTTGTATTTATGTACACATTTATGCAAATATGACTGTCCTTGGCTTTCTGACTAGGAGCAAAGTGTAGTATCCGTTCTGATACTACACTTTTTTTTGTCCTCAGCCAGCGAAGGAGAAATCCTTCTATACTGAGGGAATTTTTTTTTCTTAATCCAGAGTGCATCTTTTGGAGAACTGAAGTTTCTCCAGATTAAAAACTGATTTTTATTCTAACTTTGCTCTTTGGGGGTGGGGGAGGCAGTAAATAGGGATTGCAAATCATGTACTGAATTTGGACACACATTTGTTTCCAAGTTCGCATCTTGTATATACATATGTAGACATCTTGTATATGCATATGTAGACATCTTGTATATGCATATATCTACACTTGTTTGCATACCGTTGTTAATACGTTTGTTGGCAGATAATTTCAGCCCAGGGGCTGCCATTAAACTATTCATATTGTTTCTCTTTAATGCTGAGACAATATTCTTCAGGCAAACGTTAAACACAGTCAATGTTTGAATGGTAGCAATAAACAGCGGAGATGAGAAACTGGTGTCTTTAATTTCCCCACAGACTTCACACAACTCGTTCAGCTAAAACTGGTCTGAACAACACGCCAGCAAAGACGCTTTAGAAGCTCACCACTAAAAACTAACAAGCAAAAAATAAAAACCCATTTGCGCCAAACTTGGACCAAAATTAACTTTTAACTCAGAAAAGAAAGATGTTGCAGTTTTGGCAAGGAATACAAACGATAAACTGTTCGGTGTTTAAAAATACAAAATTGTTTGCTAGTATATATGACGAACGAACATATACAACATATTCTACACCCCTCCAAAGAGGGAGGTTAAGCCTGGGAGGATGACAACAGAACAGATAATACACTACCCCCCCCCCACAAAAAAGAGATGGTAATCCCTAGGTGATGATATTACTACTAGAGAATAAATACTACACTACTTGCCCCCTCCCCCCCCAAAAAAAAAGGATACGGTAATGCCAAAGAAAATGGCATCATGACGAAAAAATATATACTACACTACTCCCCTCAAAAGAGGAAGTAATGCCTGGGAGAATAGTAGTATACTAGCACAACAAATACTACACAACTCTACCGAAAAAAGGAGAAGATAATTCCTGGGAGGATAGTATAATGACCACAGAGCAGATACTACATTTACAACAACCCCAAAAATGAGGAGGTAATGCCTGTGAGGATGGTATTATGACGAACGAAAATATACTACTCTGTTCCTCCAAAGAAGGAGGTAATGCCTGGGCGTATGGTATTATTACAACAGAACAAATACTACACCCTTCTCTAAAAAAAAAAAAGAAAGAGGTAATGCCTGGACGTATGGTATTATGAGAACAGAGCAGAAACTCTGATACCGCTTTGAATTGAGAATTAAGAGATGGTACATTAGTCTGTAATATAGCAAATCTCTATTAATAATAGGTGATTTATAGAACATAAAAAAGTGAGTTAGAGAAGTCAGCTATCGCTTATCACGTGATGAAGGGGAGGAATGTTCACTCGTCCATTTGGTGTAAAACATTATTAATAAATAGACAGCCAAACTGGAGAATAAGACGTCCGAAATAGTCCGTTCATGTACTAAGTTTTTCAAACTAGTATAGATATATATATATATATATATATATATATATATATATATATATATATATATATATATATATATATGAATTTAATATGAGAACTACTCATTAAAAATAAAACCTAAGGATTAAAATAAAAAATATAAATCCAACGGTTTATAAGAACTATGAGAAAAATTGACTTCTGAATAAAAAGCTGTGTTTTGTTTTGTTTTATTAATTAACTTCTGGATAAACCGTTGCAGAAGCATGAATGTCCTAAATCGCAGGAAGGTTGGCCGGGCAAGGAAAACTTGGAAGTAAGTGATTGGACAAGACCGCACAGAGTGGAATTTTGAGACTGCTGACTCACTGAACCGTGAGAAGTTGACAGTGAGCTTGCATAACATCAGAAAACGTTTGACCCCTGAACAAGGGAAAAGTGACGATAAATGAATAGAAAACGGAGCAGAAGTGCATGTGGGGTTCCTTTTTTTGAACATGGAAGGTTAGATTAAAAAGATTTTTGGGGATTTATTTGCGCTTAGCTGCGATTTCGTTTGCTAGACTGTTTACGACTGCTTTGCTTTTAGACTGTATGAAATGGATTTGACATTGTATTGAACATATTGTAAGTACACATATTTTGGTCGCTAGCCTGTTTACGACAGCTTTATCCTCGGACTTTTAGAACAGACTTGCAACTGTGCCTATTGTTAACATGCGTATTATTTTTGTGTTTTTTTTTAATTACCTATCAGTTAATTACTATTCAAACTATTTCGACAAAACTTTTTTTTCTCTTGCTGTTTAGTTAAATGGGGAAAAACAGTCCGACGTCAGGTTGATACAGGAATTCACCGTGATAAACTTGTCAACCTGTGGTCGAATGGATAAAACTACTCTGAGAGCCATGTGTGACCTGTGCGAAAGGAAAATGGTTTGGACGAGTTCTTCCACATTGCCTGAGGGGGGAGGGGCTCATTGCTTCCTTCTAGAGCCTTTTCTAATCCACTTATAACATCATGAGCACTTTCTCTGTGTCTGTCTGTCTGTCTGTCTGTCTCTCTGTCTCTCTGTCTGTCTGTACGTCAGTCAGAATTTTTAAAACGAATTTCTTCATTTCTTCTAGAAATGGAAAATAAATGATAAACTGACAACAAATTAATCGGACGCAATGACCGGAAATCGGAACTGAAACCTGACGTTCTACCAACTGAGCTATTTGCACTTTCTTATAAATAGAGCTTAAAACATTACCGTAACAAAATAATTATAGCTTTGACGTGACGTCATAGGTTTATGATTTATGTCATGTTTCAAAACATGAATTAAACGTAAGTGATAATAAAATAAAAAAATAAAAATGCTTAAACATTATCAATAGCATTGAACATTATTTTAATAGTCCAAAACAATTTATTTAGCTTTGATCATGTACTGTATGTAGTTTCTTTCTTCGAGTATATAATTTTAGACAAGTAAATAGGAACACCCTCTCCCAGACAGCAAGAGAAAAGAGATTGACGCAGTAGCCTAGCAAAAATATGCCGCCAGAGGGAGCATATATTTGCTAGTCTACTTATTATTATATGGGCACTTTCTGTGTGCGTGTGTGTGTATCTGTGGGTGTGTGTGTGTATCTGTGGGTGTGTATATCTGTCTGTCCGTCCGTCAGAATTTTTTAAACGAATATCTTAATTTCATTTAGAAATTGAAAATATTGCATTTATACTAAATAATAAATTCCCAACAAATAAAGCAGAAACCTTGAGATCTTTAGTCTGATGTTCTATGAACTGAGTTATTTAGATTTTCTTATAAAACACTGTCATAAAAACCAATTATAGTTTTGATGTGAAGTCATAGATTTATGATTTACATCATGCTCCAAAACATATCTGATATAAATATATATAGTGCGTCAATGTATAGTTTTTAAATAAATAGTTTGTATAAATATTATATAATTCTAAAAATGTCCCTAATATTATGATTGGATCTACCAGCCTAGCAAAAATATGCGACCAAATGGAACATATATTTGCTAGTCTAATAAAATAGTTAAATATATTTTTGTCTGAAACTGATATACTAAGTTGACTATGTTAATCGGAAAGTGATAATTGGAAAAATTCGGGAAGGAAGAGCAGGGGGAATTTACAGTGTGAATATAAGAGCAAATCTGGTACGTAATAAGGCTATTTTGAGGTTAGATTTTGGCAGAAGGGGATTATTATCGAAGATACTTTATGTGTACTGGTCAGTCCAGTTTATAAGAAGTGCTTGCCTCCTATGGACACATACTTGAAAAATTTCACACAGGCATACTTGTAATTGCGAATGTATATAAACAATTATATTTACCTTACATATAGCAAAGAAAAATTATTGCAATTATTGACGTTATTCTCATTTCTTGTTAAAACTTCATGTCTCTGGTGTTTCATACATGAATCAGTATTTAGATATATTTTCTTACGCTTGTTCACTCCAAACAAGGTATATTGCCACTGAAACGTAAGGGCCAGATTTATAGGGAGTTTGGCAGCAAAATGTTTGTTCACATTACATTGTAATTTCTCCATAAGTGATATGATCGGGGAAACAGGGAGCAGGAAAGGGAATTCCAAAGGAAAGCGATCCCAGAATAGAACCTATTACAGTAGAAAATCTTTTAACAGCTAGTGATCTCTACACTGAAGAGGTTGGATTTCGCTCCTAGTCGAGCGGGTTTATAGGCTACAAGTGCAGTAAGTTCATAGGAGCACATTCTATACTGTAAAACAAGCAGAGTGATTCAACACTGTGGCGATGTGACAAGAGCTGGAGCTTGGCAAACAGTACGGGGTCTATTGGGTTAGAAATTCTGTCCTGCACCCTGTCTAAGAGGAAGATGCAAGTGGTTGGTGCATCAGCCCAGATGTGACAACAATCCTCCATTCTTGAGCAAATGGTGGCTTTGCTATTGTTCGAAGTGGCAGCAACAGTGAATGCTGTTCTTACGTATCGACTATCAATAAGCCAAATCTCAAATCAGCAGTTTATTTCAACCAATTGAAACGCAAGAGAAATTCACCCTGAATTCCAGCGTAAACTATATAAACCCAAACATACAACTCTCCTTCTCGTTTCTCCTTATTTTTACCATAGACAACACAGGTGCAAACGTCACAATCCAGACGACTTTGGGGCAAAGACCCCCGACAAACACAACGAGAGACACACAACTAGACACCATCCCTGAATGTCTTCGGTCTCTCTGTAAAAGGGTTTGTCAGGAAAACCTGACATTAGGATACTTCACCCTACAAGTAAACCCTGACCAAATATTCAAAATAACATAGTATTCGACGCCCAAATTAGACTTCCTCAGTTTTGCTACACGCCTATATGCGGAATGGTGCACCTTCCTGTGATGTTACCTCTAATAAAAGCACTTAGCTGGTTACTCCATCAGACCAGATTAATTCTTGTCCTGGAATCCGGTAAGACCAAGAGACCAAAAGAAATATGTACTATAATATAAGCAACTGGTCAATTGGGGAGAGAAAAATTAATGTCCTTAACTTCTTTACAAAACCAACGCTTGAGAGGTAGAGTGGAACTTTAATGGAAGACTCGAATACCTATGTATCTCATATAGAGATCAAGTGTTATCCCCAGGATGGGGTCCCTTGATTTCTGAGAACTTCGACTGAAGTAAAATAAAACAAAAATACACAGTTCGTACATACATTCTCTCACTAACAAAACAGGCACACTAATACATACACGCATCAGCATATATATATCCCATTTACACACACACGTAAACGCACACAGCGCCAGCCAAAATGAACATGTATACTCACTTTCTCCTTACACGAAAAACAACGCTTTTATTCGAGACGGTTCCTTGGACACTTTGAACTCTCATTTTCTTGCGAAACTTTCGGGGTCTTGAAAAGTTGTCAGTATAAAAATGATTATTTTGTACGGATAGACTTTGTCATTCATTCTTTTGATAATGTCTTATCCTCAACAGCATCAACACCAAACATTCCGAGAAAATTATACATACACTGGTAAGCATCATAGCCGAGCATCTGTTCGTATTGATTATATAAGCAAAAACCAAAAAACTGTCGCCATTTATAGCCAGTTAGAGGCCACAGTTGACACAGGAACCCATGTCATCCGCAACGAGGCATTACTAACTACTACATAGACTTATCACAGGCAAACGAAATCTAACTGTTAACTTTTGGCTACTGGTATTTTGTCAAACAACACAAGTCACATTCAAGGGCTACTGAAATCTAGCAACAATTTAGACACAGTCTCACGGACTGGGTAGTCCTAGGAGGTTCACCCTCCCAGACCTTTTTGGGGAGGAGTTAATTTATTGCTAACTGCCTAACCCTAACCCTTAACTCTCCCATACCTTTTTGGAGAGGAATTAATTTATTGCTAACTGCCAAATCTTAACCCTAACCCTAACCCTAACCCTTAACCCTCCTATACCTTTTTGGAGAGGAGTTAATTTATTGCTAACTGCCTAACCCTAACCCTAACCCTAACCCTCCCATACCTTTTTTGGAGAGGGGTTAATTTATTGCTAACTGCCTAACCCTAACCCTAACCCGTAACCCTCCCATACCTTTTTGGGGAGGAGTTAATTTATTGCTAACTGCCTAACCCTAACCCTAACCCTAACCCTAACCCTAACCCTAATCCTAACCCTTAACCCTCCCAGACCTTTTGGGGAGGAGTTAATTTATTGCTAACTGCCTGAGGCGTCCTGACTGGGGAATGGTGACGATGCTGCCGGGGGAATTTTTAATAGGACAGAGTGCCCCTTCTTTAGGGTCGCTGGCTCGATTCTCCCCACTTTCCGGCCTTGTGCCACATCTTCCTGTGGTGGAAAGGACCTCACTCACAACAAGTTCACACACATACGCACAAGAACAACCATTTGTTCGTCTAGACTCTCTCAATTCCAACCAAATAGAGACACAGCATAACTCGGCAGCCTAGGCAGTGTGTGAATTTGTAACGTTTAGTTTTTCTCGTGAGTTTCTTGCTATCAAATTAAACCGTAACTTAACAAATTTTAATTAAAAATTATTTGATAAATTGAAAAAGAAAATAAATTAGATTTATTGTGTAGGGTTTAAAATAAAGAACCCTCGATTACTCTTGATTGGTCCTTAAGTCCAGTGTTTAATTGAAAAATCGAACAATGCCATGATGGTGAGCCTGTTGGTCTTAATGTTCTTTTGTTATAAAAACTTTTCATGGTATGATGATTTATAATCAGCATGTGTTTTTACATCTGCACTGGATGTAGAAAGCCTGAAAAGCAAATAGACACACATAAAATGTAGGTATTATATATAGAGAGAGAATTATTCATGTGACTAACCATGGTACACCTCAGTTTAATGTAGATGTTGATCAGTGGCTGCTTATTAGTGTTACTCGCTGCTAGAATCTTTTTTTTTTAATAAAAACACCAGAAATAAAATTCCAGAATGTGGTGCCAACCTTTTACTGTGTGTGAATACTTCCACTCTTTGCTCTTCATAATGCGCATTCAGTTACTGCACATTTTTCTTTTATGGCAACCAAACGTTTTATAGGATGTTTATTATTTTATTTATATTTTTTATAGCAAAGACTTTAAAAAAATACGTACATGAGATTTTCTTTATATGTTTGCTTTATTTGTGTTGGTGTGCTGTGTTTTTATTACTTGCTTTTGCTTACTTCGCCCTCTCTCTCTATTTCTCTCTCTCTCTCTCTTTCTCTCTCTCTTTCTTTTTCTCTCTCTCTCTCTCTTTCTCTTTCTTTCTTTCTCTCTTTCTCTCTCTCTTTATCTCTCTCTCTATATATATATGTTTTCTTTATTTGTATTAGTGTGTTGTTTTATCATTTATTTTTGCCTATGTAGCGCTCTCTATCGCTCTCTCTCTCTCTTTCTTTCTATTTCTGTCTATATCTCGCTGTCTGCATTCAAAGAAATTGTTGATTATAGACCCAATTGTAAAGGAATTTGCCAAAGGCTAAGCATCCAAAAGGGACATTGACAAATTAAGAAATAGTTTACACTCAATTCATCCAATTCCCTCTTGAATTCAACCATTAATACTTATTTTCTCTTACATTGCATTTTTTTTTCCTTTTGTATATTTCTGCGTAACTTTTCTTATTGTGAAATATTCATAAGTGATTGGCCGGCAAGGGAAATTGGCGCATTTTTGTAGTTCTCGTGTTTGTAAAAGTGCAACTCAAATAAAGAACTACGTTAACCTTATATCGCAAAAATTACGTCTCCAATAAGCAGTCTGCAATGTATATATGTTCTCTGATATTGTAGCAGTCTCGTGCCATCCCGTTACTCTATATACACCATCGGCCAGTTTTAAAATGGAATAAATCTAATTCTACTGGTTCGATCAAGGTAAAAATTGGAAGTGGATTTCCTTTCCGAAACTTACAGAACAAATGTAACTAGATTACATCGAGATGATCGAAAAGTCAGGGTAGTAAATAGAGAATTATCACCTAGACGGTTACAATATATGAGTCAGAGTTGTGGATAGACGTGGCGTTCAGAATGCGATTCTGATCGTTTTGATAATTTCACGGTTGAAACAAAAACAAAAATATAAATATTTAATTGTTTGTATTTTGAGGTATGCCGTTTTGAAGAAATGTGTTCAAGACTGTTTTCAGAATTACGTCAGCGATAGAGAAAGAATCAGGAAAGATAACAGAGCGAGACTAGCGATAAAGCGACAGGACGTTCCGCCTTCTTTTCACTCCAGTAGAGGCTGGGAAGTTGATTGCATCTGTGAAACAGGGCCAAGCTGACCAACTAACCCACGTTACTCAGAACAACAAGCAAACTTCTTTTTGGCGCGCAAAACAAACCTGCCTTTAGCTTCTGGTTATCGGTATCGGCACGCGAATTTTACTTACAAAGAGGGCGACACGTCAACACGTGGAATTACTTCATGATAATAATTATACGATCTCTGCCAGTCTCAATAACTTCCTAATTCCTAATAATGATATGAACCTTGCCAATCTCACGAACTAACTGAATATTACCTGCGTAGTACGGTGATATATATATATATATATATATATATATATATATATATATATATATATTGGAGAGTTTACCAAGATATTTTTCCAGAGAGGATTCATCGCAACGAAAAAATCTTTTATTTTATTATTTATTTACTTTGTCAAGTTATAGTTCCCTACGCGTGTTTCGCTATCTAGCAAGCACCGTGCTAGGTAGCGAAACACGCATAGGGACTATAACTTGATTAAGTAAATAAATAACTAAATAAAATATTTTTTCGTTGTGATGAATCCTCTCTAGAAAAAATATCTTGGTAAACTCTCCAAATATACGTATAAATGCTCTGTACCCTATAATCGCAGCTCATCGAGCTTGTTTTTATTGACCTTGACCCGGACTTTACTGAATATTCTCAGTGAAACATAAATATATATATATATATATATATATATGTATATATATATATATATTGGGTTGGCCAAAAAGTTATTTTGTGCTTTTAGGAAGGAGGAACCCAAACATCAAGTTCAGAAACATAACCGAGTTTATGCAAATTCATAATTCCACGCTTGATTTGAAAATCTTGAGAATGTCTGCGATTTGTCTGGGTGTCAAACGGCAATCTTGTTCAACTACGGCTTCACTTGGTTATTGTAGATAATCTTTGGCCGGCTAGAGCGAGGAGCATCTCTCACTGAAAAATGTCGTTTTCAGAATCGAGTAAACCATTTCTGGGACATCCGTTCTGTAGCAGCATTCTTTCCATACACATTACATATATTTATGCGGGTTTCTGTAGCATCAGATGTCGGTTGTTTTATTTTAAAGCCTGGAATACAAGCACAAATGTATGAAGTCATCTGACGTCAACATACTCGCTACACCAAATACAGGATTTGAAGAATAGAAATACAAAATGATCTTTAGTAGGCCGGAAAGATGACATTCAAAAAACGAACGAACGAACGAACTTTTGGGTCAACCTAATATATATAAGCTAGATGGTTATATATTCCTAAGATAGTTTTTTATTATTATTATTGAAGAACAGGTTAATTAGTCGAGAAGGTAAATAAATATAAAACATACTTGAAAGTCATTCAATATTTATATTTTTATCACTTTGATATTTCTTTTAAATTTAAACTCTAATATTTCCATTTTAATTTGTTTTTGTAAACAAAACATTTTAAGTAAGTGCAAAATTAACATCATTTTCTTTTCGGTAGATAGAAGAAAGAAAACATGAATTTATTTGTTTCAAAAGAAGACAAATAAAATGAATGAATCCTTCTAAAGAAATACAACATTTCTACATTCTATAAACTAATCTATCATATGAAGGAAAGTTGTCTGTTTGTCCAAATGAAAGTCAATTATATACAAGACACAACCACAAAGCTTATATATTCTTTTTTAACATTACCTCGGACAAAATATAGGTACATTAAAACAATATTCATTCTCTTTGGGTCAACAGGAACAGAATTAGTCACGATGGGGCGACATTTAGAGCGATTTTTTAATGTTATCATGGAGTAGTTCGTCAACGAGTGGAGAGTATTGATTTACTCCTTTCCAGGAGTTAGGCACAAGGCCAGTTTTTATCTTATTCCCACAAGTAAGATGTGACCCAAGCTCGCGTCGGGAAAGTGGGGTTTAAAAATTGCCTGGGCAGCCCCGTCGGCATTCCCCGGTAGGGGCGCCTCAGACAGTAAGCAATAAACTTACTCCTCCCCAAAGAGGGGAGGCAAAGCCTGGGAAGGTGGACCTCCCAGAACTGCACAGGACAGACCCATTGACCGGCGTAAATCAAGACCCGAAGGCCAAGACAACACCAGTATGGGGTGCAGTATCCATCAGAACAGATACTACACTTTGATCTTAGCCAAAAGGAATGAGGGGAGAGTAGATAGTATGATAGATAGAGAGAGGGCTAAAGACAGATAGAGATAGAGATAGAGAGAAAAAGAAAGAAACAAAAAGAAGTTTTCAAAGAAATATGTTACGCAGTTTTTAACTAGTCTATCTTGTGTTCTAAGCCGCGTCACCATGACAGTCTTGTATATAAAGTAAAGTCAAAATGTACCCTATTTGATTGACGGAAATAGCTATGATAACAACAGGTAGATAAACAAATGTGTTTCTTCCGTGAGTTAGGCCAATTATTGGTCCGTGTTTAAAATAACATATTTTAATCGATTTTTTTTTATTTTAATGTTTATTTCTGATCAATGTTACATTTTTTGTTTATTAGTCAGAGAAAGAGAAAAGCGGATTGGCTTTCAGTCTAACAGTCAGAAGTCCTGATACTGCTACCCAAATAATCGGGTACTGATTTTATAAAAGGCAATTTTTCGTATGTCACCGGTAGTAAACAACATTCGAGTTCGCGGTTATTATTACGCTTCAAAAAACTATAAGCAACTGTATATAAATAATTCACAATTTCATTAATATCCAAGGTGTCCGAGACAAATTTCATCACTTTTTATATCCTTTCATTTCAGAACCATTTGAAGTATTTAATATTGGTAAAGTGCAACGGATAACTGTTTAGGTGTATTATTGATGGGTTTGAGAGCTGGAGGTGATTAACGACTGCAAAACAGCGGAATATTAGAAGAGAGTAACATGTATCATGGAATATTTTGCTGCAGATCTTTAATCTTTGAATACCTTGAAGGACGAACTATTCACCGTCAAGGCCCTTGAGAATTGCCATACGAAAGCCAACAAATTCTTCGACAAGGTCAAACATGCAGGTTGGCTGGGGATGCTTTGTTGCACAATACGCGGAACAACATGTGGCTAGCGTACAGTTCGCATTAAGTCCCACGCGTCATGAAGAACAATTTGTCTCAATCCGTGAAGGTATTTGGGTGCGTTTCCAGCAAAGGCCACGCCATGTTACCCCACATCTTCGAAAAGGGATTCAGATGCACTTCAGGAGTATATATTGAGTTTTTGTCTATCATTTTCAAGTGATGAGTGGAGAGTTTGGATGCAGGATAATCATACTTTCGGCAAAAGGATTAAACGTTGTATCTCTCCTCCTGGAAAACTCAGAAGTGTCTGACTGATAACTTCCACGACTTCACCAATTCCAACATATGGCTCACAACTCACCTTGTTGCAACAACATATTTTATTATGCGTAAAGCGTAGTTGAAATAGACATTAAGCTTATCGGCTAAACACCAAAGACGAACTGATTGCCGAACTCACTGGCATTAAGGTCGCCCTCGAAAGACACCATGATGATCGCATACTTCAGATACAGGTCCCGGCTGGTCACCGTGGTGAAGGCTTCAGATGGCTTCTTTTGGTAAGCTGTATCTAGCAAGAGTTAATCTAAGAGATGCCCTTTAAATTTTGAGAATACAGCAATTATTAGCCAATATATGATTCACTTCACTTGATTTCCAAAGTGTCGACTTTTCCCCGAACATCCTGTACACTTGTTTAAATATATGCTTCACAAATATATAAACTACAATCGGTTCGAGATTATTATTACGCTTAAAAATTCTAAACAACTCAATATTCATAAATCATCGCATCCGATATATCTGAGTGGTTAAGCATTCGTATTGAGAGCTTTATAGCATCCAAAATATTCCAACAGTGACCAAACAACAAGTCATGGTATACCACTGAGTGTGTCACGGTTATTGCCCACAGAAACCAATATTTCAGTTACTTTCAACGAAATAGATGCTCTAAAACAAAAGCCTCTTTTAAAATTGCCCAAAACCACTGCAAAAGGCTTATAGAAAATGCTAAAAAGTCCTATGCCCAATCTGTTCAATCTGTATCAGAGGCTTGACTCCTATGAGTTTTGGAGAATAGCAAATAAGGTCTTGAACAGAGGTAAGGCTTCTACCCCAACCAGCATTAATGAATCAGAGATGATCTATTTAAAATCTGATAGATCAAAAAAAAAATTCAAATAACATTGCAACAAATTTCACCCTTTCTAATCAGGGTCACCTATCTCAAGAATTCTCCTTATGTCCAACAGAACTCTAGACGACATCCGAATAACTGTCCCGGATGTTGCCAAACTTATCAAGTACCTCGATACCTACAAGTCAACGGATCCCGATTACATTCCAGTCATAGTAACCGAGAAACTTAAACCCGAAATAGCATCTATCCTTACAAAGCTGTTCAATTCTAACTTAAAGAAGAAATGCTTACCATTACCTCGGAGGAATTTGTTGGTCTGTGCAATATTTTAAAGTACTGAAGATCGACCCTTTGCATCTAAGTACAGACTGATCAGTCTCTTGTGTGTCATGAGTAAGTTGTTTGAATCTGTAATAAATCAAGAAGTTCTCAACCACATCAGCAAAGCAATCTACTCAGTGACAAGTAATATGGATATGCAAATCTATCTATGGAGGCTTCGATTCTAGGGCAATGTTTCTGGATATATCAAAGACCTTCAATAGGGTTTGGCACAATGGTTTGCTTCACAAGCTTGTTAGCTATGGAATATCTGGAAATGTCCTCTCAACTATCAAATCCTTTATCTCTAATAGGTCTATAAAAATAGTTGTTGACTGGCAGAGATCCGAAGCACATAGTATCAATGCCGGAATGCTTGAAGGATCCATTCTTGGCTCAACCCTCTTCCTGATCTTCATAAATGATCTTCCAAATCATATTTTCAGATCATTCGTTGCCATCTATGCAGACGACATAAATATCTATGGCAGCACTTCGAAAAGCATTGATGATGAAGACCTTCTTGACTCGTTCTTACTCTTCTGACTTTGACCACGTGGTGCAATGGGGGAAAATTGCTTGTTAATTTTAATACCTTTAAAACCAAGCTTCTCTTGTTTCACCACCAACGCTCAGATCGCCATGTCTCCATGTTACAATCAATGACTATCCTTGAGGAAGCTCCATTCTTTTGACAAGCTCCGTGGACTGACTTTCATTCCAGATCTCCAAATATATCAAATCTGTAGCTAAGCTAGCTGGAAAAGTGGTTGGATCATTCTATCGCTCCAGAAAGTATCTCCCCCTTGATGCAATTCTCTACCTGCATCAGAGTCGTAGATGAAGTACTTCTGTCATGTATGCAGAGGTGCTACTCGGATCACTCTTTCCTGCCTTGACAGAGTAAAAACTGACTTTGCAATCTGGTGTTGGGGCTCATCTTTTCTATTCCCTACAGCCTCGTTCACACCGGAGAGATGTTATTAGCTTCTCTCT
>OY744532.1:90311077-90318577 GCA_963556195.1 Sepiola atlantica
TTATAAAGATGGCGACTATATTTTTAGGTCAATTTTCATTCCGGCGTTTCATGTGGTCAACGAAATTTGTCATTGTTGTTAATGTAATCTAAATGAATAATATGCGAATTTTTTATCCACCTATCTTAACTATAGTAAAACTAAAACGGGTTATGCTTATTTAATTCTCTGTAGTATATTTTCATTTGTCATAATACATTCCTCTTAGGCATTCCCTCTTTTTTTTGGGGGGGGGGGAAGTATAGTATACGTCTGTTCCTCACAATACCATCCTCCCAGGATTACCTTCTCCTTTTGGGGGAGGGGGTAATGCACTATCTATTCTGTTATGATGATATCATCCTCTCAGGCGTTAACTACTTATTTTTGTTGGGGGGGGGGGAAGTGTTCGTTTGTCATGATATCATCCTCACAGTTTTTACGCCAACCTTTGGGGTCAGTGTATGTAGTTCGTCTATTCTCGACATGAAACGCCTAAATGAATATTGGCCGGAAAAATCTAGTCTTCATCTTTATAAAATAAATATGCTTGCTAAGGAAGAACGATAATTTCTTTCACAATTTTCGAGTCAAAAACGACATGTTTATTATAAACGTGAGTTATCGTTATCCTTAGCGAGCCTAATGGTAAACCAACATATACTACACTGCCCCCTTGATATAGAGGATAATATCATTACAAGCAAACACTACATCTCCCCACCCCAAAAAAGAGGAGGTAATTCCTGCGAGGACGGTCTTATGAGATCAGAGCAGTACTACAATACCCCCTTAAAAGATATTCCAATTAAATCAAGTTTTTTTTGGGGGGGGGGGGTAATTCTGGGAGGATTTCCTTAAAAATACTTAAAAACGGGGGAGGTAATTCCTGGGATGACATTCATACACTGCCCATTAGAAAATATTCCAATTAAATCATTTTTTTTTGTTTTAATGTAAAAATGACTAATCACAAAAAATAC
Source organism: Sepiola atlantica (assembly GCA_963556195.1). NCBI lineage: Eukaryota > Metazoa > Mollusca > Cephalopoda > Sepiida > Sepiolidae > Sepiola > Sepiola atlantica. Next base: position 90,312,040 of record OY744532.1, read on the forward strand.
TTTTTATCGCTCCTTGACTGTTTGGCTAAGATCAAAGTGTAGTATCTGCTCTCGACATCTCAGCGATATGTGATGCTTTACTAAAGCCGGAAGTAAATTATCTCCCTTGAAAATGAAATTCTACAAAAAAATTCAAAACGCTATCATTTTTTTTAATAAAATCTCTTTATTAAATTCTATTAATAATTAGAATGATAGCGCTATCGATAAAACGATTACGTATGTAGAAATGTATATTAGAGAATATTGATTTATTAGAAAGTTAAAAAAATAAATGAATATGCAAATGAGCAATATTGAGATTTGTTTGAGTGAGTTTAGGATACCTATATATACGGTATTTCAATTTATCCTTATATAATTAGTATTAAATACGCATAACCGGTGTCAACGTCAAGATTGTTAGGATGAATCGAAAAACTTTCGCTTTTATTCATTTAGATATAAGATATAAAGATAAATGTTCTATCTAGTATATGAAGCTTAAATCATTTGACTATAGTTTCAATTTTCTAAAAGTATACTTTTAATCTCATATTATATATATATATATATATATATATATATATATATATATATATATATATATATATATATTAGTATTTCATGTATCCACATAAAATTTTATAAGGAGATATAATTTTGTATGTATCAATTTTCATTATTTACTTCAAACAGTGCTCGATACGTAAGTAGAGCTAGGTAGTAAGCTTAGTTGCTTACTAATATATATATATATATATATAAAGATTTTCTGAAACACGTATAAATGAGGATAAACATTGTTGAGTGTTGATGTTTGAAGCATGATTACAAAATAATAATTATGTCATGAATTTTGTTATCTACTGAATTAATATATATATATATATATATATATATATATATATATATATATATAGTAAGCTATGAAAATATATTTATGGCAATCAAGCTACACAGAGACTCCCGCGTTTCATCCCCGGGGGGAATCTTCAGGCTAAAATGCATGGAGTTATTTATATATATATATATATATATATATAAATTCTTTGTAGAATGGTAGGAAAAATCCCAGCAGAGTGCTCGATTAATTAAGAATCAAAGTTAAAAATTAAGAGCATAATATTTATTTATTCTGGTACAGAAAAATTTGGTACAGATGACAACAGAAGCTGAAGAGAGCCGGATGGGTAAGACCTTCCGTGCTTGAAACCGACGGTACGAATGTTGTACTAATTTTTCTGTACCAGAATAAATAAATATATATATATATATATATATATATATATATATACATACATACATACATACATATATATATATATATATATATATATATATATATATATATATATATATATATATATATATATATATATAAATGTATTACGTACGTAATAAATTAAATATAAGTATATATAAACAAATAAATAAAATACGCCCTGTTAAAGGCGACATAATGCAGACTTTTGCATGCAAGGGGGAAACTGATTACCACCTTGGAAAGTGGAAAAAATACAAACGCTATTACTATCGCCAGTTCAAACAATAACTTTGTTCTGGATATATACAGAACAACTCCTTATATCTTAGTATAGAAATGTATGTTTCTTCGGTTTTATGCGGATCGATTTTGATAACTAATTTTCCAGATCGCTTGTATAATATGGCAGCACAATTGTTAGACTTTTATTATTCTCTGTAACGACCATTATTTTTTTTTTCGATATTTTCGGGTGAAGTACGCTAATATCTTTCTCCCGCTTAAGTTCAATGGGACGTGGAAAAAGACCCTACGGATAAAGAAAAGTATGCCATCACAAAGTAGCACCTCTTTTCATATTATTACGGAGAAGTTAGGTTGTTATGTGGATACGGTTAGAAGATTCTTACGAATTTCACCAAGAAACCATCCGATTTAAATCTTTTTACTTCTATACACTCCAAACAAGGCGTATTGCCGCTGAAGCATAAAGGTATGATTGTGATACGGCCATATTTCTAGAAGGGCAAACTGGGTGGGGAGTTGGAAAGTAATATATTTGTTCACATCATATTTAAATTTCTGTATGTTACAGTTGGGGAAACAGGGAGCAGAAATTGAATTCCAAAGGCAAGCAGTCTGAGGAAAGAAGCTATCAGAATATAAAATATTCCGGAATCAAGGAACCTCTACAGTGAAGGGGTAGGATTTTTCTGCTCGTGGGTTGATCGAAGATATTTTTGATGAAGGGATATAACTGCGGTAAGGTGACCGGAGCACATTCCGTGGAAGTACTTGTAAAACATGCACAGGTATGCAAAACTGTGGCGATACGACAGGAGCTGGAATTTAGTAGACAGTGAGAGACATTTTTGTTAAGGAATTCTTTTGTATATCCTGTTAATCCTGTTTCTCTAATGTCTGCGAAACAACGGATATTTAGCTTCAATTCTTTTTCTTTTAATATTCTTATTTAAAAAATTACTTTGGGATCTCTAAGACTGTAACAGCTAAGGATTCATGGAACATTAGCCGAAAGTTTGGCTAAGATCAAAGTGTAGTATCTGTTCCGATGGATACTGCACGCCTGTCCTGTGCAGTTCTAGGAGGTCCACCCTCCCAGGCTTTGCCTCTCCTCTTTGGGGAGGAGTAAGTTTATTGCTTACTGTTTGAGGCGCCCCTACCGGGGAATGCCGACGGGGCTGCCCAGGCAATTTTTAAATGGCCAGAGTGCTCACCTCTCGAGCGCTGGCTTTTAAAACCCACTTTCTCGACCCGATCTTGGGTCACATCTTACTTGTGGGAGTAAGATAAAACTGGCCTTGTGCCTAACTCCTGGGGAGGAGTAAATAAAACCTGAACGTATCAGCAAATACATTTTGATTGCCGATGTGTTTGCTTATGTACGAAAAGCTACCGATAAGATCGGGATCATGGATTTCATGCTTCCTTTTATGTCCCTTCACAGAGATTTGAGAGTTTAATAGAACTCGGAAGCACATAACGCTGACATTACGCATCAGTATTTTAATATGAAACAACTGGAACGTTTCGATACACAACAGAAAGAGAAAGAGCAAAAAGAAAACGAAAATAAATGTCATTTTAACTATTAACCTTTGCTTCTTTGCTACGGTGTGTTGAGTATTATATCTTTTGTTTACTAACGAGTTACAGCTTATCAAGTTTTGTTAAGAGTTATAACTCTCTCCATGGATAATTGAGCGTATCAGTTAGAAACGTTGTCGGTATGAGTAACAAAACGGATGTGCAGAAGTATGGAATGTGTATCAGCAAATACGATTAAAGTGAGTAGTTCAAAGGTTCTAGTATTTGATGACATCAGTGATGTGAGTTAGTGTTTGCTGTGCTCGAAGTCAGTAGTGCAAGTGAGTCTGCACTGTTTAAATGTTAAGTGCAAGTGGATCTGCATTGTTGTTGGTGCGCATTATTTTCAAGTGGTGTGGTTTCTGTCACATGGCCTAAGGTGTTCAAGGATCAACATACGATTTTGTTAGGAGTGTTGAACTCGTAAAAAGGAGGCGACACGATAATAGTAAACTGAAAAGATCTTTTGAAAAAGAAATCGCTAACAACGATTTTAAGGGGAGAGTGATTCATCCAAAGTTCTCGATAATGATTTATATAACTAAGAAAATAAGATCTACTATTTGAGTTAAATGGTGTAGATTTCCTAGATGTAACATTTAATCTGAATAAATAAATTGTTTAACCATGCAAAGAAAAAAACAATCTCATATGCAGAGGAAAACTATTATTTTTTTAAATATAATAATTTTACGTGTTTTCTTTTGTGTCTTGTTTGAATTTGCACAATAACAGCCACAACTAAAAAAGAACAAATATTTGAAGAATTACAACAAACACATGTTACATTACGCCTTACCGATATGTGTTTAAATCTTTTATAAACCGTGTCGCCGGTCTCGGTTGTCGTCGTCGTCGTCGTCGTCGTCGTCGTCGTCGTCGTCGTCGTCGTCGTCGTCGTCGTCGCCATAATCACCATTGTCGTTGTGAACCCAGGTTTATTTTTTGTCTGTTAATAAAACGCACACCGGCATTGTTTTTTTAGATTTTTAAAAGGTTTATGAAAACATCAGGGAAACAACTTGCATGCGCGTGAGAGATAGGGGGTAAGATGTCTATGTACATTGTTTCGCAACATCACCCGTTTTATGTTGAAATCCAGAACCCCCACCCCATAAAAAAACAAAAAAACTTGCTCTCAAAGTTTAAAACGACTTTGGGTGGAGGGCACCCATGGATTTTTATCACCATTTTTTCATGTGAGTTTTTTTTTTCATGTATTTTGGCTTACCGTTATTTTTGTCAAGACTTCTTAAACATTTCTCATTTTCCTCTCTCCAGTCTTTGGAATAATATGTATTACTATTACTATGAAAAGAACTACTGATTTAGTTTAACATTACTGATCTAGTGATCAGTAATATTAAACTAAAGTATCTATATTTCTCTTAACTTTGCTTTGAAAAAGCATTACATTTGGAATAAATAAATTAAAAATTTGTGTTGTGAGACAAAGAAGAAATACAGGTATTCGTTGAAATATGAAAATAAGGAGATTTAAAGCACAAATGAAAATTACGGTTTTGGATTAATTTTTCCTATGGTCATTGGAATCTAACTATAAAGTATATATGCTCTGAAGCTTGTAATACAATCTTATTGAGCTTGCAACTTGAAACATTTTCGGATAGTATAAAGAGTATATACTTAAATATATATTTTTATATGAATTCACAAATATATATAGAGAGAGAGAGAGAGAAAGAGAGATGGAGAGAGGGACAGTAAATTGAAATGAATAAATTTATACTATATTATTAATATCAGTTCCATGTATTCAACATCAGAAAAGTCTTTTAGCATACGATCGTTTCTAAGACTAAAGAATTGTTTTTTATTAATTCGAACATGTCCTTTCTTCAGCACCGATTCCATAACATCACAACTAGAAGTCGAACAAGACGCCAACATAATTCATACTTAAAAAAAAACAGTTATTAATGCAAAACACATATACAAATATTAACAATAACAATGATAATAATAAAAAATGTAATCAGGAAAATTATAAGAAAGTCAAAACTGATTTGATATCTGCAGTGTTTTGAGTATATAAATTTGACTTAATCTCCATTAACTTTAAAGTTGGGTTAATACTTGTCCACTTATACTCAATCTAAGTCTATTCATTAGACTTTCTAGTCCTATATCATCATCATCATCATCATCATCATCATCATCATCATCATCATCATCCGATTTATTTTTAACACACCTTTGATCAGTCCTCTATAAGAGGGTGGACACTGTCTGTTAGTCTTGATCGAAGTGTTCCTTTCCAGGCTCAGCGGTCGCGAGGATCAAAGTTCCCAATCCCCAGGGTTGCACGGTAGCGTTTATACAGCTTATCCGCAAGAGAGCTTAGGTCTTCCAGCCTGACGACTTGATGTGATGAACATGTCTCTGACACGGGAGATCCAGCTGGAGCTTCACTCGACATGGCCAAGCCTAAGAACATCAGATATTTCTTCCATGCCCAGCTTAGAGAGAAGAGTCTAGAAGTGAGTGTCGCCTTCCGGTTTTACATAGTAGATCTATCTAATCATGGCTCTTTCGTTGCGCTACAATCTTTTGAGAGTGCTCGCCGATGAAGTCCATGTTTCGGAGCCATAAAGCATGACACTCCTCACACAGCTGGTGTACACCGGTCCTCTAGTCGTGGCGGCCATATGCTTATTTGTTAAGATGGGCATGAGTTCTCTAAAGCCCTTCCAGGCACATATGAATCAGGTAATTGTAGCACTCTCATAATCACCATCGGCTGGAAGGCAGTCGTCCTAGTAAAAGAACTCAGCTACAGCTTCGAGTTTGCTATCCTTAACCCCTACCTTTTTCACTGGCCTACCGTCGATTGGTCTCTCTCTCTCTCTCTCTCTCTCTCTATATATATATATATATATATATATATATATATATATATAGAGAGAGAGAGAGAGAGAGAGAGGGGATCGAACCTTCGATATTGATGTCTATAATCCAGCGTTCTACCACTGGACCAAGACGCTCTATCTAGAAATATGTACGATTTTTATCACCTAAATATTTAATGTATTTTTATATTTATAATGTATCTTTTATTGGTTATTGTAGCGTTCGTTGTTATTTTGCTTACTATTATTTCCATTGTCTCACTTTCCTAAGTGATTAAGATGCAGAAAATTGCATTATTAGTCGCCCTTAATTTCATTTTTTCCGTTAATATACATTTGTATTTATTTTATACGTACATAAAAGTAATCCATGGACACGTCACAGTCGGCATCAGCTTGGCTAACTTAGACAGAGATCGAACCTTCGATATTGATGTCTATAGTCCAGCGTTCTACCACTGGACCAAGACGCTCTGTCTAGAAATATGTACAATCGTATATATATATATATATATATATATATATATATATATATATATATATATATATATGTGTATATATATATATATGTATGTATATATATATATATATATAT
>OY744532.1:90323577-90381077 GCA_963556195.1 Sepiola atlantica
ACTGTTTACTTACTGACCAGACGCTACTGTATTAGCTTATTGAAACCCCACCCGAACTCCTAACTGAAGTCAGTGCAGGCCTGGCATTATATTGTTGCTTACTAGCGATGAGCTGTAACTAAACAAGCTCCCCCTACCGTACTCCCAGCATCGGCCATAGTTCCATCCACTTAACCTCCTCCTCCACTTTCCTAAATTCACACCCATCTCCAACTTTTTACTGGCTTCGTCTTCGACCAGAGAATTCTCTCTCATTCCTTAGATTCGATCGAAGTAACTACTTATACTTGTCACTGACTGCTTGAAATATATACAACATTTTAAACTCAACACCTTAAAAACCTTTTTCATTCGCGGTCCACGGAAATATTTTTAAATGGTCCTATTTCTCAAAATTACATCCGAACAAGTGCTTTTTATCTACGGTTGAACTGAACATAATTCTATTGGATTTACTACATTTTTAACATTTTTAACGCAGTATCCACGAAATCCCTCCTCCATCTTTAAATCTTTCGTCATCGGACATTTTGTCAACGGATATTCACCAACTGGACGGACTCTATATTTTGATAACCTTTTCACACACACACTCTTACTTTCCATTATTTTATATTGTTTCTGAAATTTTTCAAATTTTGAATTTTCGCTATTTCCCTGCCAACTTATCCATCTATGTAATTCCTCTGATGATAAGATGTTAATCTTTGAAAAGACTGGCTTAAAGAAAGAAAAATAAACATATTTTTATCGAGTACAGGTTGTATTGAACAATCGAAGATGAAATAGATTTGCCATCCGCACATCTTTATCTCTCTTCTTTCATTTATCTTTATATATATATATATATATATATATATATATATATATATATATATATATATATATATATATATATATATTTGGATTTTTCATTTAGAAAATAGATTATTCAGTGAAGACCGGGGTTAGGCCAATAAAAACAAGTTCGGGTGCATTTGGGTCTAATTTTTTGGCTGTTTTTGCTGGTGTGGGACTATTTTTTTGCTGTTTCGCCTAATAGCAACAATGTTGTGAAAATCTTGCGAGATATTTTTCTAAGACATTCTCTATATTTTTGTTCAGTTTTATTTTTTAATTTTTTATTTTATATATATATATATATATTTTTCTTCTCTTCTAAGTGACCTCAATTAAAGCAACACCACATTGTGTATTGCCGGTTGTTGTAATTCTTATTTCAGCTACTTCACTTCCCTGATGATCTGTCAAGTAAGGACCTGCTTGGTAGTGAAACACGTGTAGGTAAAAAGCTCTTTAATTTGAAAATGATAAATAAATAATCTTTGAATGAAAAAGTCTTTTGTGGTGTTGATTGGGCTCCAGAACGGAATGTTTTGGTAAGCCTTCAAAAAATCATATATATATATATATATATATATATATATATATATATATATATATATATATATATATATATATATATATCACCATTTAACTATAACATATATATATATTTCACCATTTAACTATAACATACATATATATATATATATTTATATACATATATATATATATATATCACCATTTAACTATAACACCGATCAAAGAAGCAATAGAATTATCAGAGTTTCCGAAGATCCATCATACTATAAGTTAATATTAATATAAAAAATGATTTAATCAGCGGTAAATCACCGCAAACCTCGGAATTACAGTTTCCACTGTTCACCAAGTGATTGTCCAATTGATCAACAAGGGAAAATAATCAATATGATCTTGCCTTATTCAATCAGAACTTTTTGACAGCAGTCGTCTTCATTATTGATGTCAATAAACGTGTCTATTTACTTCTTTATAAAGTTAGGTATGTTTATACGTTCACAGATCTTTATATAAAGGATTCACTCATAAACTAATTAAAGTAATAGATAGGGTATCCACCACTTCTGTGAGCATCGTCAGGCAGACGAATGCGGACATGAAAACTCGGCTCACCTTTAACGGACAATTGTCTGACGAGATTCCGATATATAATGGAGTACAAGAGGGTGACATTCCGGCATTAATGCTCTTCTCCATATTCTTTGCTGTTATGCTTTCGCTTGCATTCAACGATAGGTACAAATATATTCTTTTTCAATTTAGAACGACCGAAAACGTTTTCAATTTGAGTTAACTTTAAGTCAAAGGTCTTTCAAAGTCTAATCTAGAAACCTTTCTATACTGATGCTACTAACTTTCTTAACCACAAAACTGAACACATACAACTCATTTTGGATTGATTTTGCTGCCTCATGAACGGTGTTAGGTCTTAAAATTAGCTTTAAAAAGACGAAAATCATGTTTACACTGGCATCTGGTGAATCCTACATTGAGCAAGATATTCAGGTCTATAACATTTCTTTAGGTGCGGTGGATACCTTTGTGTATCTTGGCAGCACCTTGTCAAGGGATGGCTCGCTTGATGCAGAAATAGATCTGCGGATACAGAAACCCTCTGTTACCTTTAGTAAGCTGGAGAAACGAGTTTCGGCAGATCGAGGTGTCACCTCCAGGACCAAGCTCACTGTGTAGAGGGCTTATGTATTGACGGTTCTGCTGTATTCATGTGAGACAGGGACCGTACATCGTAGACATCTCAAACTGTTTGCACGCTTTCATCAGAAATGTATGATGCACATACTCAGTATCAAGTGGCAGAGTAAAATACCTGACAGTGAAGTTCTTGTCAAGGTAGGATACACGAACATCGACGCTATGATAATCACCGCCCACATGCGCTGGGCAGGTCATACGGTTAGCATGGAGGATGATGGAATTCCTAAACAATTATTGTACGGTTAACTAAGACTGGGAAGCGATCGCAACACAAGACCAGAAAAAGGTGCAAAGACTGTATCAAATATACCCTGAATGGACTCTGAGATTTCGGAGACATTTGCCCTGGAACGAGTGTCATGGGGAACACACGTGAAGAAGGGCTGTGCAATCTTTGAAAATATTCGCATAGAGCATGGAAGACTGAAGCCTAGAGTGTGCAAAGGATGGCAGAATAACCTTTTTAAAGGCATACAGAGCTAGATATGTGATAAATGTGACCGCATTCTTCTATCTGGCTATAGAAATCATTTGAAGTCTCATGCAAGATCAGGGTCACATATATCAGGAGCAAGCTCATATATATATATATATATATAATATATATATATATATATATATATATATATATATATATATATACATATAATATTTATAAATAAATATTAATTATTTATTACCTACATATATATATATATATATATATATATATATATATATATATATATATATATATAAGATATATACATATAATATTTATAAATAAATATTAATTATTTATTACCTACATATATATATATATATATATATATATATATTACCTGACATGATATGCACTATGATCTGTATATAAAATATATTTTACCGAGGTATTTATCATTGGATTTACGCTTTAAGTTCTTGTGTTGAATGTTTTGTTTTGTTCGAATATTGTTATTGTTTTTTTTCCTGAATGTAAATGAAGTAAATATAATAAAAATCGTCTGTAAACAGCTGTAAAAGAACTGTAACACCGGTGTATGTGCTCTTTACTTCGAATATGATTTGAAAACATTTGAATTTAATATATATATATATATATATATATATATATATATATATGTGTGTGTGTGTGTATGTACGTGTGTGTCTGTGTGTGTGTTTAATTATATCGGACAAAATTTCGTTTGATGTCTTGCTCCACTTTTCAAACTTTTAGTAGTGGTAGCAAAACAATATGACCTTCTTTTGTGCAACAGAATATGGGTGGGCTTTTAAGCCTCTCATTTTTTAAATATTGTGTTGCTGCATACGGTAGAGATAGGGGCAGGAGATTTTTATCAAGACCTAATGGCTGACCCTGGTTGGCCTCTGTCAAAGTTGGAGTGTCACTTCCAGTAGCAGGAAAGTTTACACCATTGCTACCTTTTCCAGCCTGTGTGTTTGCGTGAGTATGGAAGTAATTGGATTTATTTAGCGACTACAGTTGTTTAAATTAATTTCCATTGCATCGTTTCACATGTTAGCATTATTACCGTATTTTGATGTAATTCAACACAATCCGAATCAAGATGGCGCTAACATATTGTTACTGAGAGGGTTGTTTTATTATATGAGAAAATACATAAAGTTATATAAGAAAAAAGATATGGGGAGATACTCATTTACACTTCAAGTCAGTTTATTCACAAAGAAAAACACAAAGAGTAAATCAGCGCAGCTGCACACAAGCCTATTATACAGAAAAGTTCAGTAACAAATATAATACAATGAAAGTTTTAAAAACAATGACCAACTATTTGTTCTAGAAATAAAGCAAAGAGGCATGAAATGTTTCGCTTTCCTTTTTTTCTACATGCACTTAAAACAAACGTCAGTTCAATTTCTCATAAGAGACAAAGTTCTTTCCCTTTGTTATTACTTGAAATTATCTGTTTTCTTTTCTGTGTCCAAGTTGAAAACAAAGGAATCAAAGCTTTTTAACGTCGATGAAATAGGAAAGTTTTTCGAAGTTTCCAGATTTCAAACTTACGAAGACAGAAAAACACAATTCATCATTTTCGTTATCTCCTTTTTGAAAAAAAAATAAAGAAAAGAAACATTCTTTTTTTCTACAATAATATAGAGTGTCATTTGTCTTTTTGAAAAAAAAAATAAAGAAAAGCAACATTCTTTTTTTCTACAATAATATAGAGTGTCATTTGTCTTTTAAAAAAAAATAAAGAAAAGAAACATTCTTTTTTTTCTACAATAATATAGAGTGTCATTTGTCTTTTTGAAAAAAAAAAAAAGAAAAGAAACATTCTTTTTTTCTACAATAATATAGAGTGTCATTTGTCTTTTAAAAAAAATAAAGAAAAGAAACATTCTTTTTTTTCTACAATAATATAGAGTGTCATTTGTCTTCTTGAAAAAAAATAAAGAAAAGCAACATTCTTTTTTTCTACAATAATATAGAGTGTCATTTGTCTTTTAAAAAAAAATAAAGAAAAGAAACATTCTTTTTTTTCTACAATAATATAGAGTGTCATTTGTCTTCTTGAAAAAAAAATAAAGAAAAGAAACATTCTTTTTTTCTACAATAATATAGAGTGTCATTTGCCTTTTTGAAAAAAAAAATAAAGAAAAGCAACATTCTTTTTTTCTACAATAATATAGAGTGTCATTTGTCTTTTTGAAAAAAAAATAAAGAAAAGAAACATTCTTTTTTTCTACAATAATATAGAGTGTCATTTGTCTTTTTGAAAAAAAAAATAAAGAAAAGCAACATTCTTTTTTTCTACAATAATATAGAGTGTCATTTGTTTTTCGATGGAAAATGAAGTAAAAAATATGTCGAGGGAAATTTTATTAAAGTTTCTTCTTGATAGAAAAACGATAAACATCAAAATCTATGAATATAATAATTGTGGTCAAAGAAGACCGTTTTAACGACGTTGATAAACTTAACATTTTCAGATAAATCTTAAATACCACCTTTAATTCTTAAAATGGATTCTGGAAAAAATACGTTGTCTTCAAAAGAGTCGTTCTAATTGTGACAAACATCTAACGAAGCTTGCAGAAAACTGGATTCCTTCGTGTCACAATCAGCAGTAGCGAATGAAAACAAATGTTGTTTTTTGGGGGTTTTTTTAACGTAGTTAACCCCAAACAAGGCAGGCCGCCACTGTAGACATAAGGGGCTACTGAGAAGATAGAAAAGGGGAAGGTTGGGGGGGGGGTCAACCTAAACTGGGATCTTCTAATGACATGTTTGTTTTGATTATAGAGTGGGTTAGCCAAGGTGGGTACTTGTCTGGTGCCAATAAGCTCACACAACCAGTCCATTAGTCACAATTGGTTAGGGGTTGTGGCCTCGGGAAAGCCCACCGGAGATAATTGCAGGGTCCCTTTCCATGCGCGACATGACACATACAACTACCCACGGTATTATGCAACTGATAGTTGAGCAGCCGTTCTTGGCGCTACCCAAGAGTTTGGGCTCCTTGCTGTCAGTCAGAAACAGCAGCCAGACAAGGTGTCTAACCTGTCGGAACAAGAGAAACCCAGACTGTTCTATGTAAAACTTAGTGACGAAAAAACTTTCCGCAAGTTGCCCAAATAGAGAGAAAGAGAACGGCGTTCATTGTCCTAGTAAGGAAACAAGGCTAGGCACTGGGGTTTTTTGGGACGTCCCAGCGCTGGTACCTCTGCGTCTGGCTAATAGACAAAAAAGGAGTGCAAGGGCCGGCGATAGGCAGAACCTATCTTCCCTCCAAGGGGATGGCTAATAACTCGTATGCCACGATCAAGTAAAATATATGTTTGGTGTGCAAATCAACAAATCGTCATTTTTATAGTGCTATGGGTCGACGAAAGACAGCTTATTACGTGTAGGAGAGCAAGCTTCCACAGTTAAATTAGTAATCAAAGAGAAAACTGTTTCTTTACCTCCCATCCAAAGAAAGGTCTAACAACTCGGATGTCACATCCATCTAAAATGTATGTTCATTATCGAATGCAAATCAACAAATCATAAAAGCACACTTAAATCATATCTCGTTTCCCCCACATTCAACCACAGAACTTTCCATGCGACTGGGGCACCTGGAATCAAAGTTTCACAACAACACAAAGAAAAGAAGAATATTCCGAATTTTGAGAAGGACCATTTATTAAACTTTTGACATTAGACATCTTCAACCTTGGTCCTTTAGTTTATAATCGATTCTTAAGTCATTTCGTTTCATATCCTGTTCGCTGCAAAGCTTGCCAACGAACTGACTATTACTTTCGCTCACTCCCTCTTCGAGCCATGACATCATATCCGATTTCCTGTTAACGTGTTAACGCCCCGCTGCGAATCCTGATCATCAGATATGTACTAGCGAACGTACCTCTACTATTTAACACAGAGCTACCTTCTTCTTCTCCTTCCGAGACTACTACTAATTTGAAATAATACCAAGAACATAGGTCAATCGTGAAACTGTATACGTTCGTCTGACAACGTAAGTTGAAATTCCATCGAAATTTTCAACTTGGCGGAACTTTTAAAGATCAAGTTCAATAGGCAACGCCATATATAATGCGGGGCTTCATTGGTTACAATATGAGCCAAGTAGGGAGTCTCTACTATAAACAGAACCAAAGTTATCGCCTAAAATGTGACCATTGTCTTTTCCATGACCTTGACCTTGACCTTGATATTTGACCTTCATATCCAAAAATTAAATTACTTCTAAGTTAGACACACACAAACATAATTACAAATTCGGCAAAATACATAACCTTCTTGACACACATAGACATGGACGAACCGAAATTTGTGACCGATGCTAACATTTCTCTTTATATATTTATTTGTGAAAATATGACTACTGTAAACGTATTTGTAAAAAGCATTATGACCACCAAAACCATTATGATAATTTAATCATAACGTTGTTTTATTATTTTTTTTAAATGACGTCATTAATCTTTTTTACTTTTTGCTTTTGTTTTTTAATATTATTTTACTTATTATTGTTTACTTTTCGTATCTTTTTTTATTTTTCAAGTAAAATTCTTATTGTTGCGACTCATTCGTATTATCCAATAGAATGGCATTTTTGTTCTTGTTAAAAAAATAATCTTTTCTTCAAATCAAAGGTAAGAAATGGCGCTCGGCATCCTGTGAATGTTGGCTCTTCTTATTTCAGAATAAAACAGACCAAACACAGGTAAATAAATAGTATCAGCACCAACCTCGAAGAGGAAGAAATGAATCATAAAAGAAATGAGACTAGTAATGAACTGCTATTACATAAGCAACCCAACACAAAGAGGTTCCTTTAAACATATAGAATAGAAAAAATCCTGTATTTATGCCATCGATTTAACCCACACCCAGTATAATAAAATTGTTAAACCCTATCTTTTGTTATCATAGTTCACCCAAAAACAAGGCAGGCCGCCACTGTAGACGTAAAGGACTACTGAGAATTAGGGTGTAAGTTAGGGGGGGGGGCATCCTAAGTTAGGAGATGTGCAACGAGATGTCTGTTTACATTAGTTTTAATTTTTTGCATGTCGGTACAGTCGGGGAAACAGTGAGCAGCGAGGGGATTCCAGAGGCCAGCAACACGACGAAAAGAAGCTATTGGAGTAGAAGGCTCTCCGGCATCTGAGGACCCCACAGTGAATGCCTGAGACTTAGCTGATTGTCGGTTGGTCTAGTGTATTTAGGTCGACGGGACACTAGAGCAGCAAGTTCATCGGAGCACAATCCATTGAAGTATTTGTGAAACAAGCACAAGGATGCAACATTGCGGCGATGGGACAGGGTCTGAAGCTTGGTAGGTAGTGAGAGACCTATTAAGTTGGCGACTTTTCGAGGACAAGTGGATGATGCACCAGCCCAAAAGTGGCAACAATACTCCATGCATGGGCGGATGGTGGCTTTGGTGAGGTATAGGATAATGTCAGGTGTGAGAAGTTTACTAGCGCGATAGAATGAGCCCATCTCGTCTGACTGTATGAGTTCACGTTTACACGTAACTTTTCAAATTAACTTTTGATTCAATAAAATAATGTTTTCTCAAAATCAAAAGTCACATAATTTTTTTTTCTTTTGTATTTTTCAATAATCAGTTCTCTTTTGGTGTTTAGGGATATTAATAATTATGAATAATTAATTCGTTTCCGCCTCAAATAAATTTATATTTCTTGTTTATTTTAAGAATTACATTTTCCATTTCCTGTTTATTTTAAGAAGCGGAAAGTCTATATTGTTCATTAACAGTCCAATTTTATACACGTTAAATGGTTAATGTAAACGTTGTACACCCACATTAAAAAAATGGGATCGTCCGATTATGAATGGTGAGTTATCTCATGTCCCTTTACCTGTTTTACAATGAATTGTTCCAATATTAAATTATGTCGTCTCGTCGACTAAAAAGGTACAAACTTTAGGTAAAAACTTTTTAATTTCCATGGAAGGTGCTCGACTGAGCTCCAGCATTTGGTCCTTCCTTGTAAGACATTTACAGCAAGAACTCGTCTTCTTACCACGATGAAGAAAAACGTTCCTTTCACCATCCATGTGCGTAGCTTGAGGCAGAATTTTAATGGACAGAACTTTTTTGCAAGGGCTTACCAACTATGGAACACATTACCGCGGGACAGCTTCCCTGATGATTACAACTTGGTTGTCTTCAAGTCCAATGTCATACAATTGATTAATGTTAATACTTTCATAGTGTTCCTCATTTTCGGCTGGCTATCATGCTCGTTTCATTAACCCTTATCCTCGAGTCGCTCTGAGCCTTGGTAAGTGGTGACCTCAATAGTAAAAAAAGAGATGCCTTTTTGTGCCTCGGATATATCCTTAAGCATTGACATTCATGACACTGGCCGGATATTTGCACTTTTTTATATACCAATATTTTGACAGAATATTCATGAGATTCCCTCATATGTTTCTCAGTAAATAAATGTAGCGTTTTAGGGAGGAAAAGCCATATATATATATATATATATATATATATATATATATATATATATATATTACTCTTTAGAGTAAGTTGCTCAATTTTTAAAGATTCTAGCGAAAAATATGAAAGGTATTCGCAAAAACGAAATATTCCACTTACTGAATTGGTGTTTGACTGCAAAATTTCTCCATCACTTTTCAAGAATGAATGAATAATATTTTCTGAGATTTGACTTTAGATTTGTGATCACTGATTATATTCTCATACACTCGAAGACGAATTAACCTATTCTGACTACATTCGCCAGGTGTTTCAAAACGCGAGTGAGTATGACTGTAACATCTCTATTCTAGGACCATTTTCGGTGTTACAAATCTTATCTTAATTTGATATTTTAAAGGAAGGAAACGAACCAATTTCTACTGAACTTCCTCACCCAAACAATTATACCCCTAATTATTCTCAATCATCTCGACGATTTATGCGAATGTTCAATTGTTATAGAAAGCTAATTTCGAAATTCCCTAATTTCCCTCTCACAGAATGTATTCGTCGAAATTCTAATTCAAAACAAGGTTTAGAACAGAGGAAACTGTTTCATTTCAAGCCATTAAGAAGGCATTACCAAGCACGACAGTGTTATCAAGTTCGAACCGTGTGTTGGTCGTGATTAACAAAAATTACTCGATAGGTTCAACCTAACATCTGATGATAGATGACAAACATGTTTCAATTGGTTACTTCCGACGTACCTCTCAATGGCTTATATAGGTCAAAAATAGAATATACTATTAAATTGGTGTTAGACTGCAAAATTTTTCCATCACTTTTCAAGAATGAATGAATAATATTTTCTGAGAGTTTGACTTTAGATTTGTGATCACTGATTATATTCTCATACACTCAAAGACAAATTAACCTATTATGAATACATTCTTCCACGTTTCGTTTGTTCTGTTCAAGAGGTTTGAACGTTCATTGGTCAACATTTGATACGTGATCCGTTATCTGACAAACACGTTCCAATTGGTTACTTCCGACGTTCCTCTCAATGGCTTATATAGATCAAAAATAGAAGACACCATTAAACATGAGACAAGATAAACCTTTTCCCACGTTTCGTTTGTTCTGTTCAAGAGTTTTGAACGTTCATTGGTCAACATTTGATACGTGATCCGTTATCTGACAAAAGATTGAAAATACTTAGCACCGCCTGTTATTCATTTGATCTAAGGATTTTAACATCTCTTTATATATAGTTAGCTATGCGTATATATTTATATATTTGTATGTACAAGATTCACTCCTACATCATTAACTCATCATTACGAATTTTAGAACACAGCTACTACGCGTAAAAGGTCGTAATGTGGTATATATTTAGTTTAATTTAGCTTCATGTGAAAGAAAGTACAAACGGTATAAAAGCCCTTTGTAAAAATTCAGATACCTCCTAGTTTTGTAAAATTATAACCAGGGGTATTAGATATCAATTAATAAATATTTCGGAGATTTAATTTTTTCTTTGAGTAATTTAAAATGGTTTTAGGGGACATAGTATAGTAACAACCTCCTATTTTAAAATTCAGATATTTAAGATTTGCATTAAGTTTGATCCATAGTGATTAAACACCAACTAACAAAATTCACTGAATTTCAGTTTCCTTTTAAGATTTTTTTAAGTCTTAAATTTTAGGCATTTTCTAGGATCAAAATCATGTATTTCGATCAGAATTGGAATAAGGATTCTAGGCATGAGGTTTAGTATGATTATATCTTGATTTTAACTTCGTAATTTTGATGGAATTTCAACTCCTAATTTTTTCAAATTCTGTGTATGTATCTGATGGTCTTTGATAACAGTAACCACTATGAAAATGTTCAGCCTGATCAGATAAAGTTTTTAGAATTATCAAGTTTGTTATGGCATAACTTCGAGAATGCTCCGTACAATATGGAGAAGTAAGACCCAGTTAAGACTTTGGGTTATCCTTACATTGTCAGGCGGAGGTATGCAGTCTCACGAGAGGCTTCTGTTCTTGTTTCATTTGCTTTTTCATTTGCGTTTTCCGCTTTTTCTTATTCTTTTTCGGGTGTGTTTTTAATGATCGAATTTGCTTTACAAAGTTTCCGCTGTTCACGCATAAACGTACGATTTTAAAGTAACACTTTTTTGGTACTGGTACATCTTTTAGAACCAGATAAAATCGACTTTTGCCGAGGCAGAAATACGTAAACAGCCGGAAAAAGTCGAATCAAAACGAACCGGCGTCAAAATTAAAACGAGACAGATTTTCAACAGAAAAAAATAATGGAAAAAAAAAAAACACTTCCCGTATGTTTATTTTTATGGAAATTTATTTATCTTTTAACGAAGAAAATCATGTTTGTTTTTTTTAAGGAAAAGTTAATTTTGTTTTTCGATGAATTGTGTTTTTCTTTTTAATAAACTAAAGATTGCGAAGAGCATAATCAATGAAACAACGATTTTTTTTTTTGGGGGGGGGTACTGGTACCGTTTTTGAACTGGACAAATACCGACTAGATTACACTTAGTTTTGAGTTAGTTTAGGGTAAGGTTAGTGTTAAGTTAGTTTTTTTTTAAGTAAGGTTTTTGTCCCGTTGAAAAGCTGTACAAGTTTTTCTTTCAGTGATTTTCTAAAATCTTTTAGATATTCTTTTGAAGTTAGCGCAAGCGTGAGAGGATGGTTTCGTGTTCCTGTTGGATACTGTCACCAGAAAACCCTCCTTCTCTGCAGAGTCATATCCTCCGAAGACCAAAAGTTGGCGTCTGCTTCTCTTGCCTTCCGATTGGCATATTCCGACCGTTTATGTAAACGGCCGGAAGATGCTGAGCAAGAAGTCGGTTTCGTCAGGTCCAAAAGCTATACTAGTACCGATTTTTTAATTATTTCATTATTTAAAAAAAAAATATTTTTTGCTAATTTAATGACAAAACGATGTCGTAAATAATCCAAATAAATTGTCTCAGCATGGACTTTAATATAAACTTCTATAATATTTTGTATCATAAAACGGTCGTCAAACGAAAAGAAAAACAAAACATTTTAATAAATGACAACGATATGTATTTATTTAAATTACCTACACCGTTGGGTGTAGGTTAGCGAAAGTTAGGACAGTGTCAGAATGAAGAACGGAATTAACTAAGAAAGTTTGGTTAGCTGCAGAAAGTCGTATTGGGGAAATATATTTTCAGTTAACATGGTTTTTTTTATTGGCTTCGGTGATGGATGCAGGAGAGAAAAAGTATTTCTTGGTTGGCACCGGGAAGTTCTCTGCGGCTGCTGCTTTTCCGATATGAGCTATAAGTAGTCTTTCAAAGTTCGTGATGGAATTAATACGCACTGGAAGCTGATTCGTCCTCGTGTGACCAAATTACCTCACAGGGCTGCCCTCTGCCAGAGGAAATAAATGTTAATGTTTATGACTGCTACCAGTAAATAAATGTTAATTTTTATGACTGCTACCAGTAAATAAATGTTAATGTTTATGACTGCTACCAATAAATAAATGTGAATGTTTATGACTGCTACCAATAAATAAATGTTAATGTTTATGACTGCTACCAATAAATTAATGTCAATGTTCATGACTGCTACCAGTAAATACATGTTAATGTCTATGACTGCTACCAATAGATAAATGTTAATGTTTATGACTGCTAGCAATAAATAAATGTTAATGTTTATGACTGCTACCAGTAAATATATGTTAATGTTTATGACTGCTACCAATAAATACATGTTAATGTTTATGACTGCTACCAATAAATAAATGGTAATGTTTATGACTGCTACCAATAAATATATGTTAATGTTTATGACTGCTACCAATAAATAAATGTTAATGTTTATGACTGCTACCAATAAATAAATGGTAATGTTTATGACTGCTACCAATAAATAAATGTTAATGTTTATGACTGCTACCAGTAAATAAAGTTTAATGTTTATGACTGCAACCAGTAAATAAATGTTAATGTTTATGACTGCTACCAATAAATAAATGTTAATGTTTATGACTGCTACTAGTAAATAAATGTTAATGTTTATGACTGCTACCAATAAATAAATGTTAATGTTTATGATTGTTACCAATAAATAAATGTTAATGTTTATGACTGCTACTAGTAAATAAATGTTAATGTTTATGACTGCTACCAGTAAATAAATGTTAATGTTTATGATTGTTACCAATAAATAAATGTTAATGTTTATGACTGCTACCAATAAATACATGTTAATGTTTATGACTGCTACCAATAAATACATGTTAATGTTTATGACTGCTACCAATAAATTAATGTTAATGTTCATGACTGCTACCAGTAAATAAATGTTAATGTTTATGACTGCTACCAATAGATAAATGTTAATGTTTATGACTGCTAGCAATAAATAAATGTTAATGTTCATGACTGCTACCAGTAAATAAATGTTAATGTTTATGACTGTTACCAATAAATAAATGTTAATGTTTATGACTGCTACTAATAAATAAATGTTAATGTTTATGACTGCTACCAATAAATAAATGTTAATGTTTATGATTGCTACCAATAAATAAATGTTAATGTTTATGACTGCTACCAATAAATAAATGTTAATGTTTATGACTGCTACCAATAAATAAATGTTAATGTTTATGATTGCTACCAATAAATAAATGTTAATGTTTATGACTGCTACCAATAAATAAATGTTAATGTTTATGACTGCTACCAATAAATAAATGTTAATGTTTATGACTGCTATCAATAAATAAATGTTAATGTTTATGACTGCTACCAATAAATAAATGTTAATGTTTATGACTGCTAGCAATAAATAAATGTTAATGTTTATGACTGCTACCAGTAAATATATGTTAATGTTTATGACTGCTACCAATAAATTAATGTTAATGTTTATGACTGCTACCAATAAATAAATGGTAATGTTTATGACTGCTACCAATAAATAAATGTTAATGTTTATGACTGCTACCAGTAAATAAAGTTTAATGTTTATGACTGCTTCCAGTAAATAAATGTTAATGTTCATGACTGCTACCAATAAATAAATGTTAATGTTTATGACTGCTACCAATAAATAAATGTTAATGTTTATGACTGCTACCAATAAATAAATGTTAATGTTTATGACTGCTACCAATAAATACATGTTAATGTTTATGACTGCTACCAATAAATTAATGTTAATGTTTATGATTGTTACCAATAAATAAATGTTAATGTTTATGACTGCTACCAATAAATAAATGTTAATGTTTATGACTGCTACCAATAAATAAATGTTAATGTTTATGACTGCTACCAATAAATACATGTTAATGTTTATGACTGCTACCAATAAATAAATGTTAATGTTTATGACTGCTACCAATAAATTAATGTTAATGTTCATGACTGCTACCAGTAAATACATGTTAATGTTTATGACTGCTACCAATAAATAAATGTTAATGTTTATGACTTCTACCAATAAATAAATGCTAATGTTTATGACTGCTACCAATAAATAAATGTTAATATTTATGACTGCTACCAATAAATAAATGTTAATGTTTATGACTGCTACCAATAAATACATGTTAATGTTTATGACTGCTACCAATAAATTAATGTTAATATTTATGACTGCTACTAGTAAATAAATGTTAATGTTTATGACTGCTACCAATAGATAAATGCTAATGTTTATGACTTCTACCAATAATTAAATGTTAATATTTATGACTGCTACCAATAAATAAATGTTAATGTTTATGACTGCTACCAATAAATAAATGTTAATGTTTATGACTGCTACCAATAAATTAATGTTAATATTTATGACTGCTACTAGTAAATAAATGTTAATGTTTATGACTGCTACCAATAGATAAATGCTAATGTTTATGACTGCTACCAATAAATTAATGTTAATATTTATGACTGCTACCAATAAATAAATGTTAATGTTTATGACTGCTACCAATAAATACATGTTAATGTTTATGACTGCTACCAATAAATTAATGTTAATATTTATGACTGCTACTAGTAAATAAATGTTAATGTTTATGACTGCTACCAATAAATACATGTTAATGCTTATGACTGCTAGCAATAAATTAATGTTAATGTTTATGACTGCTACCAATAAATAAATGTTAATGTTTATGACTGCTACCAATAAATAAATGTTAATGTTTATGACTGCTACCAATAAATAAATGTTAATGTTTATGACTGCTACCAATAAATTAATGTGAATGTTTATGACTGCTACTAGTAAATAAATGTTAATGTTTATGACTGCTACCAATAAATTAATGTGAATGTTTATGACTGCTACTAGTAAATAAATGTTAATGTTTATGACTGCTAGCAATAAATAAATGTTAATGTTTATGACTGCTACCAGTAAATATATGTTAATGTTTATGACTGCTACCAGTAAATATATGTTAATGTTTATGACTGCTACCAATAAATAAATGGTAATGTTTATGACTGCTACCAATAAATAAATGGTAATGTTTATGACTGCTACCAGTAAATAAAGTTTAATGTTTATGATTGCTACCAGTAAATAAATGTTAATGTTCATGACTGCTACCAATAAATAAATGTTAATGTTTAATACTGCTACCTGTGATTCCAAGAAATTCAATTAATAGTTTCTTCTGTATTTCCAGGAAACAGACTTTGGTCTCCTTAACGCCCTTAACTGACACTATGTGATTTTTTCTTAATTTTACATTCAGTAATATCTGGTGTGGTATTTGCCCTGGGCGAGCTGAGCTGGCTTCCACTGAATGATAAAGTTTCTAGGGAATATAAGATTAACATGTGATCCCCAGTCGCATGTATATCCCGGTCAGGGGAGATTACATACAACGCCTAATTTTCCCAAATGGTCACCAATCTAGAACTGACAAGGCTCAACGTTGCTTAACTTCAGGGATCTAATGAGAACCAGTATGCAAACGTGATTATGCCGTACATATACAATGTCTGTGCCACCTTCTGTGAAATGGCCACAGGGTTATTCATTGGAATGCTGTGTGTCCTGAAATAGGATGTAACTTATAATATATTTCGAATTAATTTTCTCTAACCCTAACCCATCGAAGATAGATTGAACATCGGCCAATAGTTCAACACTAAACAATTTCACACTGTCTACATTTTCTATTTCCTCTTTGTCTTTACTTTCTTCTTTTTTCTTTCATTTGCCATTTCAGTTTATCCTGTCTACGTTTGTATTCATTGAAATCGCTCCAGACGAGACATGAAGCCACTTGATGTAAGGATCTAAATAGAACGAAAGCTAAGACAGAAGTTGTTTATTGACCTTAGTCTTGAACAAAAACCGAGTCTATAGATAGAAAGAAAACAGTCAACAGAAAGAGAGTTCTGCAAGTCTGCAATATGAAGCTGCGTTATATCGAGGTATCAAAACAGCAAATTTGTGAAGACAACTGGACCAACAGGTCAAACGAGCTCGAACAAAGGAAGCAGGGAATAGATCAGACAATTTAGAAGAACACATGTCATAATAGTATTTATAGAAAAGACTGAGATTAGCAGCATCACGTCTGTGGGAGAGGGGGGGGCATAGAAGAAAAAAAGGTTGCAACCAATCAAATTACAGATACGTTTCTGAACCTTCTCACGAACCCTTAAATGGGAGAGCCCAAATACTTCACCAGCCCAGTACTCCATATAAGGTCTGATAGTTGATTTGTAGAGATAGAGCATAGCCTCAAGGGTGAGAAAGTGTTTGGGGCGATAGAGGGAACCGGCTTTACAAGAAGCAGAAAAAGCAATAAATCTAATGTATAAACCCCAAGAAAGATTTGATGAAGAAAGAAAGACCAAAGAGTCGATTTCTCCTCAAGAACAGAGCCATCCATTAAAATCTCAGGACGATTAAAGATTCTTCTTTATTTATTTGATACCTCTCATGTAGAAACATTTATTTTCATTGTGACTTTTACATATCTGAATAAAGCATACAATATACCGAAACATCATATACAATGAATATAGTATTTATCTCTTAAAAATATGTTAAAGCTATCTGTATACAGGTAGTAATAGGAGAGAAGGGAGTTAGAATAGGATTAGTCTTGTAAACATCCACGTAATGTTAAAAGTTAGGTAGAGTGGTATTATTCAATTAGAATTCAAGGGAGGCTGCGTGTCCCGGAAGTAACGTCATGGGTACAGGAAGCAGGTAAGTGGATGTGTCAAATTGATAGAGAAAATCTATTTTTTTCGTCTGAACCACCAGAGAGTTCGGTTGGGCTTTTAGATAACTGTCTGCTCCTCCCCTCTGATAGAGAGGGTGGAGGTTGTTTTAGGTGTGTACATGAGTACTCTTAAGTACGGATACAAGCCCAATTGCATTTGTTTAAAATAATGTCCGTAAAAGCGGTTAATGAAATAAAGAAGACAGTTAAAGAAAGAAGAAATGATGGAAGCTTTGATTGCCACATCAGCACCGAAACCTGACCAATGAATCCCGTCAATGAAGAGGACGAACCGGTGGAATTGAGGATAACGCAC
Source organism: Sepiola atlantica (assembly GCA_963556195.1). Taxonomy (NCBI): domain Eukaryota; kingdom Metazoa; phylum Mollusca; class Cephalopoda; order Sepiida; family Sepiolidae; genus Sepiola; species Sepiola atlantica. The sequence continues at coordinate 90,341,677 of OY744532.1, forward strand.
CGTGGGTATCGAAGTACATACAATGCTATGTGATATATTTCCCCTTGTTTTTCTACATATATATTATTTATAGTGCTGGTTCTGGGGTGGATTAGCCGGATCGATGTTGTTATCATTCGGTATGTTCGAAGAAGATCGCAAATATCTTGAGTTGTGTCAGCAGGATCTAAAGATCTCAGAAATGGCGTTAATAATCTATTAGGTGAAGCTAGACCTTGCAGAACACAAAGAGTTTCAACGGTACACAAAGCGCATTGCTTTCAAAATCTCTGTTGCAAGTAAAATATTGTAGAATGCGGTGCTCTCCGGAACATTACATATTTTTCGTTTTAGCTTTCAGTTCAAACTGGAATAATTGTCAGAAGGTTTAAGTGCCATCTTTGCTGTTAATATCATCGCTCGTGCAGATATTTTTGCGCTATTCGCCGAAGTGAGTTGTCCGTTTCAACGTTCGCTGCTCTGATTGGCTATTTAACTTTGTTCGCTAGAGCTGCCGCTACGTTGACCGCCAAAATATCAGTACGAGCATTTGTATAAAACAACAAAGGCAATTGAAATCCCACACCCCATGATGATAATAGTTAGAATAAACAGCTAGGTAAACAAGAAGCTATAGTTTAGAGCACCTCGTTCTACAATATATATATATATATATATATATATATATATATATATATATACGCTGATGATTGCTGTGAGCCAGAAACACGTGTCTATGGATTACTTTTATGTACGTGTAAAATTAATAAAATATATATATATTAACGAAAAATACGTCTTATAAAGTTAAGGGCGACTAATAATTCAATTTTCTGCATCTTAATCACTTAGGAACTGAGACAATCGAAATAATAGTAAGCAAAAAAAAAACAACGAAAGCTGCAATCACCAATAAAAATAATTACATAAAAATACATTAAATATTTAGGTGATAAAAATCGTACATATTTCTAGACAGGACGTCTTGGTCCGATGGTAAAACGCTGGACTTTAGACATCAATATCGAAGGTTCGATCCTTGTCTAAGTTAGCCATGCTGATGACGGCTGTGAGCCAGAAATACGTGTCCATATATTGCTTTCATGTACGTATAAAATTAATAAAAATATATATATTAACGAAAAATACATCTATAAAGTTAAGGGCGACTAATAATGCAATTTTCTGCATCTTAATCACTTAGGAAGCGAGACAATCGAAATAATAGCAGAAAAACAACGAACGCTGCACTCACCAATAAATATAATTATATGAAAATACATTTTATATATATATATATATATATATATATATATTAATAATGGAGTTTATGTATCTGTCTGAAGCCGATACTCCATTAGAGTACTATGACTATTGTTTATTTACCTCCACAGGAAGTTAGGCACAAGGCCAGTTGTATCTTACTCCCACAAGGTAAGATGTGGCCCAAGTTCGGGTCGGGAAAGTGGGACAGGAAAAGCCAGCACCCGAGAAGGTGAGCACTGTCTGGGCAGCCCAATCGGCATTCCCCGGTAGGGGCGCCTCGGGCAGTAAGCAATAAACTTACTCCTCCCCAAAGAGGGGAGGCAAAGCCTGGGAGAGTGGACATCCTAGAACTGCACAGGACAGACCCATAGACCGGCGTAAATCAAGCCCCGAAGGCCAAGACGATACCAGTTTATGGAGTGTAGTATCTATCGGAAGAAAGGCCGCCAGCTTCATTATATACCATTAAAAAAACACCATAAACACTATGTGCATTTCTCAATTTACATAATCAATTGCTTTTGAACTTCTAATACATTAGTATTCGCAAATATACACTCATGATTGTTTTCTTCAGATTTCCACATGTATTTACGCTATTTTGCGCGCTAATAATCTTACTTATAAATTATAATTAATTATTTTATTATTTATTCATAAAATGAGTTACGTAGTTATTTCCTCTACGTCCAACTGATTGAACAGCGTACCTCCCTCTGCACGGGCGCGTTATTTCAAATGTAAACAACCCGCTGGCATTTAACCGTGATACTTTACTGATTTATTTTATTAAAACGTTCTGAGTTTGTTTATTTTCTTAATATTATTAGCCATTATATTGAATCAAATTGTTTAATTAAAATAATAATTGATTTAAAAATTACTTTAAAAAAAACACGCACACATTATAATGAATGAGTGACGTAGTTACATACAGCGTTCGTTATCTGAGTTTGTTTATTTTCTTAATCTTATTAGCCATTATGTTTTAAAACATAAATTAACTGAATCAAATTATTTAATTAAAATAATAATTGATTTAAAAATTACTATTAAAAAATACGCACGCACAGACACACACACATTATAACGAATTTAGTTCAGGTAAACTTTTTCTTGCCGAGAATTAAAAAACTATTCGTGTTTACTGTATTTGATTTTTTAATACTTTCATATCCAATATTATAATTTTTTCACGACCTCAACTGAATTTATGATTACACCTTATACGCTATTAAGCTTTCATTTACAAACTGTTTTTATTATTCCCTGTTTTATTTATTAAAAAAAAGATGTGATTTGTTTTTCTTTACTGTCAACAAAAAAACTAACACATTGCACTGGAAAACTATACAACTGATTTTAGAATCAAATTGTTTAATTAAAAAATGGTCATTAAACAAACACAAACACAAACACAAAAACACACACATCGTGTTCATTGTATTTGAATTTTTTATGCTTTTTCACTTTAGGACCCGCGATAACTTTGACCCCATCGTTAGGGTTAGAGTCAAGGTCAAAGTGGAGGTTAAGGTTAGGGTTAGGGTTTTTTTTCCTTCATAATTAAAAATATTTATATTTATGGGGGAAGGATAAAAAAAATTGGGGGAAGGCGGTCAAAAATTTTTTTTTAATTTCTTTTCTTAACTAAAAATATTTCTATGTATGGGGGAGGGTAAGATAAAAAAAATTGAGGGGGGGCTGAAAAAATTGTTTTCTTTCTTTTTAAACTAAAAATATTTCTATTAATGGGGAAGGGTAAAACCAAAATCGAGGTAGGTTCGAATTTCTTTATCTTTTTATTTTCAACTAAAAATATTCTTGGTCATAAACAAAGAAAATCAATGTCTAACCACCCAAGAAATGTGACTGGGTGTCAATCGGTTTACGCGTGAGCGTTCATTTCTGACGCGGCAGCCTAGCAAAAATATGCGACAGGAGGGAGCATATATTTGCTAGTATATATAAAGAAGAATTAAATGCCTACAATACACTATCCTCGAATATCTTTGGTTTATCTGTACAAGGGTTTTTACTGTACAACCTGTCATGAGCATACTTCTCCTCTACAAGTAAACCTTGACCAAATCTTCATAATAACATGGAATGGTGTCTCAAGTAACAGAACTAAGCTGGATACTCCACCAGACTAGATGAATTCCTGTCCTAGAATTCGGCAACTCCAAGGAATTACAAAGACAAATATACTATAACATAGTTAACTGGTCGATTGGGAAGAGGAAAATGATAGTCTTCACTTCATTACTAACTCAACGTTTGGGAGATAAAATAATTTTCATAGAAATCTCGGATATCTATGTATCGGATATAGAGTTCAAGTGTTAGCCCCAGAAATGGAACCCCTGATTTCTGGTATTGAAGTTATGTGGTTATGCGAAATATATATATATATATATATATATATATATATATATATATATATATATATATATATATATATAGTGACAGATAGATAGATAGATAGATAGATAGATAGAAGGATGAAAAGGAATTAGTAAAGCGACGGAGGCAGATCTTTTTTCAATTCAGTTGCTCAATGCAAGGTATACTCCGCAAAAAAGCAATTTATTAAATTAATTTTTTCCTTAAGCCAGGCTTTTCAAAGATCAAAATCTTATCATCAGAGGAAATTGCTGGGATAGATAAGTTGGCGAAGAGCCAATATTTAAAATCTGAACAAGTAAAACAAAGATTGTAGGGGAAAAAACAAGGCAAAAAGCTGCCCGAATGCAAGCAAGTGTCCGATTGTAAAAAAAATCCGGTGTCAAAAAGTCCAGCGGAGAAAGTGGTTTGAAGGTAGGCCGTTAGAAGGCACGAGAAATAAAAATAGGTTTTACCTTTCCTAAAAGTTCGATCTTAGTTCTCTACTTACTATATATATATATATATATATATATATATATATATATATATATATATATATATATATATATATATAGAGAGAGAGAGAGAGAGAGAGAGAGAGAGAGAGAAATAAAGGGTGTTGAAAAGAAACTAATATTGTTATAAATTATTTTATTTAAAAACCATACATTACAGTGTTTGTTAGGTTACCAGGGTTTCAGCGTTACAGAAAAACGGTTTCTGGGGTAGAACCCGTCTTCATAGTCTGCGCCAAATCTTTCAGCATCTTGGAGAGATCGAGAAAAAAATCAAATCTCAGCATCGAAACATATCAAATAATCCCATGACATTCAAATTACTAGAATGTGAAAAGAAAATTGTTTCTTTGTTTCTTTGTGTTTACAGCTAGATTAATAGCTTCCCGGAGGGCGGGCAGTTTTTTGCTACTATATATATATATATATATATATATATATATATATATATATATATATATATATAATATATAAAGTAGAGACGATTTTTCCCCTGTACCTTCTCGGAGAATAGTAAAATAACCACATGCATCACCGGCTACTAAACTCACCATTACATTAAACTTATTCACTCGAGCGTGTTTTAGTACATTTGTTATTCTTTTTTCCCAGCTTACACTAAATATTACATTTGGCCCGCCATCCACGACTCTCCAAAAAATCAACTCCATATAGGTGGTAGCAAAAACTTTTCTCCCTAGCAATTCTGTACTGTCACTCTACTCATCGACACCGGGAACTAATACACACAGTTTAATTTTCACAAAACACCGGTTCTTATTTATTATCAAGTTAACTCACCTATTTTCACATTTATTTTAATCCGAATGCGTGGTGCAGTCGGTTAGAAGGCAGGATTCAGAATCAACTGTTTTAGCGTTCGATCCCATTCTACTCTACCACTTTTTAAAAAATTTTTTTAAATTTAAAACATTCGCCAACACAATAGACGGGGGGCGGGAAAGAAAAAATAGGTAATTTCCTTTTTTTATTTTACGTCATGCAATAGGTAGTACTTTCTCCCGTGCAACGCCGGGCGACGGGTTCCGCTAGTATATATATATAATGCAGTACAATTTTGATTATAAATTGATTGATAAGAATGACTCCAATGATAATGAGAAAACCGGTCCGTTGGGCTAGGAATACCACAAATAACTCTCTCTGAAAAATTTAAAATTTGGAACTCTTTCTAAAATGAAGATCAAAGCATCAAAATGAATAAATATACGAATAAAACATATGTAAGACTAAAATAAAAGTGAATTAAATGTAAAAAATGATTTAAAAAGATAAAAAAATAAAAGTATAAACAATTAAAAAATAATTTTAAAAAAATAAATAAATATAAGAATAAAACATATGTAAGACTAAAATTAAAGTGAATTAAATGTAAAAAATGATTTAAAAAGATAGAAAATAAAAGTATAAACAATTAAAAAATAATTTTAAAAAATAAATGAATATAAGAATAAAACATATGTAAGACTAAAATTAAAGTGAATTAAATGTAAAAAATGATTTAAAAAGATAAAAAATAAAAGTATAAACAATTAAAAAATAATTTTAAAAAAATAAATTAATATAAGAATAAAACATATGTAAGACTAAAATTAAAGTGAATTAAATGTAAAAAATGATTTAAAAAGATAAAAAATAAAAGTATAAGCAATTAAAAAATAATTTTAAAAAATAATTAAATATAAGAATGAAAAATTAAAGTAAATTGAATGTAAAAAAATGATTAAAAAAGATAAAAAATAAAAGTATAAACAATTAAAAAATAATTAAAAAAAATAATTGAATATAAGAATAAAACATATGTAAGACTAAAATCAAAGTTAATTAAATGTAAAAAAATGATTAAAATAGATTAAAAAATAAAAGTATAAACAATTAAAAAATAATTTAAAAAAATAATTGAATATAAGAATAAAACATATGTAAGACTAAAATTAAAGTTAATTAAATGTAAAAAATGATTAAAAAAGATAAAAAATAAAAGTATAAACAATTAAAAAATAATTTTAAAAATAATAAATAAATATAAGAATAAAACATATGTAAGACTAAAATTAAAGTTAATTAAATGTAAAAAAATGATTAAAAAAGATAAAAAATAAAAGTATAAACAATTAAAAAATAATTTTAAAAAATAATTGAATATAAGAATAAAACATATGTAAGACTAAAATTAAAGTGAATTAAATGTAAAAAATGATTAAAAAAATAAAAAATAAAAGTATAAACAATTAAAAAATAATTTTAAAAATAATAAATAAATATAAGAATAAAACATATGTAAGACTAAAATTAAAGTTAATTAAATGTAAAAAAATGATTAAAAAAGATAAAAAATAAAAGTATAAACAATTAAAAAATAATTTAAAAAATAAATAAATATATATGAGAATAAAACATATGTAAGACTAAAATTAAAGTTAATTAAATGTAAAAAAATGATTAAAAAAAGATAAAAAAATAAAAGTATAAACAATTAAAAAATAATTTTTTAAAAAAACAATTAAATATAAGAATAAAACATATGTAAGACTAAAATTAAAGTTAATTAAATGTAAAAAAATGATTAAAAAAGATAAAAAATAAAATATAAACAATTAAAAAATAATAATAAAAAATAATTAAATAAATAAATAAAGAGTTCCGCTGTCCCATGTTTTTGGCATTAAACTACTGACTGACGAGGGAGTTATAAGTGATATTTGTAGTACCATTTATCGTGAAACCTCCGGTATCAATAAAAGTCTAATCGATTTTTTTTACTGTATAGCATCATATAAATATACTATTCCCTTACTAATATAATTGAGAATACTTCTTTATTCTTCCTAAGCCACATAACTATAGTATACATACATATATCTATAACAATATATATATATATATATATATATATATATATATATATATATATATATATATATATATATATATATATATATATATATATATGCCATGAATGATTATGTACAAGTAAAAATAGATCGGTACATTCATATGCGCAATCATTTCCCTAGGCAAAACAAGCGCTTGATTATTGGAAATTTCCTATGACATAAAAATCGGAGTATGTAAATCTTAATCCGTATTTCTTTTCTCCGGGGTATTTTTTTTTCTTTTTTAAACTTAGAAATGCAACCAAGCACAAACTTATAGAAGTAGATCAGCGTTAAAAAGGTCAATAACCAATTATATTCGAAATTGAATAAAATGTAAACTGTTTTAGAATCCGTAGCAATCAAACTCTGAAGTAGCATATATGACTCCCTTTCTTTCCAGTGTAGCAGCAAGTCCTGGAAAGACTGTTGGAAATACGTCATACACCATCCACTATGACTATGCGATTCCTACAGCTACATACTTAGAAAACGGAGCTATTATACCAGACATTGTCATATGGGGCAAGTGGGAGCGAGTAGCAACCCCAGTTGAAGTCAGGGTCCCCTAAACAGAGCTGAGAGAAGAAAAGAACTAAATACCAAGGTCGTATTACGATAGCCAAAGAAACCGGAATCGTATGAAGATCTAAAACATTTCAGTAATCAAAGGAGTCATGAAAAAGAACTTTAAAAAATTACCCGGTAAATATACTCAATGAACCAAGTGCCAGAGTTATCCAACCAATTATACTAAAATGGACGTTTAGAATCTTTAAAAGATCTCTCGGTTGGATTCTATGAAATAGCGGGTGAATTTTTGGCATTTGGTAACATCATATCACCAAATCACCAGCACAAACAAAGAGAAAATAAAATTGAAACGGAAAGTTATTCTGTTTTAACAAAAGTATTTTAAAGGGTTTCACTATTCACGTTCTTGGCCTTTTGGCTAAGATCAAAGTGTAGTATCTGTTCCGATGGATACTGCACTTCGTAGATCGGTATTGTCTTGGCCTTCGAGGCTTGATTTCCGCCGGTCTATGGGTCTGATCTGTCCTGTGCAGTTCTAGGAGGTCCACCCTCCCAGGCTTTGCCTCGCCTCTTTGGGGAGGAGTAAGTTAATTGCTTGCTGCCTGAGGCGCCCCTACCGGGGAATGCCGACGGGGCTGCCCAGGCAATTTTTAATGGCCAGAGTGCTCACCTTCTCGAGCGCTGGCTTTTCAAATCCCACTTTCCGACCTTGTGTCACATATTCCTATTGTGGGTAGGGGTTAAATAACGCCTTTTGGCTAAGATCAAAGTGTAGTATCTGTTCCGATGGATACTGCACCCCATAGACTGGTATTGTCTTGGCCTTCGGGGCTTGATTTACGCCGGTCAATGGGTCTGTCCTGTGCAGTTCTGGGAGGTCCACCTTCCCAGGCTTTGCCTCCTCTCTTTCGGGGAGGAGTAAGTTTATTGCTTACTGCCTGAGGCGCCTCTACCGGGGAATGCCGACGGGGCTGCCCAGGCAATTTTTAAACCTCACTTTCCCGACCCGACATTGGGTCACATCTTACTTGCGGGAGTAAGATAAAAACTGGCCTTGTGCCTAACTCCTGGAGAGGAGTAAATCAATACTCGAAGGATATGCTGTCACATGCGATCTGCTTTCGTAAGTGAGAGCGTGCTTGCATGTGTGTATGTGTATACGTTCGTCGATGGTGTTATTCGTCTTTGTTTCCACGATGTGTTTTCCTGCTCTCGTTTGCTTCTGCCACTCTTTTTTGTTCACAATTCTATTTAACTAAATCGATTTATGTGTCTGCGTATCAATTTACACCATGAACATTCCTCAATCCGTCTTTCATTACTTTCAACAAAAGATATTTGTTGCCAGGAATTCACAAAAGTTTTGCATCATGTATTACTTTGAAATGTTTGTTTACAATTATAATGGTTTATTTGGTACTCTTATAGCTGACGCGACAGATTTCCGTGACTTCGCGTCGGCAATGATCGGGCAGGTCTCGGAAGCGCCCGAGAGCTGACGAAGTATTAACCAATCAGGTTGCAGCATTCATTCGCCAAGCAGGCTATAGCAAGCAGACGACAATATTCGGAAGGAAACAATAATCGCGTTCTATTGCAACAACAATGAATAATTATCAGTCGTGTCAGTTCGTTGAATCTCCGGAAGGACTAATTCAAAAGCATAACATTTTCATTTCTTTCTTTGTTTTATGTTAAAAAAAAACATTGTCAAAATCTTACCCCCTCTCCTCCCCTCCAAAAAAAACATTATTTTCACAAACAAATTAAAACATTTACATCTACACATTTGATTGACAATAGTTCATTTGGCCCACCAAAAAATAAAAACATATATTTATTTACAGTTCTTCAGCTACGGTTTGTTCGTTTTTTTCCTTTTTATCTACGTATTTTTTCTTTGAAAGTCTTCCCAGCCTCGTTTTTTTTTCTCGCCTCGCCAGCTCCCGGGGCGCTTCCGCGAAGTCACGGAAATCTGGCGCGTCAGCTATAAGAATACGGTTTATTATTTTCTCCTAGTCTCTCAGCTTACGTCATCAAGATCTTCTTTTATTTTGATTGCGTTTCTTTATTCTATAATTTGATTCAATTGAATTAATTTGGCAAAAAATAGAACAAGCATGCTTCAGTTGCCATGCAGGGAAAGAATGGTTGAAATTAACACAGAAGAGGATATAGTATCCAAGAAGCAAAGGATTTGTGATTTTGATATTTCTCCAGAATTTATGCTTGCTATCTATCTTCGTTAATCAGTCAACTTTAAGACTGATTTATTTACCCCTCTCATTTATAATGCTACAACGAGATGGTAGTCATTTTGTATTAGGATGGTTTTACAATAATATTGTGCAGTCGGCATTCGCGTCAGACATCCATAAACAGCAAAGACCACGTTTTACTTTATGTTTTTATAATATAGAATTTGAAAATTTTATAAATAAAAAAAATAGAATAAACATGCTAATCTGGGATTCAGGGTTGGGATCAAATTTCCTCATTAATTTATGGGTAAAACCGGGTGTGACTGCTAGTATATATATATATATATATATATATATATATATATAAGTATCATTAAAAATAACGGACATCTTGTATCTGGTTATTTTTTCTAAGATCCTTTCCGTTTTTCTGATTAGGTTCTTAGTTTCAAATGCCTATAAATATAAATTTAAATTAAACACAGTCCTTTATTTTCCCGCCTAAATAGAATATATATTAACTCCTAGGTCTATGCCTGGTTAACATTGCTCCACTGACGATGGACTTGGAAGGTTCCGAAAGCGCTTTGGGAAGCTATGGCAATTTTATCAGCCAGTTTCCGTCTGAAACTAAGAACCTAATCAGAAAAACGGAAAGGATCTTAGAAAAAATAACCAGATACAAGATGTCCGTTATTTTTAATGATACTTGTATAAAAGAAAAGATGCTGCCAAGATACACACACACATATATATATATATATATATATATATATATATATATATATATATATATTTAATTTCTTAATATTTTTAACATAAAACTATAAATTACATAAAAAGTAGTGTAATGGATTCGTCCGAACACTTTAAAATACAAAAAAAAATGTGTAATTAACGGATACTTTTTATTGGACACAGACGAGCAGCGCAGGTGAGGGGACATTTTTTTTAATAACTAATATAAGTTAGCAAAACGTCTATCTAGAACTAAGCTTAGATCTAATATACGGAATTTTTATGTTCTTGCCTTTTAAGGGAAGTGGGGTCTGATCAACTCTGCTGGGAAGCCATGAAATAAAATACTGTTTTGTTTTTAAATTCCCGAAACAGTTTTTCATGGTAAACAACTGATGATCCCTTAAATAATGTTAAGACTAGCGTAAATTCTTGGAAGCAAACTAATATAGTAACTGCTAAAAGTAAATTTACTTATAAAAGTGATTTTCCACCGAATGACTTGGGACTAAAATGTTTTTTTTTTAAATGACTCTGTACATAGTTTTAATGGCTGGGAAACTTCCGAGACGATATATATATATATATATATATATATATATATATATATATATATATATATATATATATATATATATATATATATATATATATATATATATATATATGGTAATAAATAATTGATATTTATTTATAAATATTATTGTATAGCCCCCTTTACAAAGGCTGGGCACTCTGGGTGAATTTAATAACAAGCAGTACCATTAGCTTCATTGCGACGTCCAACACGATTTGTTGTTGTTGTTGTCGATCACTCTACGCCGCTTGCTGTGAATACTCGCCGACTTGGTACTTACATAGTTAAATTCCTTCTAAATTCTTAGCTAATTTCAACTGGAAACTCTCCTGACTGCGAATCAGTGGCGATTTGTGATCGGAGTTCGCGCCCGTCGACCGTCGGAAATTAGCTTCTTGATTGCATAAGCATGAAACATCGATGTCTTTAGGTAATAAATAATTAATATTTATTCATAAATAAATATATATATATATATATATATATATATATATATATATATATATACTTAATGTATGTGTGTATGCGTGTTTGTGTGTGTGCCCTATAGAAAAAAGCTTATAGAATCTACATAAAATCCCAAATGTATTTTTATGTAAAATTATCCCGAAAAGATAATGCAAGTATTTTTTTTTTTACGACATATCAACCATCTTAGGGTCATTTAATACCGAATCAAGTTGTTGAATGGTATTTTATGGGTAGGACGATTTCATTTTTTAATTGGTAACATGCCTTAAAAAGCTTTGTTTACTTTAAATCATTTGTATTTTTATAGTTTTAACAGCTTGTCAAAACTTAGGGTTATTTTATGCCGAATATTTATGGAAATTGGGGGGGGGGTCCCCTTTTTATTTTGATTTATATGCATGTAATGTTTTTTTTTTTTAGTTCTTTAGTAGAGTCCGATTTTTTTTAAGTATGAAAGTAAGATATAAGGATTGTTTTTTTTTCAAAAAGATCTTTAATATTATTTTCTTTATAGTAGTTATTTCTTATTGTTGTAAAATCGATGCAGTCGATTAAAATGTGTTTGATTGTGAGTGGGGTTTGGCATAGTATGCAGAAGGGTTGGTTTCCCTTCCTCAAGAGATATGATTGGGTTAAAAGTGTATGCCCCATTTTTATTTTTGTTAAAGTGACCTCTTCTTTTCTGTTAAGTTTGGTGTTTTGTTTCTGCCTTTTTAGATTTGGCATTATTGCGTGTAATTTGTTGTTTGGAAAATTATTCCAGTAGGTTTGCCATTTTTCCATTGTGTATGTATTGATCTGTCTATAAAGGTCTGAGTAGGGGATCTTAAAGTTTAGATCAGTTGGGAGGTTTAGTGCCGTTTTTGCTGCCAAATCTGCTAGTTCGTTTCCTCTGATACCTGTGTGGCTTGGTATCCAGCAGAAAATAATTTCTTTTTGGCTGTTTAGTTGTGTTAATTTGTCGAGCAGAATTGCAATTAAAGGATTGTCTGCCTTTTTATTTTTAATAGATATTAGAGCTGATAGAGAGTCCGAAAAGATTATATACTTGGAATTGTCATTGTTGGAGACGAGATTGAGTGCTAAGGTTAGTGCATATATTTCTGCACTATAGATTGAAATTTCTTTTGGGAGGTTTGCTTGCTTTTTTATGGATTTGTTGAGTATTGCTGCACTGGCTGTTGCATTATTTTGTTTGGAACCATCTGTATATATATGTAGGTGGTTTGGATATATTTCCTTGATTTTGTTGAGGTTATCTTGCAATATTATTGGATGTTTTTTTTTTCATATTTACTCAAGCTTAAGTCAATTTTGGGCGTTATGATTTGCCATGATGGGATTTTGGGGATTTGGGGTTGGAGTACTTTGGTTATAGGTATAGCTGCATTGTTTACTATGGGGATCATTCTCAGACCAAAGGGCTTGATTGCATTTTCTTTCTGTTCAAAGGAGGCTTTGTGTTTGGGATCAGTGATACTGCTGTATGTGGGGTTGTTGGGATTTGCTATTATTTTAATGTAGTACTTAAGAGCTAAGTTGTTGTTTCTGAGTTTTGGAGGAAGTTCAAAGGCTTCTGAATATTACAGTCTCCCAGGGCTAGTCTTAGGCCAGTATGATAGATGGGGTTTAACATTTTTTGATAGGATTTTCGGGTGGATTGATAGATAAACCATCCATTATCCAGTTTTAATCTGACTAGGGATCTGTAGAGTTTCATAAGGGTGTCTTTATCAGCTCCACAGTCGTTGTGTGCTATGACTCGTAATAGTTGTAGTGCTTTATAGCCTTTCTCTTTGATGTAGTTGATGTGCGGGATGAAGTTCAGTTTTTTGTCAAAGATTATTCCTAGGAATTTGTATTCAGTTACGAGTGGAATGTTTTCCTCTTCAAGTTGTAGGTTGAGATCATTATGTAGTTTGTGTTTGTTACAAAAATGGATGCATTTGCTTTTTGAAATTTTAAAACCGTTTTTGGTTGCCCAGTTATAGATTTTGTTTGTTGTTTTGCAGTTTTCTTTCTATCAAGTGGATATATGTGGATCGATAGCTTATGGTTAGGTCATCGACGTATAAGGATCCACTTATGTTGGGGGTGATTTGCTTAGCTATGCCATTTATTTTTATATTAAATAAGGTTGTTGATAGGATGCTGCCTTGTGGTACACCTTCTTCTTGTTCTTTTGTTTCTGATAATGTTGATCCAATTCGTACTCTAAAAGTTATGTTGAATAAAAAGTTAGAGATGAAAAAAGGCAGTCTACCTTTCAGTCCGGTATTGTGTAGATCTCTTAGAATTCCATGTTTCCATGTTGTTTCATAAGCTTTTTCAAGGTCAAAAAAGATGGTTGTTACATGTTGACCTTTAATAAAAGCTTCTCTAATGTAGGTTTCTAGATTTGTTAAAAGATCAATACATCCACGATTTTTCCGGTAGCCACATTGTATATTTGTAATTATTTCAAGGAACAAAGTTAATTTATTGTTAATTATTCTCTCAAAGGTTTTACATAGGCAGCTGGTTAAAGAGATTGGTCTATAATTGGAGGGATTTGATGGATCTTTTTCGGTTTTGAGTATTGGGATAACTATGGCTTGTTTCTATAAGTTAGGTATGTTGTTATTTTTCCAGAGATTTTTTTAGAGAGTTGTATAATTCTGATAGGGTGAATAGTTGGTTATAGTTTTCAGAGTTGTTCGATTTGAAATTTAGTTTTTTCTTTTCTTCAATTTTTTTAATGTTTTGGAATGTTCTGCTATAGTTAGTAGGAGAGGAGTTCTGGGAAAAACTTTGAGCCAATGTGTTTGCGATTTCATAGGGGTCAGTGATTATCATGTTATTATTAGAAAGATGTTTGATCGAGATGTTCTTGTGTTTACCGTTAATTTTTCTAATAATGTTCCAGACCATTTTTGTATTTGTGTTGATATTTATTTTAGATACAAAGTCCTTCCAAGAGGAGCGTTTTGCTTCCTTGATTGTACGTCGTGCTAGTGCTCTGTGCTTTTTAAAGGAGTCTAGATTTTCCGTAGTGGGATGTAGGGTGAATTTACGGATGGCGGATCGGCGTAATCTGATCGCTTTTCTATATTCACTATTAAACTAAGGTTTATTGTGTTTTGTGGATTTGTAGGATTTGGGGATACATTCTTTAGCTATTGATATGATTGTTTCCGAGAAGAAAATTTCATGGTTTGCATTTTCGATGTTTGAACTGGGTGTGAGTTTTGATTGGCATGAAATTCCTGAATCTCTAAGTATACCGCTAAGGGGACTATGGAGCAGATTTCCTCGGGTCGGGGTGGGGCGAGTTTTTACGTCATAATTTGGAAAGAAAACACTCTACTTTCAATGTATTCTTTTCGCTGGTCATTTTCTTTCAAAATTATCTAGCGTTTCTTAAGCTTCTCTTCGGACTAGGGAGGGAAGGGGCAAAAACTTGGAAAGGGTTGGTTTAGCAGTGCTCTGGAGGCATACTTAATTTTATTTGGGTGGTTTCAATAGCGCTCTAAATGGGTTTGGTAAGTGGTATATAGTAATCTAAAAGTACTCAACATCTTAGATAGAGCAGATGTGTTTAAACGCAGCGTTGCTCGGAGAAAGAACTTCCCTGTCTTTTATTAACTCGGTATTGCCTGGGAGCCATAATAGTAATAATACAGTATTATATTTAGTAAAGTACTCAACATCTTAAATAGAGCAGATGTGTTTAAACGCAGCGTTGCTCGGAGAAAGAACTTCCCTGTCTTTTATTAACTCGGTATTGCCTGGGAGCCATAATAGTAATAATACAGTATTATATTTAGTAAAGTACTCAACATCTTAGATAGAGCAGATGTGTTTAAACGCAGCGTTGCTCGGAGAAAGAACTTCCCTGTCTTTTATTAACTCGGTATTGCCTGGGAGCCATAATAGTAATAATACAGTATTATATTTAGTAAAGTACTCAACATCTTAGATAGAGCAGATGTGTTTAAACGCAGCGTTGCTCGGAGAAAGAACTTCCCTGTCTTTTATTAACTCGGTATTGCCTGGGAGCCATAATAGTAATAATACAGTATTATATTTTGTAAAGTACTCAACATCTTAGATAGAGCAGATGTGTTTAAACGCAGCGTTGCTCGGAGAAAGAACTTCCCTGTCTTTTATTAACTCGGTATTGCCTGGGAGCCATAATAGTAATAATACAGTATTATATTTAGTAAAGTACTCAACATCTTAGATAGAGCAGATGTTTTTAAACTCCGCGCTGCCCGGGAGAAAGATTTTCACTGTATGGTGTTATATTATAGTATACCTGAAAAGGTACTCCGTGTTGCTTGGGAGTCAGTGTTCAATATCTTCGATAGAGCGGGTGGTTGCAATAATACAGTAGTACATTTTCAATGTGGTATATGCTTGATGGAGAAGAGGAAGTAAAGAGATCCAGCGTTGCCAGGGAATACACTAAAATAAATGTAGGTTTCATTATATTATTAAGGGAAAGGAGGGGGGGGGAATGAAAAAATCTGCGTTGCCCGGAAATAAATTATAAAAAATATAGATTTCATTATTTTTTTTGATGAAGTGGGTGGTGAATAAACTCGGTGTTGCCCGGGAGCAATAACTTTAAAACTGAAATCTCAGGTGAATCATATACATTATTATTAGTTTCAATACATTAAAATAAGGGAGAGGAATGGGTCAGACGAGGGTGAAAGAGGGGTAGGGGAGATGGATGTTGAAAAACGGAGAAAGGGGGAAAGAGAGAAAGATAGAGAGACGGATTGAGATAGGTAGAGATATCACGTGATAATCTCCCGTGGCCTATGAGACTAAATCGAACGCTTACAGATTCAAGGTGTCTCTATGGACCAGGTTAGCGCCCTGTGACCGTCCGAGATTATTATTTCCCTGTGCTGGTGAGAGCTGTAAGCTTAAAACGACGTCGTAAGTAGGTAAAAAGATTTAAAATATAATTTAATATTATGTATATACATATATGTGTGTGCGTGTTTGTGAATGTATGTATGAAAAATTTATATATATATGTATATATATATATATAGAGAGAGAGAGAGAGGGGGAGGTAGAGAGAGAGAGACTGCGAGTCAGAGGTTACTTGCAACTGAGTTCGAGCCCACTGACCAGCAAGAATTAACATCTCCTACACTGAGGATTGCATAAGCATAACCATCGATGTCTGTAGGTAATAATAATAAATATTTATTTTTAAATACATTGTAATCGCTCCCTTTACAAGGAATGAGCCCCTAAGAGAATTGAATAATGAGCGGTTATACTAGCCGTAAATCGATGTTCCAACTCTCTGCTTTGTGTTGAACACTGCTTGACTCGCTTACTTGTTGATTAGACATTTATAGGCTTTAAATTCTCTTGATTTCTATGTTAATTAGTGGTGGCCATAGGATAAACCGTCAGACTGCGAGTCAGAGTTGACTTGTAACTGGGGTCGAGCCCTCCGACCGGCACTGAAAATTGCATAAGCATGAAACATTGATGTCTGTAGATAATATTGATAAATATTTAATTTAAAAAAATATTGGTATGTATATGTAGATACCAAAAGTAATTCACCGGATTTAGAATTGTTTCAAAAGATCTGTATAGTAAACAAACATCGAGGTAGTTTATTATAAAAATAAAAAACATGTTTCTCGTCAGAATCCCGGAACAAAATGCCAACAGGAAATTAAAGACTCGTACCATGGGGTAAATAAGATCTAAAAATTGCAGAATCAAAAATCTGTTCCGTCCAAAAGAAGATGTACTAATAGTTGTGAAAAATATTTAAAGGATCAAAACCTTCAGGATGTGATTAAAGAAAGGGAAAAGTCAAAAGGGCAAGCAAATTATCGCATCCATAACCGTCGATGTCATTACTAGTCACTGAAGATTTGATGTGGGTATAAATGATTATAAAATGATATGATAATAAATATTGAAATAAACCTATCTGGAAGCTCTATTCAATGCTAAATATTGAGCTTATCTTTTGTAGTTGAAAATCGATTCCATCGTGAATTAATCTGACCTATATAAATTTAATTTATATTGTCATAATCTCTTATATATATATATATATATATATATATATATATATATATATATATAATCTTTTATATATATGTATATATATATAATCTTTTATATATATGTATATATATAATCTCTTATATATATAAATATAATCTAATATATGTGTGTATATATATATAATCTCTTATATGTATATGTATATATAATCTCTTATATGTGTGTATATACATAATCTGTTATATGTGTATATATATATAATCTCTTATAGGTGTATATATATAATCTCTTATATGTATATGGATATATAATCTCTTATATGTGTGTATATACATAATCTCTTATATGTGTATATATATATATACGCACATATACACAATATTACAGTTCACTTGAAAAAATACATTTATAAACTCGACTGTTTTTTGACACTTGATTCGTGCATGTCTATTCCCTCTCGATCTGAATCAACAGACGCCCTCTCTTTCTCCTTCTTTTCCTTTATGTGTCTACCTTCCCACCACCTCTCCCCTAATTATTTGTTCCTCTTTCCACCTTATATTTTTATTTATTTATTTATTTATTTATTTATTTGCCCTGTTTGTTTCAGATTTTAGATTTTAGATTTTTTGTTTTTTGTTTTTAGATTTTTTAATTTTATAATTTTTAATTTTAATTTTTTAACGGCCTTAATTTTTGAAATGTTAAATTTCTTTTCTTCTTCTTCTCTTTCTCTATCCCTCCACTTCATTCTCTCCAAATATGATCTGAGGTTAAGATCGGATTCTAACTCTGCCTGATGAGATCTCAGTTTATAGTAACTGTTGATCGATAACATCGACATGCCAGTGTCGCAGATTTTGTACATGTCTGTGTAAATAAAATTATCATATATATATATATATATATATATATATATATATATATATATATAATCTCTTATATGTGTATATATATAATCTCTTATATGTGTGTATATATATAGTGTATATATACACATATAATCTCTTATATACAGGGTGTTTCAAAAGTCTTGGGAACATTACAAATGCGTATATCTCATGAACTATTCCAGGTAGAAAAATGAAACTGGTGCCATTTTAAAGCTTGCTTAATCAAGTTATTGGTCATACTAATGATTTTCGTGTTATCTTTCCAGGTGCAGTAATGGCGTTCTCTAAACAAGACAAGGCATTTTGCGTCCTACAATTTGCAAAGACTGAATCGTGGACATGTGTTCAGCGTGCATTTCGCATGAAATTTAAAAAAGAAGCCCCTGAAAGGAAATCCATTGTCAGATGGCATGCTAAATTTGTGAAAGATGGGTGTTTGTGCCCAAGTAAGCGAACAGGTCGCCCTTCAACTTCAGAAGATGCAGTTGAGCAAGTTCGGACAGCCTTTCAGCGGAGCCCCCGTAAATCAGTGAGAAGAGCCAGCAGGGAACTTCAGCTTGCTCCAGCAACTGTCTGGCGTGTCTTAAGGAAACGACTGCAAATGGTACCTTACAAGCTCAAGTTGGTCTAAAAGTTGAAGGACACTGATAAGCCACTTCGCCGTGACTTTTGCATTGCAATGCAAGAGAAGTTGGAAGATAACGGCTTTGATGACCGGCTTGTTTTTAGCGATGAGGCGACCTTCCATCTGAATGGCAAAGTTAACAAGCATAACACTCGCATATGGGGTACTGAGAATCCTCATGAACTTCTTGAGCACGAGCGAGATTCACCAAAAGTGAACGTGTTTTGTGCAATTTCCAAGAAAGGTGTCTATGGACCGTTCTTCTTTGAAGAGGCAACTATCACTGGTGAATCCTATCTCAACATGCTGGAAGACTGGTTAATGGCTCAGTTGGAACAAGCAGAATCTGATGACTTCATTTTTCAACAAGATGGTGCACCACCACACTGGAGTCTTAGAGTAAGGCAGTTTCTTAACACAAGGCTGCCTGGTAGATGGATTGGGAGATCTGGGCGAGGTGATGACGTTCTCATGCCCTGGCCTCCTAGGTCTCCAGATCTTACCCCGTGTGACTTTTTCCTTTGGGGCTTTGTCAAGCAACAAGTCTATGTGCCGCCCATTCCAAGAGATATTGACGAACTAAAGGCTCGAGTAACGGCAGTTGTGGGAACCATTGACGTCAAGATGCTGGAACGCGTTTGGCAGGAATGGACTATCGACTAGATGTCTGCCGTGTGACGAATGGTGCTCATATTGAGCAACTTTGAAGATTCCCCACAAAACTTGAAACTTTAACCTTTCCAACAGTACCAATTTCATTTTTCAACTCCTAATAGTTTTTGAGTTATTAAAAATCGTTATGTTCCCAAGACTTTTGAAACACCCTGTATATATAAATTCAAACGTATTAATCTTTAAATAAATCCACTATACAAAGCTATATACTTACACAAATCCAGTCTATAAGAGTATAGTAGTTTAGAAGTTCATTGGACCCCTTGGAAATTGCATTTCTATGGATAACAATAAATTGGAAACGTTTTATATTGGTGATATTACGACCACTCTATTTCTTAGACATATATAACATCTATCAGACTAAAGGACTATGAGACAGCACATGTTTAATGCACACAAAGTTTCCAAACGCATTAGAACGCTTCTAATGAAAAATACTAAAATTGTTAACAAATCTTCATATATGAAGAGATTGAAAAAATTGGAAGCAATTCACATCCAATTAAAACAACCTCTACGTAACAACATTAGGTATCACTTTCGTTTTCGCTGACTCGGATGTTTAGAATGAAACGTAATATGATATACATAGTAATAATCACATGTGGTCACATTTATGTATTATTACAGGAGCTAATCTTCAAATAGACTGCAAGACAAACTCTTATAATATTGTGCAACAAAAAACAAAAGAAAAAAACAAAGCTCTTTTATAAACAACAACGATGTGTATTTATTTAAGTGAGACTACACCGTTGGGTGTAGGTTGCCGAAAGTTAAGACACAGTATCACAGTGACAGAAGGTATAATAAAGTAAAAACGTTTGTTTGGGTGTTGAAAGTCTTTTCTTAGAACAGTAAATTTACAAGTGAAGATTAGCCTTGCTTGACTGACCAGCTGACAGAGGCAGAATAGAGGACGTCTTTCTTCGTTGGTGACGGGAAGTTTTCTGTCTGACCTGCAAACCTCGAAAGGTCTGGAAGTAGTCCTTTAAAGTTCCGGTTGAAATTAATACGCCCAGGAGTCTGATCGGTCCTCGTGTGACCAAATCGCCTCGCAGGGGCTGCTCTCCGCAAGAAGAAAAAATGTTAACGTTTCTGACTACTACATGATAAGAAGACAATCTTCATTAGTTCCAATCTTATTTTTGCTTCAACGTAAAAAAATGTCTCTTCTCTTCTGGCCACATGTGATCGCATTACATGCATATGTTGTACAATTCGTTTGGAAAATGACTAAAATTTAGTAGTAACCTCGAAAATGAAAGAAATTTTAGCCGACACTCTGATTTCTAAAAGCTTATTTGAGCTTTTTTCGAAAGAATTGTCAATAGTTCTAATATACATATAATGTCTGAGAATATATGCCTGAAAGGAAGCATGCTACCTGACTACACACCATATATGTTTATTTATACAGGTATGTGTATATATTTATATATTTGTATGTACAGGATTCACTCCTAAACTAATTATCTGATCATTATGAATT
Source organism: Sepiola atlantica (assembly GCA_963556195.1). Lineage (NCBI taxonomy): Eukaryota > Metazoa > Mollusca > Cephalopoda > Sepiida > Sepiolidae > Sepiola > Sepiola atlantica. Next base: position 90,362,967 of record OY744532.1, read on the forward strand.
TTTGAACACAGCTGTAAGGTGTAAGAATGGATAATGTTGGGTATACTTTGTTTAATTTAGTTTTATGCAAAGACAGCAAAGAGGTGGTTGAGGTCTTTCTGTGAAAATTCAGACACCTCCGATTTTTTTTTAAATTTTAACAATAGGTATTAGAAATCAATTCATATATATTCTTTAATTTAAGTTTCTTTTTGGGGTTTAAACGGTTTTTAGGGGGAATAATATGGAAACAACCTTCCATTTGAAAAATTAAAATATTTCAGATTTGCATTAAATTTGATCCATAGTCATTAGACACCAATTACACGCGATTTGATGAATTTTATTTCCTTCTTAAGACCTCTTAAATTTTAAACATTTTCTAGAATTAAAATCATGTAATGGATTTTGATCAAAATTGGAATAATAATTGTAGACATTAGGTTTAGTAGTATTACTTCGTAACAGGACATAAAAGTGGTGCAAAACTGTTCTGTTTGGGAAATTAATGTTGCCGGGTATTTTTTAGTGTATATACAGGGTGGGCAAAAATAAGGGTCCTATTTTTAAAAATTCATAACTTTTTTATTTATTGATTTTTTTTTTATTTTTTTTTAGAATAAGTAAAGGACCCCTTCCGAAGCAAGCATGAGCCGTATTAGCCCTAAGGAATGTACCCTCATTTAGAAAACATTATTTTTGCTTAAAAAACTCAAAACAGTGTAAAAAACAATACTTTAGTTTTTGTAAGTTTTAAGAAGTGTTTTTCGGCTAAAATTTGTTTTGTTTATTTCAAAAAATCTCGGAAGGGTCAGTCTACACACACATAAAGTTTGGTGAGTTTAACTTTTATTTTGCGGAAGTTATTCAAATTCAAGTTATTAAAATTTAAAGATAAAACCCTTATTTTGGCCCACCCTGTATATATGTATATATATATATATATATATATTTATATATATATACATATATATATATATATATATATATATATATATATATATATATATATATATATATATATATGTATATATATATGTATGTATAAGTATATATGCATATATAAACTGTGTTTCTTGCTTTATTTCAGATCATAATATTGTTAATAACTTCAATAATATAAATCGCACAAGTTTGCAATTTTGCACACTGAAAGAGTGCTCCTAAGTATGGTAAGATACCAAAATATTTTGCATATCTATACAATATTTCTAAAGTTATAGACATTTATGCATTTGTTAGCCACTTTCACTGTTTCTCGCTTTATTGCAGGTTTGTAAAAATGCCCAAAAATCGACGTTTGACTGTTACTGAAAGGCAAAGGGTTGTAGCTGGCCTTGCAGAAGGACTGACACTTCTGGATTTAGCCAAGGAACTGAGAAGAGATAAGAGAACCTTGGTTTCTTTTGTGGAGAAGCCCAACACTGCACCAAGGAAAGATAAGGGTACAAGAAAGAGGCATTTCCCCTTGTGATATGCGAAAAATACGCAGACAGATCATTAGGGAACCAAATGACACTAGCGCCTCCATTTTTAGCAAAGCTGGCGTTGTTCCGATGTCCAGGAAGACCAGATGCAGTGTCTTGAATGAGATAGCCAGGAACGTGAAGCCCATTTCGATGCCTCCCTTGAACAAACCCCATAAGGGAAAACGCATTGCGTGGGCAGAAAAATACATGAAAACGGACTACCAACAGGTTCTATTCACAGATGAAGCTAGAGCCACACTTGATGGTCCGGATGGATGGGCTAAAGTTTGGAGTCCTACCGGAGCTGCTATCTCACATCGCGTTCGTCGCCAACAAGGTGGCGGGGGAGTTATGTTTTAGGCGGGTATCATAGATGATAAATTAATTGGACTTTTCCGAGTGCCAGAGGGTGTGAAACTCACAAGCCAAGCATACATATCGTTCTTAGATGAGCATTTGTCACCTTGGCTGGACGACCTGCCTTTACTTCATCTACGTCAACTGATTTGTATGCACGACAATGCTCCATCTCATGCAGCAAAGGCTATGACTACCTTCCTCGCATCTCTGGGCATCAAGGGAGAGAGTCTCATGACTTGAGCGCCTTGTTCTCCTGACTTAAACCCGATTGAGCAGCTCTGGTCAATTTTAAAGGTTTATGAAGGAGGACAAAAATTTACATCAAAAGAATAAAATTGTTGATGTTGCTAGTAGCATAACACCTTCCCAAATTAACAGATTGACTTCATCTGTTTATGGGAGACTGCAGAGGGTAATTTCAAGAAATGGGAGATTTGTTGATAAATGATTCAATTTTGTGGTGCATATCTGGTGATTTCTTCCTTACATTTCATTCATATTGTTACTTATGATTTAAATGATTAAAATAATTAACCCTGCTAAGTCAATTTTTTTATCACCTATGGACTGTATTTTAACAAACCTGCAATAAAGCGAGAAATAGTAAAAATTGCTAACAAATACATAAATGTCTATAACTTTAGAAATATTGTATAGATTTGCAAAATATTTTGGTATCTTACCTACTTCGGAGCACTCTTTCACTGTGCAACATTTCAAACTTGTGCGATTTATATTATTTAAGTTATTAACAATATTATGATCTGCAATGAAGCGAGAAACACAGTGTATATGCATATCTATATCTATATATGTATATATCTGTATATATACAGATATATACATATAGAGATAGAAGTAAAGAGAGTGATAAATATGCGACGAATATCTAAATTTATTTCAAATTTCAATTGTTCAATGCAAGGTGTAATCAGTAATAAACTAGTGTTTATTTTTCTTTCCTTAAGCAATATATACATATATATACATATACATATATACATATATATGCATACATATATACGTATATATATATATATATTTATATATATGTATATATATATGTATATATATCCATATATATGTGTATATATGTATATATACATATATATATATATATATATATGTATATATATTCATATATATATATATATATGCATATATGTATATATATATATATATATATATATATATATATGTATATAAATTTATATATATTTATATATATATATATATGTATATATATATATGCATATGTACATATATCGTAAAAATATTCATAGAAAGAATGAGTTATATCTCTCATATTATTTAAATCATTACTTAAAAGTGTCACTATTGTCAGTATATTGCCAGCCAAAATATTTTTTCAAACAAACTGAAGCTAAAAACAGTTAAGTGTTGTAAAAACATGTGGAATGGAAAAAAGAAAAACTGTCCAGACAGAATAATATATCGATGTGTCAGATCACGACCATCGTATGGTCGTGATCAGATGCAGTTCTATTGTGTCTAAATTTGAAATTCCGGCTGACATAATGACATAGTATATATATATATATATATATATATATATATATATATATATATATTTAACATATTAATCAAAGTATAATTGGCAACTGGGAGAATAAAATAAAAAATGCAGAAAATCTTACTTTTCTGGAGGAAGGTGGACTTGGAGCACAAAAGAAATAATTGGTATTTTGTAAATTTTTTTTATTTGAAATATTTCGGCATAATTCCTGTCTCTTTGACAACCTAAAAAATAATCTAAAAGAATAAGTTGACTCAATATTTTTAGATTGTCAAAGACAGGAATTATGCTGAAATATCTCAAATAAAAAAAATAAAAATACCAATTATTTCTTTTGTGTTCCAAGTCCGCAGAAATTGTTACTTATATTTTCTGTATTTCTTTTGTAGTTTACTTTTCCCGATGGTCAGTTTCACTTACATTTCTTAATAAATTGTGCATATATATATATATATATATATATATATATATATATATATATATATATATATATATATATATATATATATATGTATATATATATAGTGTGTTAAAGTGAATAATCTTGGTAAGAAATCCGAGTAAGAAAGCTCAATGTAGAAAACGGAGCAAGAATAGAATATACAAAGAAATAATTCACATACACATTGCAACTGTCAGCATTTGTAATTTATTTCGACTTCCTAGTCTCTTCAGAATGCTAATGGGACATCTACATATTGGCTCTGATTTTTTTTTTTTTTGGCTGGTGAATATTACTTTTTCCGTCATTCCCAATATGTAGCTGCCCCGTTAGCATTCTGAAGAGACTAGGAAGTCGAAATAAATTATAAATGCTGACAATTGCAATGTGTATATTATTTTTTTCTTCATATATATATATATATATATATATATATATATATATATATAGTGGGTGTGCAGATTCGAATGATTTTGATGGGAATCCGAGTACATTTAAACAGAGCAGGAATGAATTTTAAAGGGGGGAACTAGACACACATTCGGTTTGTACACATTATAACTTATTTCGACCTAGATCGGTTTTATCAGATGTAAAACCAACCGCATTTAGAAAATGAAAGATTCAACCTAAGACAAACCGACATTATTTTCTTTACTACCTAAGTAAATTCAACATAATTTTAATTACAAACCTAAGAAGGTCCGACATTATTTTCTAACCAACTTAAAAATAAATTAAATTACTTTTTTACGAACTTAAAAAAATTAAATTATTTTCTTACCAACCTAAAAAAAATTCAATTATTTTCTTACCAACCTAAAAAAAATGAAATTATTTTCTTAGCAATCTAAAAAAAATCAAATTATTTTCTTACCAACCTAAAAAAAATTAAATTATTTTCTTACCAACCTAAAATAAATCAAATTATTTTCTTACCAACCTAAAATAAATTAAATTATTTTCTTACCAACCTAAAAAAAATTAAATTATTCTCTTACCAACCTAAAAAAATGTAAATTATTTTCTTACCAACCTAAAAAGTACCTGATAATAACCGATGGGATTCCCTGTAGTCTTGGAGACAACAAGTCCCTCTAGATTTCTTGCTGGCAACGATTATTTGTCTTCACTAGGAATTTGGGTGGAAACAAGCCTCCCCAATGTCCCAGTACTCTCCACCCTCTTCCAGTGGAGGTCTGGTTAGTGTTCTCCATCCTCTGATTTATTGTCACTCAGATCCTAGGGAACACCACCGGTTATTATCAGTGAACAATCACTGATGATAACTTGTATGAGAACTCCTAGTGAGTAAACAACAACATATAGTCTCAAGCGTACCGATTGAAGACGTCTTTTTGGTGGATATACAAATGTTATATTTATTGTGAATTTTAATGTATACTAATAACTAGATTCTGAGATTTCACTTCGGGGTCGACAGATAATAGTTTGCCTTTTGTTTGAGTTCAAAGTAATTGAAATAAAAAAATAATTAGTGACGTGAGAGAAAAAAGTTCCGTTATTTTTTTTTATCTCGGCCGAACGTTTGATTACTTGGCATCAATTCATCAGACAAAAATGAGAAGGGAATCTATCGTCTTTTTTATATTATTATTTAAGAGTATCCTAGAAAACTTATACTAAAGAATTAGGTGATATATATATATATATATATATATATATATATATATATATATATATATATATATATATATATATATATATATATATATATATTTATATATATATATATATATATATATATATATTGTTACACCGGCCGTTCTTACACAGGAGAAACTACACCGGTTGTCACTATAAATAGTGCGAGTCACCAGAGACACTGAAGACAAAGCACAGTCTTGTAACTGTCTAGCGAAGAGCTAGTCACTTTCTTACTTTGTTAATACACTTGTTAAACCAACCCTCGACTTGACTTCCTTTATTTATTATTTACTGTGGGACAACTTCACAACATATATATATATATAATCTTTTATTTAATTTAATTTTTTTTTTTTTTTAATTTTATATATATATATTTTTCGTTAATGTGCCTTCATTTATGTGTGATAGTGCACCTTGAACTTCATGAAAATGAGAGAAACACTATCCCTGTGACAGGATCACAGGTAAACTAAGCCTGGTCCTGGTGTTGCCACAAGCACCAAACATTGATAAATGTCTACGAATACAAATAAATGCCGTGGGACTCACAAGAAAAATCTGAGTTTCATGATGGGCAGGTGCTCCCTCGATGGCCAACATTGCGGACCCGGTCAGCATCCTGCAAATGTTGACACCTTTAATTTCAGGAACAAGATCACGAAAAAAAGAAGGTAAAATTCCAGGTATGACAAGGACACGGGCCAAACACAAGAAAGCAAGAATGAAAAGAACAAACCGAAAAGCCATAGACAAAAATGGACGACATAGAGAACAGACTGGTATTGAATGCTACTACAAAAGCCGCTACCCCACAGAAAGAGGATACCGGAAACGAATGAAAGATCTATGGGACATTTCTACTGACTACCATACAACGGAACAAAGGATAGCAGATACTCAATAGAAGGTGGTTCTCTGAGATGGAATTAATGGGAATCAAACAAAAGATAAATGGCGTGACAGATTAAAAAGCAGCACTTGACAAAAACTTCCAGGAAGAAGACAGGAAAAACATAAACACAGAACTTGAAGAGGGCGAAGACTACAAAATCATAGAACTCACTGAGGAAGAAGCAAGAGAAGTGGAAAACTCAAACGATTAATATCCGAGAACAAAACAAAACTCCCATCCCTAAGGAACGAAGATTGGAAGAAGTTAAAAGTTGAAACAGAGAAAGTAAACAGAGTACAGGCATCTTGACCAGAGGACTAGAAAATCAATGACAATGCACAACGCAGTACATCCAAAAGACGATACAGACAGACTCTACGTGAAGAGAAACGAAGGGGGAAGAGGACTGGTAAGTATAGAAGACTGGGTGGACGACACTAAAAAAGAGCTGGAGAAACACATAAACCAGAACACAGAAAGGCTGATCACCTCAGCAAGAGACACCGTCCCAACGAACAACGCAGGAAGCATCGAAACCGGACACAAACAGACAAGAAAAGAAAAGTCAGAAGAAAAACAACTACATGGATGCTTCATAAGACTCACAGGAGAAGGAACCAACGAAAATAGCTGACATGGCTAAGAAAAGGAAACTTGAACAGAGAAACGGAATTCTAATGGCTGCACAGAACAATGCGATTAAGACAAACTACATTAAAGCTAAAACAAGCCGCACGTGCGTGGTTCCCCTCTGTGTGTGACTCGATGTGGTGAGTGTAAAATGCAACAAATTTGGGCAATTTGGGGCATTTTTGACCCCCCCCCCACCTTTGACTCCCTGGGGGCGCGAACCAGAATTTTTCTGAGGTCAAGGATGCTCATTTTATATCCAGAACAATTGCCTCTACATTTTGGCCAAGTTTCAGAAAAATTGAATGGATCGATCAAACGTTATGGGAGAAAAGGGTAATTTTTGCCATTTGGGGGGCTTTTGACCCCTGGGGGGCTAACCAGAGAATGTCACTTTCTAACCTGACCAAAGTTACAACTTCATGCAAAATTCAGAGAAATTCAATGGATGGTTGCGGAGAAAAATACGGACGGACGGACGGACGGACGGACATGCCTCAAAACATAAGTCCCCCGATTTTATAAACCCAAAAAGAATACAAGAACAGACATGGCTGTGTGGGGGAAGCAATACACTGGGAAATGTGCAAACAATTGAATTTCGAATACGTAGACAAATGGTACAAACATAAACTAGAAACAGTACTGGAAAACGAAAAACACAAAATCCTCTGGGATATGGATATACAAACAGATAAACTCATACAAGCAAGGAGACCTGATTTTATCATAATCGACAAGATGTAAAAATCTTGCAAAATCGTAGACTTCATCGTTCCAGCAGGCCACAGAGTGAAGATCAAAGACATGGAAAAATGAAGCAAATACACAGAACTAGCCAGAGAACTGAAATGAATAGGAAGCATGAAGAAATTTAGTACTAGGAACAATCAGCACTAGGAACAATCCCCAAAAACCTGGAGAAAGGACTGAGAGAAATTGGAATCTAAACCATACAAAGGACGGCAATGATCAAAACAGCTGCAATCTTAAGGAAAATCCTTGTATGCGGAAACCAATCCGCAAAAGCTACAAAGGGTAACCAGTCACAAGGAATTTACAACAGAGACAAAACAAAACCATACGAAGAACACCACACCACAAACCAAAGAGCAGAAACTGCAAGAAACATCACTTCATAATCCCCCCCTCTCAACAAATTACACCGTCCTCAGCTAACACCACACAAAAATGAATCAAGGAACAGAAATTACAAGAAACACTATAAGCTCTCCCCCTTCCATCCCCACCCACCCCCCAAAAAAATGGTGCAGGCATAGGCTGACACCACACAAAATATTTGTAGAGGGTTGAGGAGGATGAGTAGACCGAGGAGAGACAGCACAAACCAGACCTCCACTGGAAAAGTGCAGAGAATGCTGGGACCTTGGGGAGGCTTATTGCCACCCAAATCCCAGAGAAGACTAATGGTCCTTACCCGCGAGAAATCAATTGTAAGGTTATTTGTGGTGGTTATCGAAAAGACGTGAAGAATACTAGTAATCTGGGGAGGCTTATTGTCATTCAGACTCCAGGAAATACCACTGGTTGTTGTCGGTGAGCAATCACTAATGAGAACTCCTAGTGAGTACAAATAATTATAATAATAATGATAGTAATAATAATAGTAATAATAATAATAATGATATCACCAAACTTCGGAAAGAAGCTAAAACCGTGAACAGAAGGAAGGAGGACATGAAACGATTAAGAAGCAAAAATCAGAAACGCAAGGAAAAACTAAATGAGAAACATGAAGAAATAAAACAAAGGATAGCAGCAATAGAAGGAAGACTGAGACGATACAGGTACAAATCAGAACAGAGAAAACAGAACAGGACCTTTGAAAACAATGAAAGCCAGTTCTACAAAAACGTAAATGGAGAAAAAACAACAACAGAGTTACCGAACCCAACAGAAACAAAACAATTCTGGAGCAAGATATGGGAAGTACCAAAAAAGCACAACAAGAATGCCCAATGGTTGAAAAACATGAGAGATGAACTGCAGGAAATCGAAGAAGGAACCGAAACACAAATCAACAAAGAAACGATCAAGAAAACCCTAAAAAAAATGGCAAACTGGAGAGCACCAGGCCACGATGGAATACATGCATACTGGTTTAAAAAATTCACGACCCTGCATGAAAGAATAGCGCAGAAACTGAGCGGATGTATCCATAAAACAGACGTACCAGAATGGATGACGGAAGGAAGAACAACACTAATACAAAAAGACCCCAAAAAGGGAACGACCCCCGGCAACTACAGACCGATAACATGCCTACCAATAATGTGGAAAATTCTCACAGCACAACTGAGAGAACAAATCTACCAATCCCTGGACAATCGTGGACTGCTCCCCGAGGAACAAAAAGGATGCCGGAAAGGACAAAGAGGGGCACATGATCTACTATACATTGATCAAAAGACCCTGAAGGAGGTGAAGAGAAGACAAAAGAACATAACCATGGCATGGATTGACTACAAGAAAGCCTACGACAGAATCCCCCAAACATGGATAATTGAATGCTTAAAGATATACAAGATACCAGACAGGATTATTAATCTCATCCAGAAAGCAATGGAAACATGGAGACTAAAACTGACAGCCGGAGGACAATACCTGTCTGAGATAAAAATACAGAGAGGCATTTTTCAAGGAGACTCCCTATCACCACTACTGTTTATAATAGCCATGATGCCACTCAACTACATACTCAGAAAGTGTGATGCCGGATACAGGTTTACGGATACAGAACAAAGAATAAACCACCTGATGTACATGGATGACCTTAAACTGTTTGCAAAAAACAAAAAAGAACTGGAAAAGCTGATAAACACAACCAGGATATTCAGCCAGGATATCCAAATGGAGTTTGGAATAGAAAAATGTGCACTGCTAGAGATCAAAAAAGGAAAACTGGAGACGACAGAAGGTATAGAACTCCCCAACCAAGAGGAGATGAGGGCGCTAGGAGAACATGATAGCTACAAATACCTGGGAGTTCTGGAAGCAGACACAATCAAATATACAGAAATGAAAGAGAAGATTGGAAAAGAATATCTACGAAGAACAAGGAAACTCTTAGAAACTAAACTATATAGCAGAAACCTAGTAAAAGAGATAAACACATGGGCTGTATCACTAATAAGATACTCTGGACCATTCATAGGCTGGACCAAAGAAGAACTCAGGCACCTTGACCAAAGAACAAGAAAACTAATGACTATGCACAATGCTTTGCACCCAAAAGACGACACGGACAGACTCTACGTGAAAAGAAATGAAGGAGGTAGAGGACTGGTAAGTATAGAAGACTGTGTGGAAGACACCAAAAAAGAGCTGGAGAAATATGTAACCCAGAACACGGAAAGACTGATCACCACAGCAAGAGACACCAGCCCAACAAACAACCCCGGAAGTACTGAACCCAGAAACAAAAAGACAAGAAAGGAAAAGTGGGAAGAAAAACAACTACATGGACGCTTTACAAGACTCACAAGCGATGAAGCCAATGAAAACAGCTGGGCATGGCTAAGAAAAGGACACCTGAACAGAGAAACGGAATCTCTGCTGACGGCCGCACAGAACAATGCGATTAGGACAAACTTTATTAAAGCAAAGATAGATAAAACCCAGGAAAACAGCAAATGCCGACTGTGTGGACAAAGAGACGAAACGATAAATCATATAATAAGTGAATGCAGCAAGCTAGCACAAAGGGAATACAAGAACAGACATGACAGCATGGGGAAAGAAGTACACCGGGAAATGTGCAAACAACTGAATTTCGAATATGCAAAAAAACGGTACACACACAAACCAGAAACTGTACTAGAAAACGAAAAACACAAAATCATATGGGATATGAATGTACAAACAGACAAACCCATAACAGCAAGGAGACCGGATATGATAATAATCAACAAGAAAGAAAAATCCTGCAAAATCGTGGACTTTGCCGTCCCAGCAGACCACAGAGTGAAGATCAAAGAGACGGAAAAGAGAAGCAAATATACTGAACTTGCCAGAGAATTGAAAGGAATATGGAACATGAAGAAAGTCAGTATAACACCAATAATCATAGGAGCACTAGGAACAGTCCCCAAAAACATGGAGAAAAGACTGGGAGAAATAGGAATCAAAGGGATAACTGAGACCATACAAAGGACAGTAATGATCAAAACAGCTACAATCCTGAGAAATGTCCTCGAATGCGGAAACCAACCCACATAAGCAACAAATGGAGAACAAACACATGGAAGCACAAGACAGCAGAACCGGGGAAATACAACCGCACGAGAGAGGCGCAAGCATAGGCTGACGCCACAAAATTATGGACAGAGGGTCGAGGAGGGAAAGCGCAAACCAGACCTCCACTGGAAGAGCGCGGACAGCTCTGGGACCCTGGGAAGGCTTGTTGCCACTCGGGCCCCAGAGGGGACCAATGGCCCTTATCAGCGGGAAATCGTTGGTAGGTGGCTGTTGCGATTACCGCAAGGTCATCAGCGGTGATGAACGAAAAGAGGTGGAGCATACTGGAGGCCTGAGGAGACTTGTTGTCACTCGGACTCCAGGGAATACCACAGGTTGTCGGCAGTGGGTGACCACTGACGATGACCAGTGTGATAACTCCTAGTGAGTAAATAATAATAGTAATAATAATAATAATATTATTATTATTATTATTTACTCACTAGGAGTTATCACACTGGTCATCGTCAGTGATCGCCCACTGCCGACAACCTGTGGTATTCCCTGGAGTCTGAGTGACAACAAGTCTCCTCAGACTTCCAGTATGCTCCACCTCTTTTCGTTCATCACCGCTGATGACCTTGCGGTAATCGCAACAGCCACCTACCAACGATTTCCCGCTGATAAGGGCCATTGGTCCCCTCTGGGGCCCGAGTGGCAACAAGCCTTCCCAAGGTCCCAGAGCTGTCCGTGCTCTTCCAGTGGAGGTCTGGTTTGCGCTTTCCCTCCTCGACCTATTATTATTATTATTATTATTATTATTATTATTATTATTATTATTATTATTATTATTATTATTTATATCAAATTCCCAAGAAAGCTAGTGGTCGTTTTCAACAAAAATCCAATGTTAAACGAATGTTGCAAGAATGCAATGCGATTTGCAACAGTGATCGAAAAAGTAGAGAGCACTTTAAATCTAGGGAGACAGTAGTGATTGCAAGATTAAGGAGTTGATGGAGTAAGTTCAGGAAACTTCTGTCATTACTAACCAGCAGAGTGTTACCACTGTCGACCTAGAGAAGAGTCTATCAGGCATGTGTATGCAGTATGTTTATGTATTTAAGCGAACCCTGCCCGCTGGGGGTTGAAGACATGCGTTTCATGAAAAGAAATGATATGAGAATGATACGATGGGTGTGTAATGTGAGTATTAAAGACAGGCTTAGATCTGATGACCTCAGAGAAAAATTAAATCTGGAGAGTATAGGAAGATGTGTGCAGAAGAGTAGCCTTCGATGGTATGGCCACATTGAAAGAATAGATGAGAGTTCTTGAGTAAGTAGATGTAGAACAGTTGAGGTAGCAGGTTCAGTTTACAGGGGAAGGCCAATGAAAACATTGGAGGAAGTGATAAAAATGGACTCGAGAAAATAAGGGATAAATAAAGACCTGGCCAGAGATAGGTTAGTTTCGAAGTCAATCTTTTATAGCCGTCCAACGCATGCCAGCATGTAAAACAGTACATTAAACCGAATATGATGATGATTCACATATATGCAAACACATACTGATACACATATATGTACACACACATGCACAAATTCACGCACATATTTTTACACGCACAGACATACACATAAGACATATACGCACAGACACAAAATAGCACACATTCACGTTATATGCACTTATATGCATGCAATTAAACACACCGCAGACACACATCTGCAAACCTACACATACACTGACACATGCATGCAGACACTGACACTCACATTTATGTACACACACTGACACACCTTGAATGACATATATGCACATACACACCGACTGACTCACACGCACACATGCCGCTATGTGCACACGCTTGAACATCTAAAATCTAAAGTCGCATTGCCCAAATATAAAAAAGAAAATTAAATTTTGCAGAAATTGCTACAATTTTACTTTTCTTTTTCCATTTTTATTTGCCCCAAAAAATCAAATTAGAACAAAAAGTTTAGTTGTTTGCACCTAAAGTTTTTGTAAGATTTTTCAGTCATGTTTTTTTTTTTCATCAGAATTCTGATAATCATCCACTACACATTGAAAGGTGCGGCCACAAGTTAAAGAAAGAAAAAATTGCGAAATTCTTCATTTTTTTTATTCCTTTATCTTTAATTAAAAAAACAAACAAACAAAAATAATATCTTTCAGAGTAAAATAGTACTCAGGATAGTTTTATGCCATTTTACCTCTTAAATAAAAGATACGATTCACACATCAAAAGTAGGTCTATGTTTAAGTGTATTGAAAGTTTTATTTCATGTCCACTTTTTAACTGTAGGTCTGAGGTAGTATGGACCAGAGGAGATGTAAAAATCCCTATTTACTCACCTCCCCACGAAATCCGAGTTAGATAAGTTCGTTTTTAATGTGGGGAAAATCCATCTCTCTCTCTCTGGATTGGAACAAAAATACACTTCTTCGTTTAGAAGCACTTTTCCTTCACTGACCGAGGACAAAAAAAGACAGAACAGATACTACACTTTGCTCCTAGCAATGGGGCAAACGATTTGAGAGTCAATGGGATCGAGAGATACTTATCAGCATTAAAATTATCAAATCATGTGATCGTTTAATGATTTCATTTTATTCAAACGTTTATTAAATGATCATCGACAAATATGTTTCAAGCTCAACACCCTTGCCTTCAAATTCGTTAAATTATGATAAAACGTGTGTACAAAAATATTTTTTGTATTTTCCTCTACATAATTTAATAAATTAGAAATAGTTTGTTGTAAGAAAAAGAAACATTTTAGACTTTGCATTTAAAGTTACATTCTCAACATTTAAAAAAATATATGCTAGTCGATAGTTTTATAAAAAATTATCGAAAATAAAAATAATATTTTTAAATAGTCAGCAGTTGAAGAGACATGCCAAGTGCCCTTCATCTATGGTCATTTAAATATGGTAAAGCGACACTTTAATTAGTTGTTCAACATGAAATTATTTTGCCTACTATTATGATATACAAGTAATTTCAAGAAATTAAGATGTTTATATTTCTTTTAAACATATATAATCGTTTATCTTAAAGGTGATTATCACTATGCAAATACAATCCACAAAGATGAAATCAAATATGGCGGTATGCTTCACAACACATGAGGATCCAAATAAAGCCACTAAGATGATCACAGAAAATGATATATAGGACAGAGAAAAGAAAAGGAAAAGAGATGCGATGAGAGATGAAGGAACATAGCAAGAATTTTCTGCATTATTTTAATTATTTAGATTACTGTTCTCATCTTAGATGTTATTCTCACAACGTTTTGGTCGCTGTAACCTCCGACTTTCTTTAGTTGCGTCACGTCGAAAATTAGGAATTTGTATGTATTAAATTTCGAACGGAATCCTTTATTTAATCTATGGGGGTAGCTTTTTCTCGTCCCGTCAGCCATGACCTGGTAGAAACCTTAAGCAATTTGTAATTGTATTCGTAGCATCGCCCGTACTGAGCATTGAACCATCAACCTCTAGAAGACTGTCACTGGTTATACTTATCGCTTTTATCCGTTGCGCCACGGGTCCTTGTGGACAATCCAATTAAATAACCCAAATAATATAAATTATCAATCCTCATCTCAAACATTCCGAAACATAATAAAAAATGTTTTCTCTCTGTCTCTTTAATGATGGAGAAAATATATGTATCGACAGTCAGTTCATTTAGCGGCACTGAAGGAACTTTTGTTTTTTTGTTGTTTGTTTTTCATCTCTTTTTCATCAGATTTAGTATAGCCCAGAGGTGATGGAAACATCGAATAGCCCATACTATTCACTCGATCAGACTGCACATAGTATAGCATAGAAGAGGATAAGAAAGGGATAGAAGAAGGAAGATACCGATAATGCTGCTATATGGTTTACTATACAATAACATTACCGGTCCACACGGATTTATGGAGATTTGAAACACCTACCATTTGATAAAGAGGTCTTTCATCGAAATATATTATGATCACTGTATAGAGGTTTTGAGTAAACCTTCACTATAAAAAAATCACTTCGATGTTATTCTCACAATGTTTCGTCTGGTGTAACCTCCGACTTTCTCCAGGGGTATACTGTCAAATTCAGGGATCATTATGTCAAAGTTAGCAATCTGTACAGAACTTTGAATGGTAAAATGTATATATATATATATATATATATATATATATATATATATATATACCATATCTAACCAGTAACACCCAGTAATAGATCTAGAAGAATTATCTGGTTCACACCACCATATAATCAAATGGGTGAAACTAATAAATTTAATGTGCTTTTGTGGTCATAATATCTGATTGTAAAATCTAGGGAGGTCATATCCACATAGTAATTCTTGTTATTCGGTCTTTCCTTGGCAAATATTGTGGCTTGGTATACGTCGAATTAAAACAGCACTTGTAAACCACTATTGGGAACTCAAAGAAAATGGACGCTCACAAATAATTGAATGGAAAATAATACGACAGGCCAGTACATGTAGAAATTTAGGCGACCCGTGTAGATTATGTCTGAATGAAAAATTTGAAATCCTAAACTTTAACGACCCCCAAAATCTATTAAACTGTAGAAATAAGATAGTAAACAGCTGCCGTCACAGATTAAAATTTAGCTTAGGCTAACAATACATAAATAAACAAACAAATGAATTAAAAAAACAAAACTAAACTAAAACCTACTAATTTAAAAACTAAAACCTAAAATAGAAATACAAGGAACCATGTGCTAAAATAAATTCACCCATAATATTGACACAACAAAGAAACATGATACAGGCCACTCTATAGAAAACAGAACAATAGAACAAGATATAGGAAGAAAAAATAACCGGACCTTTGTTCGTGGGAAACCCAACGATTGACTAAGACAACAACAAAGAATCTGATTGGGTAACTAGCTAGACGTGTATATAAAAAGACCTGGCAAAACTACCACCATGTATTTTAGCCGGAAGATTTCTCCGGGGCTGAAACGCGGGAGCCTCTGTGTAGCTTAATTGGCATAAATATATTTACATAGCTTACTACCTAGCTCTACTTACGTATCGAGCACAGTTGAAGTAAATACTGAAAATTAAAAAAATTATATCTCCTTATAAAATTTTATGTGGATACATTAAATAGTAATATATATATATATATATATATATATATATATATATATATAAGTATAAATTTTTATTTATACAAACATTATTGGTTACATATGTGCATACATGTTTCGGTTGCATTTTTCCCAGAAAGTCAACCTCATCAGACCAAGAATGTTCGAGAAATAGCTCGAACATTCTTGGTCTGATGAGGTTGACTTTCTGGGAAAAGTGCAACCGAAACATGTATGCACATATGTAACCAATACTGTTTGTATAAATAAAAATGTATACTTATAAACAGCTCTACTTGTTATTGAGCACTTTTTATAAACACTTGAGTTTCTACGGATCTACATTTACAGAAACTAATACAATACATGTACGATATATATATATATATATATATATATATATATATATATATAAATATATATATATATATGTATACACAAATAGATAGACATGGAATAAGTAAATAGACATCTTTATTATCAATAATAATCAACACTACTGTCAGAGGATTATGATGGACTTAGGCGACAAAATATCATTTTCCTTCTCTCATTAATTGGGCAAGCACTCGGTTAACAGTGGAAAGTGGAATCCAGAGGTTTGTAGTGATTTGATCCACCTTCAGATTGAGCCATAATATTGCTTCTCTAAGACTGAGAATCGCAACGCTTCTTTGGCCAATTTCATACTTGAATAGTAATCTATAATCCATATATTGATATCTGAAACACAAAAAAATGTCAATTAGTGTAAAATATCGAAGTCTCAAATGTGTACTAGTGATTTGTACGGCTCTGAGTGCTGGTCGTCGACGAAGGAAGCAAAAAAAAATACTATCAGTAATGAAGACAAAAATGTTGTGTTGGATGTTATGTCTATCTCAGACAGAATTAGGGAAAATTGTCTGCACTAGTATAGACAGCCACAAACCACGGCACCATCACAAAAATGAGATTGAGGAGTTTGTTTTTCAATTTAATTGCATATATAGTCAAAATATTAGCACAGCATTAGAGCTATTTGAAAGCAAGTCATAAACAGGGGAATGGGGCATATACAGGAGTAATCATTCAAAGATCAGCGGCCTTGATGGATCCAACGCTGCCTTTAACTGTTTAGATGTCTGCAGGCTAACCACGGCTTCCGCAAGTATGTTCTGCAGCTCAGTGACCTGAACCGAAACAGAAGTCTTCCAACGATTAAACCGAAATCGTCTCAGGTACAGCTTCTGTGAATTTCCGCCAAGTCTTCTCTATGAAGCCGGTGTGAAGAAAAGGTCACACATGATATTGTAACTGCAGCACAATGAATGAAGTCCCCTCAGAAGAAGGCAACAAGATGGCTGAAACAAGTGTCTTAGGAGACCCTAAAATCAAGTCTCAAACGGCCGGACTTGATCCTGATCAAGCCTTTGACCGTGTCTGTTGAAGAGAGAAAAACATTCTGAACGCCGCTTTGTGAGATTAATACAAAAGAACATGTTGATCAATGTTTCAAACTTTAAGAATGTATCAATTATTTTTTGTAAACTGTCTATTTACTTCTGTCATGTCTGTATATGATATTTGCAAGGTGATACGTATAACAGGCCTGGCAACACAGAGAGAAATGACATTTTAAAATGTAAACATGTACGAATAATTTTTTGGGAGGTTCCTATTTACTTCTGACTTGTCTATATATGATATTTGCAAGGTGATACCTATAACAGGCCTGGCAACACAGAAAGAAATGACATTTTAACATGTAAACATGTACGAATAATTTTTTGTTGGGTTC
>OY744532.1:90386077-90388577 GCA_963556195.1 Sepiola atlantica
AACTACCCACTTTGGATGACCCTATATATCTGACCCCAAATTCTCATTAGCCCCTTTAGTCCTGGTGACAATGCGCCTTGTTTAGGGTGAACTTAAGTAAAAAAAATAATAATAATCTCGAATCAAAAAACTACAAAAAAAACCTAAAGCTATGAATAAGATCGAATAGAAAAGAGAAAACGTATTGAGAGAAAAAATATGGTTGATAAAGAAGAAGACTAGAACAAGAAACATGAAGAACTAAAACAAAACATACTTGCAAAGGAGGGAAGGCTGAAGAACTACAGACGCAAATCTGAACGGTATAAACAAAATATGGCTTTTTCACACAATGAAAACCAGTTTTACCTAAACGTAAATGGAGGAAGAACAAAACAGAACAACCGGAGCTGACACAAACAAGACAATCTGGAGCAATAAATGGGAAAGGCGACAAAAATTTCGAACCGTTGAAAAACGTGAAAGAAAAGCTTCTGGAAATTAAAGAATGAACAGAAACAATTAATGATGAAACACTCAACACTTAAGAAAAATTAAAAATTGAAAAGCACGAGGCCAGAACAGAATCCATGCATTCTGGTTTAAATAATTCACCATCCTAAATGAAACACTAACGCAAAACCTAATATCTATATGTGAAAAGTAGATGATTAAAAGAAGAACCACATTAATACAAAAAGACAGGGAATTATCTAGAGCAAATACAGACCGATAACCTGCCTACCAACCAGGTGGAAAGTTTTAATGGCACAACTGAGTGAATAGATCTACTACTCCCTTAATAACCATGAACTACTCACCAAGGAACAGAACAAATGCTGTAAAGAGACAAGAAGGACACATGGTATATTATACATAAATCTTAACATCCTGAAGGGGATAAAATGCAGAAATAGGAACATAGCAATGGCATGGATCGACAACAATAAAGCCTACGACAAAATCCTTTAATCATGAATAATTGAATACTTAAGGATTTACGGAATGTCTGACATGATTAAAAACTTTATGCGGGAAAACAATGGAATCATGGAGACTGCAGCTAACAGCTAGAAGATAACACCTAACAGAAATAAAAATACAGAGAGGCATTTTCCACAAAGACTCTCTATCACCACTACAAAGCTAAATAAATAGTGGTAGTGCTTGTGACCCAACGGGTCACGGGTACGTCTTGTTAAATACTAAAACTCTGATAATCTTGATTGGTTATTTGCATATTGAATGATTTAGATGGCGAGGGGGATTGTGAATGTGATGAGTAGTGGTTGGGGGACCGAAAAGTGGAGATGGAAGGGTTAGAATAAGAAGAATAGAGGGAGTAGTCAGAGTATCAGTAGTAGTGGGAGTGGAGAGTAAGAGGAGGGGAAGGGGATGAGGTTAATAATAAATAAATAAATAATCTTGCGTTCTTGTATGTTTATGCATTGAATTTTTAAGATGATGGAAGAAAGGGTGATGGAGATGAGAAGTAGTCGGAGGGGGGGGATTGAGAAGGGAAGTGGTTGGAGTAGTGGAATAAAAGGAGTAGTAGTAGCAGCAGTGTGAGAGAAGAAGCTTAAAAGGATAACGTAAATAACTAAATGATATAAATAAAGAAGAAAAAGAAATTTTGAAAATTAAAGGATATTTATGAAAATGTGAACGTAGCGTTCAAGACTGGGAGCACAAAGTACACAGAGAGGCTGATTAATTATCGGGTAATGCTGGGTGGCCGTTCTAGTTTTGTCTTCAAATTCGCTTTATCGTCTTTGAACGTCTGTCTGTGCTTTATGTAATTTGTTGATTCTGTCATCTAATCTGTTTTAGCTTATAAATTCATGTTTTCCATATTGTATTATGTTTTTAGGTAATTCTTTGAAATGTTCGGCTTTGAAGCTTTAGCTTATTTTTCTGGTCCAATTTTGTAAATGTTTTTTTGTTGTTGTTTTTGTTGTTGTATTTGCTGTTGCTGTTGCTGTTGTTGTTGTTGTTGTTGTTTTTGTTGTTGTTTTTGTTGTTGTTTTTGTTTTTTATGTTGCTGCTTCATCCGGATGTATTAAATTTGCATTTGTTTTCATTACTTATTTTCATTTCTTCCTTGCGTTACGTAGCATTTGAAATTGGTTGTAGTTTTTGTAATTAAGATCTTGGACAATATCCATGCGATCTACTTCCGATTTATTCATATTGTCGATGATCGGTGGACACTTTCTGCATATTTGAAAATAAAAATAGGAATAGAAATGAATCACATATACAATATGTTCATGGCTGAATCTTGTCAGATGACAAAATCCTGCATCCTCCATGCATGTCCCGAGGAATGCCACTTTAAATTAACAGTAAAGATGAAGCTGCAAAAAAAAGATAACACGATCACAAGACAGCATTTCATCATCACTCATGAAGAGAAAAAACAATTCAATTCATTCTTGTTATAACAGACACAAATATATTTTGAATTTTGGTATAGAAAAATGTTAGATGTATTCCCTACTATCATCCAGAATATATATAT
>OY744532.1:90391077-90398577 GCA_963556195.1 Sepiola atlantica
TAACGTGTACGTTTCATTCGAAAAAAAGTATAAAAACATTTCTTTCACGTAATAGACGTATTTTCAAATATTGATTTCTATGTTTTTCTTTAGATCAATCACCTTGAGAAAGTCTTGAAATAAAGAGGAAAGGTTGATAAATATTTAAACAATTTTCGGTATTCATTTTTTCATTTTATGTTGGATTATTATTTGCATAATTATCATCACACACACACACACACACATATATGAGATTAGTTGGATGAATCATCTGAAAGTTCGTAAACAATATCACATATTCAAAACCATTCAAATTGTTAAAAACGTAAAAATGACTCAGATAACATACGTTTCAGTCAACAAGACCATCATCAATGTATTGTACGCTGAGTGGTTGGAGCCAATAAGATCCATTCCATATTTATTTTCTGGTGTAATGAGTTGCAGGAAGAGGAATTCGTACTGTGAGAGTGTTAGCTCTTTAGATTCTCTCTATGATTTTAGTAATCAAAACAAAAACCGTGGATCGAATTAAATATAAAAGCGTTTGACTTTTAAATATAAAAATCTAAGGAATCGATCTAAAGTAAAACTTTTGTTTCTAACAACACGGACCAATATGTTCCCTATTTGACTAACAAAACAGATTTTTTTATGAAACTTTTGTTAAGAAAGCTATCGGACACCAATAGTGGGGTAAAACTAACTTTACTTTATATATAAGTTCTATAATAATGATAAATGATAATAAATTTGACTGCAGTTTAATGATTTATCTATTCTTCATCACGTCCCGGCGATTTGTTACAGCCGACCTGCTGTAATACAGCCAAGCTGCTCTAGCCGCATCACAGTGAGAGAAAGTCTGCCAAGTAGATTTTTTTTTAAAACATAGTTCACCCATAACGAGGCAGGCCGTCACTGTAGACGTAAGGGCTACTGAGAATTAGGGTGTCATCCTAAGTTGGGAGCTGTGCAGCAAGATGTCTGTTTACATTAGTTTTAAACTTCTGCATATCGATACAGTCATGGAAACAGGGAGCAGGGATGGAGTTCCAGAGGCTAGCAGCACGAGGAAAGAAGCTAGTGAAGTAGAAGGTTCTCCGGCATCTGGGGACCTCCACAGTGAATGGATGGGATTTAGCTGATTGTCGGGTTGGTCTAGTGTATTTACGTCGAAGGGGTATAGTTCATCAGAGCACAATCCATTGAAGTATTTGTCAAACAAGCACAAGGATGCAACATTGCAGCAACGGGGCAGGGGCTGGAGCTTGCTGGATAGTGAGGGACCTATTAAATTGGCGACTCCTTTTTGGACCTTGTCTAAGAGGGAGAGACTAGTGGATAATGCACTAGCCTAGATGTGGCAAAAATACTCCATGCAGAAGTCTCGTATCTTCAGCAAGGAGGTTTTCAACTTCCAGTACCGGGCTATTTTAGGCCAATTTCCTAAGTTCAACTGGGCATAACTAGTTTATGGTCCACTTGACCTAGCCACTTGAACGTAAGACAATATATAAAGTCTATGTCGCCTCTTCTAACATTCTATCCAAATAAGTATTCGGGTAGGAAGGCATGCTATTTGTTCATGTCCATGTCTCCAGCACTGGATGATTGACACAGAACCTGTCGACAAGATCGCATTTAGCCATCAGATTAGCCAGGCTGGTCTTACATCTCTTTTTCCCTCTAGCTTCCCTCCCTTGACCTTGCCTATTTTGGGATCAAGGATGGCATTGCAATTTCTCATTAGAACTACATGCTTCGGACATGTGACGAACGTGTCAATAACCCGAAAGAAGGAGACCCTCTTTCATGCAGTGCTGGGTACATGAACAGCAACGACCCAAAACACTAAGTCTTTTATGGCAATATCGGCCACGACCAGCCTCCCCCCCCTCCCCCGCATCTCTATGGACAACGTCGACCGTCGCGGAGAGGGTGTGTTTAACAAGCAAGGAGAGACCCTTCCTTCAGGGATTCCTATATGCTGAAAAGACATCAAAGTCTCTGGTCAGCACCTGACAATCTCTAGATGAAACGAAGTGCTTCTCCTCGATTACAGGTACATCCACTCTCAGAGCAAGAGATCTCTCCGGACATGAACTTCCCAGTTGGAACACCTCAAGCTCCTCACATTCAAGCTACCCAAGCACAGAATCATGGACTTACCTTAAACAGTGGCGCACCTGGTTCCAAAGTCTGCCTGCAAAAGGACGTCGGCTCAATATGGTGAATTCTTTGGTATCCTGGCCGCTGCGTGCAATATGGCCGACGTCCAGGTGAAAATTTAGTTTTAGTGCCCTATATAATAATGGATGCACCCAAATTTGGACCCTTCCTTTGTTTTCTGGTAAAAGTTCATCCAAAGAAGGGTCTTTGTTCTTACTAAGTTTTGTTCCCGGTATTGCACCCTCCATGCCTCCAGCATTTGCCAGACAGAGTTTTTGCGAGCCTTATGAATGTTGTCATGAGAAAAGCATCCAGGACGTCTTTTCCCCCTATCTGATAAAAGTCAGCTTGAGGTTTCAAATATCTTTTCTGACGGTAGGACAAGTATGTGCCAATAGACAGGAGGGGGCGATCTTACAAATGTCCTTCCCCAGTTTAAAGGGAAGGGTTTTGTCTTTTTTCTTTTTCGCAAGAAGACTTGGGTTGGCTCCTTTTCGTCCACGACTCGACTTGATCTCATTCAGATGAATCGGAGCGGGGTGTTGTGTGTGTGTGTGTGGGGGGGGGGTACGGGGGCAGGTGTCTGTTTAGATAAATGCATACTTCCAGGATTACCTTCTCTTTTTTTCGGTGGGGATAGTATACTGTTGCCATGATATCATCCTCGCAAGTATTAACTCTTCCTTTTGTGTGTATGGGGGGGTAGTGTTCGTTCATCCTAATATCATGCTCTCAGTCATTACCTCCTTTTTTGAGGATCAGTGCAATATAAGTTCATTCACCATATCATCCTCCCAGACTAGCAAACATATGCGACCGGAGGGAGCATATTTTTGCTAGTTACTTAATATAACTGAAAATTTGATGTAGAGCAATTTTTTTCTCTTTAAAATATTGTGAATCTAACTTATTTTAAAAGTTTTTTTTCAGTACAAGTGTGGGTAGGTGCACCCCTAAATGGTAACATTTTCAAAATAAATAATGTGCCCATGTTACTCACCGTGTTGCTGAGGATATATTCCAAAATTCATATTCGGCCCTTTAGTTTAGGAGTTTACCTTGTACAACGAAATATGTATATATATAAACATATGCACATACCTAATTATATATATATATATATATATATATATATATATATATATATATATATATATGTACTTGTTTTCTCTTTTTCTAACTTGCTACCTCTTTATTCAGTGTCTTTCCTTCCGATCCATTTACATTGTTTTTGCACATTTTTCCCTGCTCTTACAGGCTTCAGAATTTAAATGTAATCGAAGAAAAAAAAATCATATCTTCCATAAATTAATTTCTTTTACTTATATTCAGTGCATTTTAATCAATAACACATATTTGCATAATTTTTTTCATGTTTTAAATTATTTGAATATATGGCTTTATATTGCCTAAAAGAAATCGAATGTTTATTGTTGTTGCTGCAAATATACATTGGCTTCTTCCAGCTGTTAAGGACACACAGGAAACATAATAGGACAGTGATATGAAGATATTAAGATAGATAGAAAGATAAATATATAGATTTGAATAAGCATAGATATTGATAGAAAGATGGAATAATTCGGTATGATTGTGCATATATTTTACATGTCAAAATTCCAATTATATAAAAGACATCTGCATACACGTAAGTAATGTATATCACTAAATACAAGAAAAAACGCCTAAGCTTTAAAAAAATCGGTCGAATACATTTGTATGTAAAATTCAATTTGGTATTCCAATTTAGGAGATGCGGTCATTCGTTAATTGAAACAGTGCCGACCTAGACTAGCACGTGTTTAAAGGACGATTTTAGTTTTAGCAACATAAGAACTACATGAAAATATTAACTCTTTTATTCAAATGGGTCATATATTGGCCTTTTAACATGACAAGAGTATTCAGAAAGACAATAGGCGATTAAAAGATATGACGTGTAATTAACTGATAAGCAACAATGCCAAGGCTTAGCATGAGAGAACTTGTTTCTGATATCAAGAATGTCAATCGTTATTCTTTATGGTTTTATTTTAGAAGTTCTTAAATTCTACAATCGTTCACTAGAAGTGAGAGATAGGGCAATTTCTACAATCGTTCACTAGAAGTGAGAGATAGGGCAATTTTTGCAATCGTTCACCAAAAGTAAGAGATAAGGCAATTTCTACAATCGTTCACCAGAAGTGAGAGATGGGGCAATTTCTACAATCGTTCGCCAGAAGTGAGAGATAGGGCAATTTCTACAATCGTTCGCCAGAAGTGAGAGATAGGGCAATTTCTACAATCGTTAACCAGAAGTGAGAGATAGGGCAATTTCTACAATCGTTCGCCAGAAGTGAGAGATAGGGCAATTTCTACAATCGTTTGCCAGAAGTGAGAGATAAGTCAATTTCTACAATCGTTCACTAGAAGTGAGAGATAGTGCAATTTCTACAACTGTTCACCAGAAATGAGAGATAGGGCAATTTCTACAATCGTTCACCAGAAGTGAGAGATAGGGCAATTTCTGCAATCGTTCACCAGAAGTGAGAGATTAGGCAATTTCTACATTTGGAAAACTTGATTTCAAATTATTGCAATCCAAAGGCGTCTTTTTCGGGGATTTAGGAGAGATACATAGCTGACATATACGGCACAATCACGTTGGCACACGGGTTCCCATTAGATCACCGAAGTTAACCGACGTTGAGCCTGGTCAGTACTAAATGGGTGATCATTTGGGAATACCAGGTGCTCTATGGTCTCTCCGCTCATCTCAGCATTATTTCCAGTTGTCCTGGATTTCTCCTTGTTACTGGAATACAGGCAGTTCTGACTCAGGGGACATGTGGTTGGGATTATGCAGCCCTTGCTTCACAATTACACGCACAGTCACTCTTACAGGGGGTATCCATTGTCTCTCAAGACTGGACTGAGGCATGCAAAACTGCTGACAAGTGAATCAAATCATGACTAAGACACATGTATAAATCATCAGGATATAATGTAACACGATTTTGTCTTCTTAAATGTGATGCGGCTAAAAAACTCTGTCATTATACCGCATTGGATGGGATTGAAACTAAAAAAAATTCCACTTATATTTCCATATGGGATAGTTATCATTTATGAACCTTGAAATATAAATATTAACTTTTCTTAATTTTCGATGCAATCTCAAAAAGTTTAGTGTCAGAAAAAGGGGAATAAATATTGATTGTAATTGTAGTTCTAATACATTTGATGTTCATGAATCTTGAGAAGAATTGAATAAAAATAGAAAATCTCTAATAGAAAATATTTTTTGCATTCATTATAAACTTCTCTAAACAAAGAAAATCTATTAGAAAAAATACATTGGAACAAAAATGGACAATCTTGTAAACGAAAAGAAAATGATACAGCTTGAAAAATGTTTCGAATTATCCCAAGTATGAAAAACTATGAAGATGCTCCAAGCAAGCAAAAAAAATATGAAACATTAGAAGCAAATGAAAACTTGAAACATTAAAATAGGATTTTTAAGAATATTACATACAACTTTGAAAAATTATTCAAATATGAAAATAGGATTGTTAAGAATATTACATATAACTGTGAAATATTATTCAAACATGACAATAGGATTGTTAAGAATATTATATACAACTGTGAAATATTATTCAAACATGACAATAGGATTGTTAAGAATATTACATACAACTGTGAAACATTATTCAAACATTAAAATAGGATTGTTAAGAATATTACATACAACTGTGAAACATTATTCAAACATTAAAATAGGATTGTTAAGAATATTACATACAACTGTTAAACATTATTCAAATATTAAAATAGGATTGTTAAGAATATTACATACAACTGTGAAACATTATTCAAACATGAAAATAGAATTGTTAAGAATATTACATACAACTGTAAAACATTATTCAAACATGAAAATAGGATTGTTAAGAATATTACATACAACTGTGAAACATTATTCAAACATGAAAATAGAATTGTTAAGAATATTACATACAACTGTAAAACATTATTCAAACATGAAAATATGATTGTTAAGAATATTACATACAACTATGAAACATTATTCAAACATGACAATAGGATTGTTAAGAATATTACATACAACTGTGAAACATTATTCGAATATGAAAATAGGATTGTTAAGAATATTACATACAACTGTGAAACATTATTCAAAAATGAAAATAAGATTGTTAAGAATATTACATACAACTGCGAAACATTATTCAAACATGAAAATAGAATTGTTAAGAATATTACATACAACTGTAAAACATTATTCAGACATGAAAATAGGATTGTTAAGAATATTACATACAACTGTGAAACATTATTCAAACATGAAAATATGATTGTTAAGAATATTACATATAACTGTGAAACATTATTCAAATATGAAAATAGGATTGTTAAGAATATTACATACAACTGTGAAATATTATTCATAAATGAAAATAAGATTGTTAAGAATATTACATACAATTGTGAAATATTATTCATAAATGAAAATAAGATTGTTAAGAATATTACATACAACTGTGAAATATTATTCATAAATGAAAATAAGATTGTTAAGAATATTACATACAACTGTGAAATATTATTCATAAATGAAAATAAGATTGTTAAGAATATTACATACAATTGTAAAACATTATTCTAAATATGAAAATAGGATTGTTAAGAATATTACATACAACTGTGAAATATTATTCATAAATGAAAATAGAATTGTTAAGAATATTACATACAACTGTGAAATATTATTCATAAATGAAAATAAGATTGTTAAGAATATTACATACAACTGTGAAATATTATTCATAAATGAAAATAAGATTGTTAAGAATATTACATACAATTGTAAAACATTATTCTAAATATGAAAATAGGATTGTTAAGAATATTACATACAACTGTGAAATATTATTCATAAATGAAAATAAGATTGTTAAGAATATTACATACAACTGTGAAATATTATTCATAAATGAAAATAAGATTGTTAAGAATATTACATACAACTGTGAAATATTATTCATAAATGAAAATAAGATTGTTAAGAATATTACATACAATTGTAAAACATTATTCTAAATATGAAAATAGGATTGTTAAGAATATTACATACAACTGTGAAATATTATTCATAAATGAAAATAAGATTGTTAAGAATATTACATACAACTGTGAAATATTATTCATAAATGAAAATAAGATTGTTAAGAATATTACATACAACTGTGAAATATTATTCATAAATGAAAATAAGATTGTTAAGAATATTACATACAATTGTAAAACATTATTCTAAATATGAAAATAGGATTGTTAAGA
>OY744532.1:90403577-90428577 GCA_963556195.1 Sepiola atlantica
TTTTAATGGCCAGTGTGTTCACCTCTCGGGCGCTGGCTTTTCAACCCCCACTTTCCTGACCCGACCTTGGGTCACATTTTACTTGTGGTAGTAAGATAAAACTGGCCTTGTGCCTATCTCTTGGAGAGGAGTAAATAAATACTCTCCCATTTTGACCCCAAGATAGTCGGAAGAAACTGAAATTTTCTTAAACTCTCTGAATTAGTGGCTTATAAATTCGGTTTAAATTTCATAAAAATCGGATATACGTATTTGAAGTTTTAAATGAGTTCTGCCCCCATAGGCTACTCGGGAGAGGAGAGGGGGAAACATAGAGATTCGGCACACAGAGGAACACATAGAGATTCGGGATAACTTCCATTGTCTTCTCTGGAGAACTTTATACATATGATTTAAAATTCATCAAAATAGGATATATTTGAAGTTTTAAGGGAGATTTGGCCCCTATAGCTCCCTTAGAAAGGCACTTAGATATTCAGGACCACTCCAATTGTCTTGGTCGGAAAATCTTATAGATATGATTTAAATTTCATCAATATAGAATATATTTGAAATTTAAACGGGCTTCTGTCCTCATAGCTCTCATAGTGATTCGGGACCACTTCCATTGTTTCCCAGGAAAATGTTACATATGAATATACTTTTAGTTTTTATGTAAATTCTCTGACTTTTCTTTCTATAGGAAACACACACACAGACATTGACATTTATATATATAGACTAGCAGAGTTACCCGGCATCATTCGGGTTAGATTCTGGGATAGCATCACATGCAACATCATATCAAGAAGAGTTTACTTGATGTTGTCAGCTAGATATTTTTACCACTGAGCTATTCAGATAGATGTCCATTATGTTCACATGCAAATTGTACATGTGAATACACTTATGTTTACGGTACACTCCATAGTATGTCTTAGTTTTTAGAGACAGACATGCACACAGACAGAGTGGTGTACACCTTTATTATATATATAGAGAGAGAGATTTAGGTATA
Organism: Sepiola atlantica; assembly: GCA_963556195.1. NCBI lineage: Eukaryota > Metazoa > Mollusca > Cephalopoda > Sepiida > Sepiolidae > Sepiola > Sepiola atlantica. The sequence continues at coordinate 90,404,575 of OY744532.1, forward strand.
TAGAGAGCGATAAAGAGAGAGAGAGAGAAAGAGAGAAAGACAGAAAGAGAGAAGCAGACAGGGAAACGTACTAAATATACTAAAATTCTACACTTACATTTTATTATATTAAGAAAAAGGAAAAATATATTCTTTGACTTAATTTTTTTTTAATAGGGGGTGGGGGGTGGAATCGAAACCAAACCAATCACCATTCGTTGAATTTCAATTTGTTATTGTCAGGTGGTTCTTAACCACCATTAGAGAATAGGCCTTAAATGGTTCATGAATCTCTAAAGACTAAACATCTAATATCAAATGGGATATCGTGAAGACGTTAGCTCCAAAAGAGGCGGCTATTTTCTGGTTTATTGAGATAAGAAAAAATTTGATTTATTTTTTGATTTTTGCATATTTTCTTTTTTTAATTTTTATTATGCAAATATCTCAAATTATGATTAAAGATTAGCAGTTTTTAGCAATTAGAAAACCTCTTTTAATTCTACTATTAACACTAAAAGCTGGTAGCAACGCCCCTTCCAACCCCTAATATATATATATATATATATATATATATATATATATATATATATATATATAAGCTACTCTCTTTTTTCTCGGTTCGTTCGTATTTAGTGGGGAGGTTGCCACTCGGACTTAGGGACCGTGGTAGGTTTAATGGAGAGGATGTTTTGTATTGTTTTGTTGTTTTTTTTTGAAAAAAAAATTTTTTTATTAAATAAGTAACATATATTTATTTTTTGAAGCTTCAAAGGTGAGTGGATTCTATAGTTGATCAGTCTGGCACGTTTCTATTATCCTGGTTATAATTTAGTAAGAAAGAAATAATAAAATCAAACAGTGTTTATTAAAAATGAAATTGAAATATATTACCCGAAAAATGCATATCAAGGCAGTGCACAAAAATAACTAAGCCGTGAAAAATTGGCCGTCTCTTTTGATGCTAACCTCTTCAAGATAGACACAAAAGATAAAAATAAGCCATTTCTCACACTACATATGTACGTTTAAAGCCTAAGTAATAAGCGTTACATTTTTTTTAAATGACGTCAGACACAAAAAAAGAAGACCAAGATAACAAAATACTTTATTTCGACAGAATCAATCTTGTATTCAAAAATATAAATATAAATAAGTTGAGTAATTATTAAGTACTATCACACTTTTATCTAGAATTAAACTTAATGTGAAACCAAGGGAACTAACTCCAATATTTTACTATTTTTTATTAGAGTTATTTCCCTTCCATTCCTTTAAAATAAGACGAAATATCATGCCTTAATTAAAAATAACATGAAATATCATGCATTTCTAAAGAGTGCATTATTTTGCCTAGCAAAAAAATAAAACAACACAGAACTGCTTGCATTTTGCATTATAAAGAAAATGGTAAAATTAGTATTGATGTTTATAATATTAATGTTTATAATATTAATATAATAGTAACATAAACCCAACAATTTGGATTATTTGATTTATTCGGAATACTATTCTCATATTTGTTGTTATTTTCGCGTTTCGGCCGATGTAAATTCTGACCTTCTTCAGGTACATATTTTCAAACTTGGGAATTTCGAATTCAGGAACCTATGCGAAATTTAAAACTGAACTGTTTACGGGAGTAGCTTGTTCTCGTTCCGTCAGCCGTGACTAAGTAGAAGTTTTAATCGCTTTTAGTGAGGATTGAACCTTCAAACCCCAAAAGACTGCCAGTTAGAACCGCGGATGGAAACTTGGGGGAGGGGGCGTCCAATCATAATTCAACCATCTCCCTTTCTCATAATATTAGGACTTATACTTGCTTCTTTGGGGCAACGGTCATCACTAGATTCTACACAGATGGGAGGTTGATTAACTATTCTGTTTATTAATTTGTTGGGTGAAAGTACAGAATAGTTGATCACCCCACCTCTCACCCCCATACACCTCCCCATGTTAAGACTGGCTTTCTAAATTATAACGTTATTATTTCAGCCGGGTCCGTAAACTGCATAAGTACCCTTTTTTTTAAAAATTATTTTATTACTAATTCTCTCGATTTTCCTTATGGGTTATGGTTAGGACAACAACAAAAAACAGTTTGCATTATCTCCCCTTTCAACAGACTCTTCTAAATTAGAGATGAAAATCTCATCTGCCCCAATAATACAGAAGCCCGCTTTTTTCTTTAGTTCATGTTTAGACAATAAATCATTTCTATGTAATAAAGAAACATTTTATAAAAAAAATATTCTCTTTATCTTTGCCATTTCGCCAACGCTTCTAATGTGTGAATTTTCAAATTTATATTTTTTATTTCGGGTAAAAGAACAAAGAACAATTTTAGCTTTAGCTTTTTACCTTCATATTTGTAAAGAACACACAGCTATTATATCTTTAATTCGTGTTATGCGATTGAAATCCTAATATTGTATCATATCGGCCTAAACAGAAAAAAAAAACAGAAACCAACCCGAATTCACTTCAACAACAAAAGCTCAAACTGGGGGCATACAAACCAGCTCCCAGAGACAGTCTAACAAACATGCGAACTCTCTAGTTAACAGCTGAAAGATGTGGCAATAAATGAAGGCGTAAATCAAAGTCTTGTCCCCATCGCGCCATCAACACAAATAATTGAATCTTCCAAGCCAGGTAAATAAAGTTAGCTGCTGACTCAAAGAGAATTTCTCATCATCAGTCAGGCCAGAGATGCCTCGTCATTATCGAAACATACTAACCCACCCGCCCAAGACCAGATTGAGCGTAGCTCCCCCTCGACAGACCGAGCACCAAAGCATACAATCTCGAACGGATCAATTCACAATAACCTGATATAATGCCTATCGGGCAACTGCTCGGTGTCAGAGACGCTTTCTTTCACCCGTAAGAGGTACTTCAAGGCCAGTCGGTAAAAAAAAACACTCGTGTGGGGAAACCTGTGTGCCTCCACCTCAGTAAAGTGTAGCTCACCAAAGTCAGAAAAGCATTTTAGTGTCTTTTGTCCAGAATTCACTGTTTGCCGCACAAGGTGTACACATTTGATCCATGTAGTATAGACGAATCGTATGTCGACGAATCCCAACACCTGGCATACCTACAGACGGATGCCGGTAACAAATCTTGCGATAAACCCTTGCGGTTTTATCAAGCCACAAAAAACCTGAAAAGTGTCCGCTGCAAATCCAGCAGCGTATCCGACGGGAGTGAAAGCACTGAGAGATTATAAGATTTTCGGAGAAGAAACAAGTATAATTTACTCTGTTATTTATTTATGTATTTGTATATTTATTTATTTCGTGGAAAACGTCTAATAGTTAAGTACCGGTGTTGAAGGATGTTCTGTTAATGTTAGCTTGTTACTTATTAAAGTATATTGCTTCTAGAATTTTTAAACGTTGTGTGCGATGTTAGTGTTAGGATTAGGATTTTCTGATCGCAGCTGACTGTAGTGTTTTATTGTGCGTAGTGATGTGGCGTCGAATTGCGCTAGTATCTGATATATGGTATGTAAGGCGTCGGATGCAGTCAATGTAGGTACTTTATATTTCAGGTTGGCTGTTAGAAAGACATTGCTTAAATAGAAAAATGAACTTATATAATATATTTGTTTGGTCTAATGTTGAGTTAATAGTGTTATTGTTTTGACTATTAGGTTAGACGTTTTAAATTTAGTATAATAGATTGCTAGTTTAACTTCCTTGTGTATTCGGTAGGTTTAGTATATCTATGTGTTATGTTTGTTATTGCTTGTTCATCAAGTTTGTAGTTGCTGTGACTTAACAAAAACGACTATTTTCACATATATTTATATAATAAAAGTGAACGTAAGTGAAAAAGGTGCCGCTTGCTCATTGGGGAAAATGAAAAAATATGAAGGACGAATGTGGCACAAGGCAGAGAGAGAGATAGCACGATTTGCCTAACGTCCAAGAAATTGTATTTTTCCTTCTCCCCCGCTCTTTCCCATTTTAACGTCTCTCCGCACACGTTTTATTATTCTTTCTTTTTTCAAATAGTTAAACACGTGCCGATGACATCTCTTTCAGCGTTCTTCTTTTTCCTATGTTATTACTGTTATCGAATACATTTAAAATCTACACTTTTCCTGATGATATTCGTTCATCCGAACGAAACCGGTAAAATCTCTCGTTTCTTGATGAGTTTTCCTGTCTTTTAATTTGTTTTTCCGTTTGTCTTTTTCACACATCTTTTCTTTCAAGGCGTTTCATTTTATGATATATCGTGAATTGTATCCTTATATATATATATATATATATATATATATATATATATATATATATATGAACGTCTTCATAAGACGTTCGCATACACAAATGAAACCGGTCAAATCTCTTGTTTTTGTTTTTCCCCTGCACTTTAACCTGTTTTCCGTTTGTCATTTTTTCACACATTTTGTCTACCACAGCATTTAATTTTCATGAATTAGCGTGTATCTTACCCTATACTGTCGACATGGAAAACATTTGCAGGAATGGCACACTCATCGGAAGATACAAACGTTTTTCTCTAGCAGCTGCTTCTCACTATAACAGAAGATTTTTCCTCAACCATATATATATATATATATATATATATATATATATATATATATATTAGAATGTTTTTGTTCGTTTTTACGAATACAAAACATTAGATATATTTTTCGTTTCGTTCCGATTTTTTTAGATGAGCTATGTATGCTTTCCTTTGTAGAAAGCTAGATTGGTTTGTCTGGTAAAATAAAATATGGCGTCGATCTTGGGATGAATACACGTTGGTGTAGAAAAATCGATTCGAAGAATGTTTTCTAAAGTAATTTTTCCATTTTTTAAATATGTTTCTCATGTTTAATCTGATGAATCTTTGTAATAGAAAATTCAAAATTTTGTTTAAAACCTTGATTGGCCGGACGATTGAAGAAACAGCTGTTAAAATTAATCTCTTTGCTGGTTAATAACGATATCGATGTTGGAACTTGCTTTTTGACTATTATATATATATATATATATATATATATATATATATATATATATATATATTATATGTATTATATATGTATATATATATACTTTTTTCACTCAGAATCATACACATTTATTTCATTCCATGCTACTGACTTCACTAAGCCCGGACCCTGTCCTACTGCTCCCAGCAGTAGCTACTACTTTTATCCATCAACCCATCATGTCAACCCAATATTTTCACGTACTTGCATGACATTTTTCTTAATATTATCATTCTGAAGAAGTCTTAAAAATAAAGACGAAACATTAATCAATATATAAAAAAAAACATCCTTTTTGGCTTTTCCTTTTTCATTTCCTATCACGTCGGATTACCTTCATCCTTCCTTTCTCATATATGTATATATGTATATATTGAATATTAAATTTTTACCGTACTGAAGAGATCGTTTCTAGTTTTTTACTCTCATCGGTGTAGGAGTGGTGGTTGCAAGCGGTCGTATTGGCTCGAACGCAGTTCGCAGATTTAGCCTAGAATTACGAGCCTGACGCCCAAACCGACATGGTCGCGATATATATATATATATATATATATATATATATATATATATATATATATATATATATATATATATATATATATATGCGTGTGTTTTTGGCAATCAGCTGTCATCAGCCTGGACAATAATCGAACCCTCGATATTATTGTCTGTAGTCTGATGTTTTACCACCAGACTATGCCGAAATATCTTGTTTTTACTGGCGATATTTCAGACTGTTTAGTCTTCGGTGCGATTACACTAGCATCTGCTTCAAGCCGAGGTCGAAACCCGACCGTCTAGACGACAGTCTGCGCTTCTAACCACTTGGCAATCATCTGGCTGCAGTTGAGAGCAAGCGAAATCACAATGATAAACAGTGTGAAATGCCGAAGGTTCAATTGCGTGTAACGCTAGGGGCAGTTGGCGATTTCACTTACCAGAAAGGTTTACCCAAGAAAGGGAGCATATTTTTTTATCCACAAACACACTGTTTCGCTGTATCCCAGCTCTTTAGTCTTTTAATAGTGAGTCATCACTTATCGAGGTCAAAAGCCACTCGAGAATAAGAGATAATGAGAGGGAATGATTGTCAGTTTTAATATGAATAACATCCCAGCAACGCCGAGTAGCCATGCTAGTCACAAATCAAAGAATAAGTACAAAAAGTGGTCTGCGATCGCTCGACTAACACCATAGTAGTACTAAATGGTTTTGCTACATGTGACATCTAAGATCAAAGTGTAGTATCTGTTCCGATGGATACTGCACGCCTGTTCTGTGCAGTTCTAGGAGGTCCACCCTCCCAGGCTTTGCCTCCCCTCTTTGGGGAGGAGTAAGTTTATTGCTTACTGTCTGAGGCGCCCCTACCGGGGAATGCCGACGGGGCTGCCCAGGCAATTTTTAAATGGCCAGAGTGCTCACCTCTCGAGCGCTGGCTTTTAACCCCACTTGCTCGACATGATCTTGGGTCACATCTTACTTGTGGGAGTAAGATAAAACTGGCCTTGTGCCTAACTCCGCGAGGAGTAAATAAACATCCTATATAAACGTCTTCTTGGCCTTTTAGCCAAGATCAAAGTGTAGTATCTGTTCCGATGGATACTACACCCTATAGACCGGTACCGTCTTGGCCTTCGGGTCTTGATTCCACCGGTCTGTGGGTTTGTCCTGCACAGTTCTGGGAGGTCCACCCTCCCAGTCTTTACCTTCTCACATTTTGAGAATGGTTAGTTTATTGCTATCGCCTGAGGCGCCCCTACGGGGGAATGTTGATAAGCGTTGGCTTTAAATATCACAAAGACCCCCGACCCCCACCTCCTCCCTTCCACAGTGAGGTTTCATGCCTAAGGGTGATGCATTCTGGGAATATAATTTTAATTCCCTGAATCAATGTTTCCCGGGATGTATTGCCCTAAATACAATCTGTTCCGATGGATTCAACACTGTCCTGTACAGTTATAGGAGGTCCACCCTCCCAGGCTTTGTCTTCTCACCCTTTGAAAAGGGTTTAGTTTATTGCTAATCGCCTGAGGCGCCTCTACCGGGGAATGCTGACGGAGCTGCCCAGGCAATTTTTGAGGGTCATAAGTGCTCTCCCTCTAGAGTGCCGACTTATCAACAGATGACATTTTTTTTAAAATTGAATTGCATCTTCGACAATCGGGCGATCCCATCTTTTAAAAAGATTGGAGTATGGTAATAACGTAAGTACGAACATGAAATTACCTTAGCGTATTCTGAGTATTGAGAATACGGCGTCACATTGTACTGAAGAATACGGTGTGAAATGTCAAATTCGTTTTTTTTTCGGACACCTTAACTCGCCAGTTTAGTTGATCATCTGATATTTTAATTATACTTTTTCTGTATTTTTTCCTTTTCCTTTTCATTTTTCAAATAATCTATGATATTAATTACCATTGACGTTTGAAAAAGAATTGGTAAGTTCTTAGATAAATAAATAATTCATCAATACTATTTCTAGTTTTTAACGGGGATAACCTATTTTGTACCATTTTTTGTCTTTGCAAAGGAGATAATTTTATTATCTCCCTTGTGAGAATCCAGTTTCAAGCAGCATTATAACATTAAATCATTATGTTGTAAAATTGTTAAATTAATCCTTTTACGCTGTTGATCTCCATAAAATCGTTTACATCCATTTATTTCTTCGTATTTGTATCTCACCGTTTTCTTCAACAGAAGTAATATTTTGTTTCCCGTGGTAAGTGGCCGCGTTTAATATTACGTTGTTCTGAAAATGCGCAACCGATTTTTCGACTCAATTTAACAAGTTAATTTAAGTTGCTACTTTTACAGTATGTTATACAACATTTTACATGTTTAATAACCGGCGTATCTTCTTTAATATATTTACATTATATCACAAACGCTTAAGACCACGCGAGTTTCAAGAGATTTAAAACACTTTTTATTTGATGAAGAGGTATTATCTCGAAGTATATTATAGAACACGGTCACACCCCTAGGAACACTGCATAGAAGTTTAGACTGAATCAAGTAGGATTAACCAACAAAATCACTTCGTTTTGTCTTCCTTCTTAACATATGCATATTTCAACTTTTTGCATTTTGATAGTTTTCTATGACCTTTCTATATACATATTACACACAATGTTTCACAACTACACTACCTCATTATATTTACATTACTTTCTTTTCGAATGCAATCTTAAAGCACATAAGCCCTTAATAAGTTAAATGAAAAAAAGAAATAATGCGCATACATTTCTTGAATGAGTTCAAACTCGATCACAATGCTTCCCAAACAGCCGCCAAACAAACTGGTCATCGGAAGAAGGGACCACAAGTACAGTACGAAATCGAAAAAATATCTGGCTATTTACTGCAAGCATCTACGAGTAGTAGAACACATCTGCCATCAATAGGTCCTGCAAAGTTAATATGAAGACGTGAACAGGAAGGATCCGGAATAGGTCAAGAACGTTTGGTGCTAACTGATATGTTGTACAGTTATGATTTAGGTCTTCTAATAGCTTGTCCATATTTGGCAAGTAGACAGAGCTACGTGCTTATGGTTTCATCCGGCTAATTCCTTGATGTCCAAAATTAAATAATATACAATTTTGTAATTTTAATGAAACAATCACACGTTTCTCCCCCAAAAAAGAAAACAAACAAAGAATGCACTAATCAACCCCAGGCAATGATTAAAACTGAAAAAGGGTTGAAGGTTTTTGTTTTCACATACCTCAGACCATTTTGTACGGTTGAAGTGAAACACTGCCCGGGGTAAGAGGCCGGAAGCCGCAGCTTCGCGGATAACTTTCAAAGTAATTGGTTCTGACAGTTGATTCGAACACTGAAATAATTTCTGGTTCCACAGATAGTGCTGGAATAACTGAATCCTATTTCACTTAAGTTTACGTATCAATAAATCTCGATAAAACATCTACATGTCTGATTGCATAAGTTGAATACTTTCTGGTAAAGAAATCATAATCCAACAGCATAGTGGTCCATCTTTACAGACGGTTAGCTGTATAAACTGGGATACTTTTATTGGATCAGACAATGAAAACAAGGAGTTTATGATCTGTGATCACGATAAAGTGATGTCCACATAACATTTTGAGAAATCTTTTGGTTGTATGAAATTTTGACAATTTTATGCAACCAAAAGATTTCAAATTTAACAGTGAGTATTTCTGTAAATTGCTTTTCAATATCATGAATAGAGGAGAGATTTAATGTGTTAAAACCACGCTTGAGCGGAATATAAAAAAATATTCAAGTCTTCTATCGAATCTAAACCACAGTTTCCTGAGACATAGAATGTTCCAGAGAATGTTCCTTTATAAAAGGACACGTTGCAATTTAACCCACATGTCAGCTCAATTATGTTGCCTGACACACTTCGAGCTATATGATGCGTTTTGGTCGACACCGGCTTCCCAATGTGTGCCAAGGTGGACCGTGAGATAAGGGTAATGTCTGAAGTCGTGTTGAACTGAAAATGAACTGGACTGCTGTTTACGATAATAGTTATAATTCTTTTACTAAACTTGTGTGTGTATAACTTTCAAATGCTAATGTGCTAAATGCGTTATTTTACTGATAAAAAGGTAAGAGTGGAGGATTTCTAAATAAAAGAAAGAAGATTTGTATTATTCGGACTACTGTGATGATTTTCGATGTTATTCTATAAAATTTCGGCCGATGTAACATCCGTGGCGCCACGGATAAAAGTGCTAAGAGATAATCAGTTCTAAATGTCAGTTTTTTTCGGGGTTGGAGGTTCAATCCTCCCTACGGGTGATACTAAGAATGTAATTACGAGGTAGCGGAGATCTTGAGGCATGACAGGGTGATGGCGAAACGTTCTAGTGAACTGGGGGCAATTGCAACCTCTACCGCAAACAACTCTAGTGAAGAAGTGCAGATAGTGAGGAGACGTAAATTTGTTGGAAAATGCTTTAGATGTCAGGGGTCCCACCTGATGAGAGACTGTAAGGAACCAAGGCCGGGTGTTATCTGTTTCCGGTGTGGCCAGGTTGGGAACATTAGTAGGAATTGCCTTTCCCTTCAGGGAAACGAGTAACGGGGTGCTATTGCGCCAGTAGTCGCCCCTTTACTTCTGAAAAGGCGTGTGAGAGTTTATTGCCACAGATAGTGGTTACTGTCAACGGGAAACGGGCAAGAGCCCTTGTTGATACCGACTGTAAAACTACACTTGTCACGACAAATGTCGTCAACTTTTGGAATGGAGCCAGCAATATTAGAGCAGTAGATGGCAGAGAGATGTTGCACATGATAAAGGAAGTGATCGCGGAATTTAAGACGTTTACCCGGTTATGACTGACAGGACGAGAATAATCTACCCCCGTGGATTAAATGAATTGGTTCCGTTCGAAATTTCGTACAGATTCCCGAGTTGGACAAGATGGTCGGAGGTTACGTCGGTTGAAACGTTGTGGGAATAACATCCAAGATAAGAACAGTAGTTCGTATAACCAAATAATACAAATTATCGATGCTCATCTAAAAAAATTCCGAAACATAATAGAAAGAATGTAATTTTATGACGTGAACCTACGTAAGTACTTCTAAGTAAAGATTAAAGTGACATTGCCCAAACTCGTTATTATTAGTAATGATTTGTATAAGAAATAACTAATGCAAAGGAGAGTAGTCCGAATAATACAAATCTTCTTTCTTATATTTAGAAATCTTCCACTCTTACCTTTTTATCAGTAAAATAACGCATTTAGCCCATTAGCATTTAAAAGTTATACACACACAAGTTTGGCAAAAAAATTATAACTATTATCGTAAACAGCAGTCCAGTTCATTTTCAGTTCAACACGACTTCAGACATTACCCTTATCTCACGGTCCACCTTGGCACACATTGGGAAGCCGACGTCGACCAAAACGCATCATATAGCTCGAAGTGTGTCAGGCAACATAATTGAGCTGACAGGTGAGTTAAATTGCAACGCTGGTTTGGTATGTCTGTATAATCTAGTATTTCACTATGGAATAACAATCAATAATCGAGCGGCCATGTTACTATTTAAATTGTATAAAATTGTCGTTAGAATTTTCTTTCGCTGAAAGCTGTTGTTTTTTATTATTATTTGAATCCATTGGCAATGGCTAGTAGACGAAGCAAGTTATGCTTTAGGAAATCCAGTACGTGGTCATATCTTATATGAATAAAGATGTTGTCCGTCTGTCAGTTACAACTTTTTAAACATAATAAATACATTGAAGCGTTAGTCTCATTTCGAAATATCAGAGATCTTAACTACTTTCAGAAATGGAGAATATTGTATTAATAGTAGATAATGTATTCCCAACAAATCAAACGGATGCCATGACCGGAAACCGAAACCGAAACCTTGAGATCTTCAGTTTGAGGTTCTACAAATTGACCTATTTAGACATTTTTTATGAATAGAGCTATAAACATTACATTAGCAAAATAATTATAATTTTGGCGTGACGTCATAGATTTATGTGTTTCAAAACATGATATCAAACATAACCGATAATGAAAATTAAATAAATGACTTGGTAAACATTATCAATAGCGTTGGAAATTATTTTAATAGTCTCAAACAATTTATTTTGCTTTAACTACGTATTTTATGTATTTTTTTTTTCGAAATTATATAATTCTTCCAGCCTAGCAAACATATGCGATCGGAGGGTGCATATATTTGCGGGTGTAATCGAAATAAATATTTGTATTTGTTAAAAGGGGATATTTAAATGTGATAAAATAATTTTATCCAACGTTTTTGTGTTTTTATATAAAAGTCCATAATGTTCATACTTGAGAATTCGTAAACTAAAAAAAAAAACACATAATTTATCTAAAACGCATTAGAATGAAATTCTCTACCGAACCTGAATAATTATAATATTTGAAAAAAAATTAAACAGTTAAAATTACAGAAAAATAAACGCTGGAGAACTTGTAAACAAAACTGCCATTTTTATATGTAGAAACGATAAAAAAAATCTGACAAATTTTTTCCACACGTTAAAACTAGGCGAGTTTGTTATTTCCTGTTTGTTTACGAGTTCTTGGATGTTAACTATTCTGTACTTTGACTTGTTTTTGTATGGAACCAAACTAATGATAAGAATTAAATGGTTTAATTATTAAAATATAAAGACATATAAAAATGTTGAAAAAAAAATAAGGCGTTAAGCAGTTTAGGGAATTAACGTAAAATGTAACCATTTTATTCATAAACCGATCTGGCCTAATTATTATCAGAACGAAAGTTAAGCGGGCTAAATTATATTTGGGAAATAACACAGTGGAAGGAAAAAAACCCTAGGCTAGTCTGAATCAAGTATCGATATATCAGACGGATTGCTATTTGGGCCTCACTTGTAACATCTGATTAATTTATATGTTAGAAGAGCGGATTTTTGCTCTCTCGCTCGTTTGTGACAGAAGATTAATCAAGTTGAGCAGAGTCAGCTAAAGCAAAGCAAATAATAAATCAACGCCTTTGACTTTTAAAAGCGACGCCACGTTCGTTGGACATGTGTGTGAATAGGCGAATGTTTATTGATCCCACGTTCAACGCCGGCTTTTTTTTCTCGCTGACAGTCAGTCGCTTTGATCTTCTTTCTGATTAAACTTTAATAAATAAAAAAAAATGTTTAAATTAACACGGAGTTCCCTCATCCCCGTGCTACAATACTGTAGATTTGTACTTCACATTCTTGTGAAAAATAATACCCCTTCTCAAAAAAAGAAAATGGCGACTATCGGCGAGGGAAATCAGCGAAGTTTAAATTGACCTAAAAATAAAGCCCATCTTTTAAAACGACAGAGAAAAAATGTCGACTTTTGATCAAGTTTTTGAATTTGCGTATGAATACACATCCATTTTTTTCTTTTGATTTTTTGCATTACGTATTATTTGTATGTTTATTTATTCAATAATTTTGTTTAGCTTAACTTTAAAAGAAAGCGATTTGTCATCTGATGGCAAAAAAAAACAACAGATTCTCAACCGAGGATTCATATCGTATCTTCTGATATAGCATTTATTAGGAAGAGAGTCCTGTATCATCTGAAGGTTTGATCCACATCCATCATTCTCTGTTTGTTTTGATCAATTGCCAGTCACTTTGCATTCTCGCATCAGCTGTTTATCATCTTATTGATAACTGCTTTCTCGGGAATCTACCACAAAAGGTTTTCTCAGGTACCAGTGCTTTGCGTACTATTGCAGTGGAGGTCTGGATGGTGCTTTCCTATCTCGCTTTTTTTCTATCCTCCTAGTCCCTTCACGACAATTTTCCGTGGCAGCAATCGATGCTGGTCCTACAGCGTTTTCTTTTTGATGGGTATATATCATTTTCTTTTTCTCATCAACTCTGACAGTTTCAGTTACTTTGTTTTCATGTAAAGTTTATGCGGTATTGGTTTCTGCACTCGATGATTTTTCTGAATATTTTAGCTGCTTTCCTCACTGTCATGCTTTTGATGGTGTCAATTCTTCTTTTGATTCCAATTTCTTAGTCATTTTTCCTAGTATTTCAGAATTGCTCTTAGTGTTCCTATTATTATTATTATTGGTAGTGCGGTGGTCTTCGTCATGTTCCATATTCCCTCAGTTCTCTGGCACGTTCCATATATTTGCTTTGTTTTTCTGCCTACTTGAGTTTCACACTGTGATTGCTGGCACTGCAAAATCTACTCTTTCGTATGCTTTTCCTTATTCACTATTATCACGTTCGATCTTGTTGGGTTAAAGAGTTTTCCATTTTTTTGTATTTCCATATCTTATAGGATTTTTTTCGTCTAATTTACTAATATTAGCTCCAGTTTATACTTGTACCATTTAGCAGGATACTCAAAATGACCCCATTTGCATAGTTCCCAGTAGAGCACCTTTCCAACTCACTCATGTCTCTTTTTGTATCCTTTTTGCGCCAGTTTACTGCATTAATTTATGATCAGGTTTGCTGTTTCTTCTCTTATCCAACAAAGTATACATTTACTGTTTCCCTGGGTTTTCTATATCTTAGCTTTTTATGCAGTTATTTTGGTCGCGTTGTTTGATCGCGTTGTTTTGTACGGTTCTAAATAGCGATTCCGTTTATTTGTTCAACTGCCCTTTTCGCAGCCATATCCATATGTTTCCGTGCACCTTTTCTTTAGTCAGTCTTATTAATCGTCTATGTAGCTGCTTCTCTTCCCATTTTGACTTTCTCGATTTTTTTGTTTCTCGTTCCGCTGCTCTTTGGCTTTTTTATTTTAGTGATGCTTTTGGCGGTAATCGACTTTTCTGTATTTTGGGTTAGGTATTATACTAGTTATTTTATCGCATCGTCCACACAGTATTCTATACATATTAGTCCTCTTCCCCCTTCTTACTTTTTTACATAGTCGGTCAGTATAATCTTTCAAGTTCAGTGCATTGTGCATAGTCATTAATTTTCTTAATTTACTGTCCCAGATACTTGAGTTCTTCTTTTGTCCAGCCTATGAAGTATCCAGAGTATCTTACTACGGATAATCTCCAAGTATGTATTCCTTTTATTACGTTTCTACTATATAATTTTGTTTCAATTAGCTTTCCCCTTTTCTCATGTATTATATTCTAGTATTCTTTCACATCTCTGTTGATTTGGCGTCCGCTTTCAGAACTCAAGGATATTTGTGGGTACCATGTTCGCAAAGCGCCTTTATCATCTCGCTATTAGGTAGTTCTTTCCCTTCAGCTGTTTCGAGTTTTCCCTTCTTAATCACAAGTAGTGCACATTTTTCCATTCTAAATTTGAATTCGAATCTTCTGGCTGACGATTCTGGTTACGTGCAGTAGTGTTGCTAGCTTATCTTCGTTCTTTTGCAAATAATATAAGATTATCTATATACATGATTGTTTTCCTTTGGGTTTGTAACGTGTTATATTTTTACAAAGAGTGTAAGTCATTGATAGAGCTAAGACACATTCACGTTACATATGCTTAAAAAAATAAATAACAGCACAACATCACTAGTTTATTTCCTTTCCTATTATTATTTTGCTCACTATGAATTCTCACACGAACCATTATCAGTGATTGCTCATTGGCTAACAAGTGGTGTTTCCTAGGCTCTGAGTGACAATAAGTCTCCACAGAATGATTTCGTTATGCATCTTTGTGCCCCTTCTTAACTATTTTCTTAATTCAGTACTTAAAAAGTTACATAATAGGAGACGTAATTTAGTCATAGGTTTACTGACCAAGGACTTGAAACTATAAAAATAAAAAGACGGATCCTTAAAAAAATATTGAAACGCAATTTGCAACAGTAATGTTTTGAAAATGCAGTTTTTATTAAGAATTTGTATGACGCCAGTCAGTGGACAATGCTGATTATCTTATTATAATTTGGTGCACATAATTGCATTCCCAGAAAGTGGATTGACGCACGGGGGCCCAAATTATCTTTTGAGTTGTGGTTCAAGACAAATGCGTGAAATGCTTTTGACATGAATCGTGACTTAATAAAAAAAATTTTTTTCACACCAAACACGCAATATTACCACTGAATCATAAGGGGCTACTGTGATAAGACTAGGATTAATGGGCAGCCTTTGTTGGGATCTAGGAAAGAACAAGTTTGTTCACATTCATTTAAATTCCTGCATGTTCGTACCGTCGTGGAAACAAGAAAACAGGGAGGAAAGCTTTCTGAGGAAAGAAGCTATCAAAGTAGAAACGTTTCCGTCATCTAGGGACTTATATAGTAATGGGTAGGATTTGGCTCGTATTCGGGTCGGTCAGGAGTAGTTACGTTGGGGGTACACGTGAAGTTGGTTTATCGACGAACATTCCGTGGAAGTACTTGTAAAACAAGCATAGGGATGAAACTCTGCGGCAATGCGAGAGGGGATGGAGCTTGGCAGACAGTGTGGGACCTATTAGGTTGGAACTTATTTTTTGTACCCTTAAGCAATATAAATGAATTAACAGAAAGACAGAGAGTAGACTAGAGAAGAGAAATAAAGAGACGAGAGAAGACCAAGCGAAGAAAGGACAATGATGGTTTAGCTGCAAATCATATCAACATCTAGACAGAGAGAAGAGCAGCATTCTATATACTAAAGCAAAAAATAAAGTGCCAAGAAAAATCTTGTAATCGTGTTACTCGCATTAATAAACATTAAAAAAAATTACAACCAAAAAGATAGCAATTGTACGTATTTTTTGCGTCAAACTACAATCTTTCCGATGTTGACCCCGCTTAGGAATGTTAACGGGCTAAGCTACAACCTTCTTAATATTTTTAAAAGGATATAATTCCGGTTTACACATTTTCTGGCGATGCCTAATTTAGACATTGTTTTGATTTCTGGACGGGTAAGGTGAGAGAAAACAGACTGAACAAAATTACGAAAAACGAAAGGGACGATAATTTGCATAATATAATGAGACGGAAAAGTGATAAATAAAAAATAAAATAAACTCGAAAGGACTTCCAGGCTTTCGGTAGTCTAATATCTGTTGTGCACTCAGTCAGAAGAAAAGAAATCCTACTAGACTAAGGCAATTTTGTCCTAATCCTGTTTTGGAGGAGCTGAATTGTCCTCACAATAAAAATGGTTCAACTTGAAAATTTAAATATTCAGATTGGCATTAAATTTAATCGATAATCATTGGACATTGATTAAGCAGGATTTCCTGAATCACGATTTATTTTCAAGACCACTGAAGCTTAAGCCTTGCATTCTAGACATTTTCTAGAACTAAAATCATGTACCAGACATTGATCAGAATTTGAATAAATATTCTAGACATAACGTTTAATATCATTATATCTTTATTTTAACCTTTGTAATGGCACATAACAGTAGTGCGAAACTGTTCTCTTCGGTAATTAATTTTACACGTCTTAAAACAGGCATTCATCTAGTAGGATATAGACACCAATTTAATAAAAGAAATCAAAAACTATAGACACAAAAAACAGAACAAAAGAAAGAATGAAAGAAAAGATTACGGTAAGTTATGGTTATGTGCATACTCCAAAGAACTTCGCCACATGCTTGAGAACAAAATTCCATATATCACAGTTGTGGAAATAAGAGTCGATTGTTTTGTTGTGTCAACACATGTGCTGTTTAACAGATTATACTGAAGTGCTTGCTAAATGCATCTTCATGGTTTTGTAAGTATACGGTTCGACAAAACCCGTACACTTTTACTGTTCCCCGCTCACCAGAGCAGTGCACCTTCCCGTGATCAAAAATAAACTTCTGTGGGGTTTAAATGTGGAGCCAAATCTACTACATGGTTTAAATTCTAGAAAATGTCTAAAATGTAAGGCTTAAGCTTAAGAGGCCTTAAGAAGAATTTAAAATTCGGGGAACCCTGCTTAATTGTAGTTTAATGTCTATGGATCAAATATAATGCAAATCTGAAATATTTGCCGAAGCATCCGTTTGTCGATGGTCGCCACAGGAACTACGACTATACGTGAAAAATAGAGTTGTTTTTTTAGTGTTCAAGGTTTACTCCCCTCGATCTGATGGTTTCTGTCTATCCCCATGCACATTAACAGAATAACCTCGGAAAGGATATCTCGTTTCGCCACGCACCGACGGTCATTCATTATCGAATGCTTGTATTTTGCATATCACACAGGACTGAAGAAGAATAAGGCATGGCGAAATTAGATAAACTGAAAGAGAGAAAAGAATGAAATTTAGAATTAAAAAGATATATATATATATATATATATATATATATATATATATATATATATATATATTACTATTTCATGTATCCACATCAAATTTTATAAGGAGATATCATTTTTTATGTATCATTTTAGCCTGAAGATTTCCCCGGGGATGAAACGCGGGAGCCTCTGTGTAGTTTAATTGCCATAAATACATTTTCAGAGCTTACTATATATATTTTTTCTTTTTTCTTTCTTTTTCTTTCTTCCCAACCCCCACAGCGGCTATTCAAACAAATCCGAACGTCACGACCCCTCGCGCTTTAACCCCCTCCCCCTAACCCCAAAGTTAACCTTTTTTGTTTCATTTGGATTTATACCTTCTTTGAACGAGATGTCATTTGCCTTTTTTGGTCCAGGAAGTATTTCAATAATGGCCAGCTTTTCTCCTTTCAATTCCTTTTAAGTGCGTTTGGATTTACTTATAATTTTGGACACTTTTCTCCACACTGCTCCTACGCAAACATTTTTTCGCGTTCTACAATTCATCGGACTTCCTTTCAACGGAAATTTACCACCCGGACAAACCGCATATTTTCTTTTTTTCACTGCGTTTTTTAATAATATTTTTCATATTTTTCAAATATTTGAACTTTGGTTTTTTCGAAAGCCAACTTATCCATCTGTATTTCTCCTCTGATGATAAGATCTCGATCTTTGAAAATCCTTGGCTTAAGGAAAGAATAATAAACACTAGTTTATTACTGAATACACCTTGCATTGAACAATTGAAATTTGAAATAAATTTGGACAATCGTCGCATATTTATCACTCTTTTTTCTTCTCTCTCTCTCTCTCTCTTTCTCTCTCTCTCTCTCTATATATATATATATAAATGAATAAATGCGAAAGTTGTTTTTCATTTATCAAACCTATATTACCATCAAAACTGCTCACTCTTATATAAATCAATAATACAACATAGTCTTTTGAAATACTATATATATAGCAGACAGAAAAATAACAGGGCTATTTGTATGCCTAGTTTGCATAACTATTTTACACAGTTCATAATGAATTAATGTTTAGTATTATTCATTTGTAATTTTTGTTCTATTTTTATATATATATATATATGCAATACTTTTTTATATTAACAATAAATTTAAGTGATTTAATTAAAAAATGGATAAATTACCAAAACCATTTCTTAAAATAGTTCGTTCATTAATTTTCAAAGAAAGCTAATTTAAATGAAAGCAATTACTTTTTAGAATTGTAATTTATTTAGATTAAAGATATGTAACTTATACATTTAAAAAGAGTACTTAGAGCCAGATTATTAGACGCTGTATGGCGGGTATTTTTTTTTTTTTTTTTGCTTGCTCAAAATTACTGAAATTCAACAGAACGAATGAACATAAAAGTTTAAGAATTTTAAAGGAAGGAAAAAAGGCAAAGGAAAAGAAATTCAAAAGAAATAAATTCTAGAGACAGAAAAACGAATGGAAAGACGGCCTTTCTCAAATAAAAATCATATTTTCAGTTACATTTTTGTCTCTCATTGTTTCATTTGTTTTTATTGTTTTTTTTTAAACAAGAAACCTTCCCGGTTTTTGCTCAACTCTGATTGGTCCAAAAACCAATCCAATTTTATTCTTTCTTCACTGCCTCCGATTTAAATCGAAAATCTCAATCAATCGATTATTGTTTTCGTTGTTTTTTTATGCCCTACTCTTAGTTTCATCTTATTTTTAAAATCCAATCCATTATGACCGACTATATTCTCAGGGGTCACCAATATACGCACTTGACGAACCTAGAACATTGTCTGGTGTTTTTTTCGGAAAAGTATAATTAGGCAACGAAGATTTGACTCTACTTTATACACGAACAAGAAGAATACCCATTCCAGAACGGGTGCAATTAATTCCACGAACAGAACAATTTTTCACCCCTTGTTTGCCTCCTTATGGATATCAAAATCAAGATATAATGCTACTATACCTTATGTCTTGAATCCTTAGTCAAATGTTGATCAAAATCTATTAAATTGTAGAAAATGCCTACAATTTACGGTTTTAGCTTGAGAAGTCTTAAGACGAATTTGAAATTCAAGAAATCTTGCTTAATTGGAGTCTAATGCAAATCTGAAATATTTGAATTTTTAAATTAGAAGTTGTGTCCATATTATGCGACCTTAAAACCATTTTAAAATACTCTATAGAAACTGAAATTTGGGGAACATTTATTAATTGATGTTTAATATATATTGCTAGAATTTCACAAAAATTAAAGATATCTTAATTTTCAATTTTCATGAAGGGTGTCCACCCCTCTTTGCTCTCTTTACATGAAACGAAATTAAACTAAATATAGCCAACGTTAAGACCTCGAACGCTTATCAGCTGTGTTTCTAAAATTCATTATAAGCTGTAAATTAGTTTAGGAGCGAATCCTGTACATAGAAATGTATAAGCATATGCACATACTGAAATTTATAGAGAGAGATATTGTAACCTGTGAAAGATAAACTACTTTAAAATACTCGTTAGAAAGTTCAGTGGGTTAAGATACGTTACAGGCAAAACATCGGGGATTCCTAGCATTTCTGAAAAGAAAACCCCTTTTAAGTGAAGGATTAAATGTCACAATAAAATTGCATTAGTCGTTATTGTTTACTTTGGATGTTCAGACTTGCTCCATGGTTTCTTATCTGATACTAGTTTATGTTTCGGGATTTTTTAGATAAGGATTGATAATTTGTATAATTTAGATTATTCGGACTACTGTTCTCATCTTGGATATTATTCTCACAACGTTTCGGCCGATGTAACTTCCGGACTTCAGCAGGTGTGTCTTATCGAATTCGGGAATATTTATGTTAGACACCGGAATCGGTATGGAATTTCTAACGGAACCTTTCGGATAAAAGTCTCATGTAATTCGCTTCGTAATTGTATTCTTAGTATCACCTGTACTGAGGATTGAACCTTCAACCTCCAGAATACTGTCACTCAAAACTGATTATTATTTAGCGTTTTTTTTTTTTACGTTGTTCTTACGGCTGACGGAAGGAGAGCAAGCTACCACCGTGTTTCCATTCGAAATTACTTTAAGATTCCTCAGTTCGACAAAACGCACCTGAAGATGAGGACAGTAGTCCGAAAAATTCAAATAATAAACAAACTTTTTTTTTCCTACCAAACTTTTCAGGTCTTGGTCGCGTCTCTCCGCAATACATTTTCTCTAATTATGAATATTTTCTATGAGAAACGCGTTGTGTTTTCACCATCATGGTGATGAAGATAGGAACGTGTGAAAAGAAAGAATGACAAAGTCTATCCATCAAAAAATCATATTCTTTTATTGGCAACTTGTTAATATAATGCAAAATGAAGTGTTAGCAACGAATGCGAGTTTCAATTTAACGTGTTCTTTGCTGGTTCTGTAATCGAATTGTGTTGCACAGGAAATGAAGACATTGAAAACAAGATTTTTTTTTTAATATTGGGTTAGACAAAAATTCTGTTCATTTTTTTTTAGGAAGGAGAAACCGAAACATCACGTTTAGAAACATAACAGAGTTTATGCAATTCATTTTTCATGCTCGATTTGAAAATCTTGAGAATATCTGCGATTTGTCTAGTTGTCAAACGGCAATCTTGTTCAATTACGGCCGGCTTTCACTTGATCACTGTCGATCATCTTTGGCCAGCCAATGCGAGGAGTATCTCTCGCTGAAAAAAAAAGTATTTTTTTGTAATCGAGCAAACCATTTTTGGCACACCCGTTCTGTAACAGCATTCTCCCCATAAACATGGCATATTTCTATGCAGGTTCCTGCAGCTTTTTTTCTCTTTTTCTGTAGTAAAAAAGCATCAGATGTCGGTAGTGCTCTGCTAAATTTTCCATTTCAAGGCCTAAAATAGAAGAAAAAATGTAAGAACTCCTCTGCTCGGAGACTTATTACACACTGACGTCAACATCACCAAATACAGGATTTGAAAAATAGAAATATAAAACGATCTTTAGTAGACCGGGAAGATGACATTCTAAAAATGAGCGAACCTTTTGGGCAACCCAATATATATATACCTTACAATTTATCTTATAATTTCCATTTTATTGTGATGCGGTGATAAAAACATTTTCCGTTGGAATTAGTCATTCTCTGATCATCATGCAGACAAATAAAAACGTATTTAAAGTGAATTCAAACAGATTTCAACTCTTTCTTTCTAATTATAGTGTAGTGGATAGATGTTATCCCTCCCCCTCCCTATGTAAGTCACATAAGATCGCCTGTACCGTACAATACGGCTAGGCTAACTATGATAAAGACAGGCAGTTATTTGCACAGGCTTACTTCGAACAAGGCGTTGAAATCAACGACAGTTGAAGGATGAACCAACGACGGTCGAAGGAAGACCTCAAAAAGATAACGGTTGAAGGAAGACTTAAAGGCAACGACGATTCAAGAAAGGCTTGAAAACGATGACGGTTGAAGGAAAGCTTGAAAACGATGACGGTTGAAGGAAGGCTTGAAAACGATGACGGTTGAAGGAAGGCTTGAAAACGATGACGGTTGAAGGAGGGCTTGAAAACGATGACGGTTGAAGGAGGGCTTGAAAACGATGACAGTTGAAGGATGGCTTAAAAACGATGACGGTTGAAGGAAGGCTTGACAACGATGACGGTTGAAGGAGGGCTTGAAAACGATGACGGTTGAAGGAGGGCTTGAAAACGATGACGATTGAAGGAGGGCTTGAAAACGATCGCCGGTTCAATAAAGGCTTGACAACGATGACGGTTGAAGGAGGGCTTGAAAACGATGACAGTTGAAGGAGGGCTTGAAAACGATGACGGTTGAAGGAGGGCTTGAAAACGATGACGGTTGAAGGAGGGCTTGAAAACGATGACGGCTGAAGGAGAGCTTGAAAACGATGACGGCTGAAGGCAGGCTGGAAAACGATGACGGTTGAATGAGAGTTTGAAAACGATGACGGTTGAAGGATGGCTTGAAAACGATAACGGTTGAAAGCAGGCTTGAAAACGATGACGTTTGAATGGGAGTTTGAAAACGATGACGGTTGAAGGATGGCTTAAAACGATGACGGTTGAAGGAGGGCTTGAAAACGATGACGGTTGAAGGAGGGCTTGAAAACGATGACGGTTGAAGGCAGGCTTGAAAACGATGACGGTTGAAGGAGGGCTTGAAAACGATGACAGCTGAAGAATGACTTGACAACGATGACGGTTGAAGAAGGGCTTGAAAACGATGATGGTTGAAGGAGGGCTTGAAAACGATGACAGTTGAAGGAGGGCTTGAAAACGATGACGGTTGAAGGAGGGCTTGAAAACGATGACGATTGAAGGAGGGCTTGAAAACGATGACGGCTGAAGGAGAGCTTGAAAACGATGACGGTTGAAGAAAGGCTGGAAAACGATAACAGTTGAAGGAGGGCTTGAAAACGATGACAGTTGAAGAAAGGCTTGAAAACGATGACGGTTGAAGGAAGGCTTGAAAACGATGACGGTTGAAAGAAGGCTTGAAAACGATGACGGTTGAAGGAGGGATTGAAAACGATGACGGTTGAAGCATGGTTTGAAAACGATGACGGTTGAAGAAAGGCTTGAAAACGATGACGGTTGAAGGATTGCTTAAAAACGATGACGGTTGAAGGTTTCGATTCCCGGTCATGGTGTCCGCTTTATTTGTTGGGAATTTATCATTTACGGTTAATGATAAAAGTAGTTAAAATCTTTGATATTTCGAAATGAGACAAATTTACTACGTTTAAAATATTGTGATAAGTCATAATTCTGTGTGTGTCGGAGATAAAGTCTGAAACTACACAGGATACACTTATAAACCTTGCACAATCGGATTCAGTGTGACCTCTACCTGGCTATGATAAAAAAAATAATCGCTGTAATATTTATTTCAGAGACCGAATTAGTGCATGGGATGATAAAATAGTTTACTTTTTTTAAAATTCTTACTGGTAGTTGTTTTAAAAACAACACTGAAACTAGGTGAAACACTTAGTCATCTTTCTGTTTCTTTCTTTTTCTTTATATTATATTCAAAGAATTGCAAGAGATAGATAGAGAGAGGCTGTCGCAGAGAGGGGCAAAGAGAGGGATCCGTCAGGGGTAGAGGTAGAGAGAGAGAGAGAGAGGTAGAGAGAGAGAGTGTGTGTGAATGGATGTGTGTGTCGAAGAGAGCGATAGAGAGGAATTTAAAAGATGTTACACATTTTAAAGTCTTCATTTTATCTATTTTTTTTTTTTTTACTAATGATCAGTGTCATGCAGGGGGGGCG